>BMAV01013235.1:261018-282872 GCA_019973955.1 Trichonephila inaurata madagascariensis
CCCCCCCCCCCTCCCCGCGGTCTGAGGAAGAGAGAGAGAAGTCCTTTGTGTTGCCCATTTCCCAGTCTAACACGAAGTTAATTTTTTCCGCGCGGCTGCATGTGTTATTCTTGCATATGAAACTTTAACAACGTCTTCCTTCGACTTTTTTTTCTCGCCTTCTTCCTAAGAGGAGATGGATCTAATTCTGCGCAATAATTTTTTTTTCGCCCTCGCGAAGCAATTCTCGAACCACCGTCGAGAAATAATAACGAAGAATTAGATTTTTCTTCTGAGAGGGAGATTTAAGTTATTTTTTACTTCCCTCTTCTACCTCATTGGAAAGAGAAACCGCTGCTTTTGTTAATGAGTCTCTCTCTGACTGAGAGCTCGCTTTCCTTCTCCCCCTCGGTTATTGGAAGAATGTAAGAGGAAAAACAGTTATTTCTCTCTTCTCCCCACCTACTCCTTATTCTTTTTTTTCCGATATCGGAACAGGTTGAGTTTGTATTTGTGTACAAATACATGTCGTGAAAGGCCCGCGGTGTCCTTACACTCTATATTTTGGCACGTTTTAGAATCTCATCATGTCTCGATGAACCAAAATTAATTAAGATTACTGAATAATTTTTTAAAGACATTTGAATCGGCCAGTTGAACCTTACGGCCTGAGAATATAACCAGACACATAAAAGAAAAATAAAATGAGCAATGCAAACACTATGTATGTACATGAGTGATGTATGTACATTATTGTTCTCTTTTAATATAATTTCATTATACTTTACTGTTTGATTTATCATCCAGGTGAGTTAATAATAGGCTTAACTTTTCAACATGGCTCTGTTTTTTTTCTATTATGTCGAAAATTTCTGCTGTACGGAGAAGGTGGATCCATAAAGCACTGCTAACCCTAAATAGTTGGCCTAATTCAGTGATAGCTCTAGATATCATAATAGGTCTCCATTTTAGTCCAAAGACTCCTTTAGTATCTACATTCATTATGTTTCTTGAACTCCAATTTCTTTCTTTGGCAGAATTTATAACTTATTCACTTGGTGTATCTCATTTTATTTTATTATACTCTATATGTACGTGCGTGCGTGTTCGGTAACTTAATATTTACTTAAAATTCTAATGCTATATATTGTTGCAACTTTCTGAGGGGGAAAACCAGCCCATGTGACAATTAATTGAAAAATAACAAAATTATTAATGGACAAGGGTAAATAATTGACTACACGAAGACAAATCGAAATACATACACAGAGAAATGTTAAAATAGAATATTTACAGAAATGGAAACACACGCACTCGTTATAAGAGAGTTTTACAGTGCTCTAGAAAGGGCTCTTTGGAACATTTTCCCTAGCAGGAACTCAGACATAAAATTTCTCAGTCGTACCACCCACAACGCACACGCATCTCGACTGATTGACTCAATTTGTCTCGAAAGCCCCTTATACAGCCTCATGGAAATTTCTTAGAATAGTTGATCCCACAGATTCTCGATGGTTCCTGGACGCTATAATTTATTGCAAAACTTGCTGCCTACAGCGAAAAAGTCACACATTTGGTAACCCTACTACCATCTTTAACGATTGCCATAATCTTATTTAGGTTCGTGCTGGAAAGTGAACTTTCCTGCGAAACTCAATTTTCCCCCAAGGTGAGTGTTAATGCGAATGAAAGAACACACATACATTGCGTGTTTCAACATATTTCTCGAATGCTCTATTTCGAAACACTTCTCAATTTCTCTAAGATTAAAATTTATATTTTGAATAGATTTATTCGCGATTCCTTGTTAAAAGGATTAGACATAGAATTTTTGATTGATTTATTCGAAAATCCCAGAAAAAGAACTATCTTAATATAGCTTATACATGCTTTACTGAGCGATTGAAACTTTTCTCTAAAACACTTATGAATAAGTATTAAGAATAACTTATACTTTTCTTTGAACACGTGAATGTGTTTTTTCGTATTATATTATTTCCGATGTATAAATGAGAGAAAAAGGAGCAATCTTTCTCTTGATTGCCTGCCCCTTCCTTGATTGAGCAGGCAGGATGTTGAAAGTTCTGTGTCCTAATCTTAAAATTACCCAAATAAACGTTGGTTTAATCAATATCAAAAAGTTTTTGAAGTGCTACCACTACATCATTACAGTTAATAAAATGAATACATCTTATATAGTATATATATATGAAATACTTCTGTTATAATTCTGGTGAGTGGTAAAAAAGATTGTAAGACGTGGCGAGTGGGTGTTATTATTGTAGCGAAGCAAAGGTAGGGCGTGATTTTCCTGTGTTACGTGGCGAGTGGTCGAGTACTGTATTATCGAAGAGGCCCTCGTGTAAATCAATAACCCAGTTTATTGACATCTGGAAACACATAAAGATCAAGTAGGGATGGCATTACACATAACAAGAATAAAACATCATGACACAGACAAAGACAAACACAGAACACAGGACAGCCGGCTGATTACATGATGAAGGCAAGCAGACAAAAAAAAGGGCGATTATACAAGATTTTTGCTTTTATACCGGCAGTGGTTATTACGTAATAGTAGTTCTGATTGGATAGAATATGCGGGACAGGGATTTCGGACTAGCCGATTACGATTACAGTATTATTTTTTAAACCAAAGAATTAAAGTTTGTTAGTACAAAATGAAATATTAGTACAAAGAGTTAATAAAAAGGATACTAGAGGGAATTATTACACATACACACACAAACACACACACACACATATATATATATATATATATATGAAAGAAATTTATATAATATATTAAAAACAAGAAATAATAGATAATGAACATAACAAGAAATAATGAAATAAAAATATAAAGCAAAATTTGAAGATCGAATTTATAGAAAAATACAAAAAAGGAACTGCGTAAAAAAATCTAGCGAGTCAGAAAGCAATTTCGGACTTAGGACCGAATAAGTGGGGGTAAACTAGTTTCAAGGCACCAACCTTCCCCCTTTGCAACTCAGTAGGAAAAACCAAATAAAATAAATAAAAATTCAAAGTATATAAAAACTCACAGAAAGTATGATAAAACCACCGACTACTATTCTGCAACAAATTCTCCTAAAATCTTAAAGCAGAAAATTCCCCCAAAAATTACTAAAGAACTACATAAGAGAAGGATTTTTCAAAAAAGAATTTTACAAAATTTCTTCTCACAGAGCTTTTCTCAAGAGAGCCAAGAGTCTTCAAATTAATGGAAAGCTACTATTCACTGTGTTAAAAAACCAGATTATACATAAACACATCTTTTAAACTAGCCAGCAAAAATAGATGCCAAGAGAGATTACAATCAAATTTGGTAGGCTATGAATTGGTTGGTTGTCAAAAATGTAGAAATTTGCTAGGCTCTAATTTGGTTGGTTGTCAAAAATGTAGAAATTTTTAAAATGTGTAAGATGTGTTCAAAATGTGTGTGAAAAAAATGTTAACTATGAGAAAAGTGTTATATATAATCTTCACAGCAAAACCACTAACATAATGACTTTGAAATCCTATTGTTGTGTGGTGGATTTGGAATTAGAAGTAGCAAGACGATTAATGTATTTGTGATGAATATAAGTTATTGAGAAGTTAAAAGTGTAGTCATGATCTAAATTTTTTTTGATATTATTGAATTTATCTATTTTGTGGGTATTATCATTTTCTAAATAAAAAATTCAAAATAATATTTCTGTAAATTGATAAATGCAAATTACTATTCCATACTGAAATTTTAAATACATGGAACTTAACAGAATCTCTTTTGTCAAAAATGTTACTGACTACATTATTGTTAATATGATGCAAGTCTAAATCCAAGAATTCAACCCTATTAGAGTTAAAGTTAGTTTTAAGGAGACTGAGATAGTCAGGATAGAACGCGTAATATTTTGTTTGTATTATCTATTTTTACCAAAATTTATTAAATCATCTATATAACGATAAAGCAAGTAAGATTCATTGCCAATATGATCAATTTCAAGAAACTGTAAATATAGGTTAGCTAAACAATTACTAGCAGGACCACCCTGAGGTAATCCTTTGATCTGTTTATAAAGATTCTGACCAAAAGCAATGAAATTTTCTTGTAATACAAGGTTAACAAGAATATTAAATTTTTCTTTTTTCATAGAATTCATATTTATCATAAATTAACTGTAGAACCCTAATCATATCATCAATATCGATAGAATTAAAATGGTTCTCACAGTCCAAGTGGTGCATGGAAAAAATTGACATATCTTTAGTGACTCTGGAAATCTCTAAGCTATTTTTTTAATTATTGCTGTGTTTTGTAAGTTATCAATGATATTTTGAAGAAGTGATTGTAAAATCTTTCCAGACTTCGTGATATATGTATTGTACCCATTAGTAATACTGCAGAATTTTATAGGGTTTTTATGAAATTTTGGTGTTAAAAAAATGCGTGAATATTCAATATTTTTAAATGAATATTCAGTCTTTTGTTCAAAGCCAAAAAACAATTATCATCTTCTCTATTACTATGAATTGATTTTTGAAATGCATTATTGTTTAAAATGTGATTACTTAATATTTTACTATAAAAATATTTACAGATTATGGCATAATTAGCAGAGACTTTATCAACATATGTAATCACGAAGTCCTTTTGAATATTCTCTATTGATGGCTTAAGATCTTAATACATAATTTCATTTTCAACACTGAAATCTAATTTTCCAATTTCTATTGCTACATAAGATCTAAATTGATCTCAATCGACATTCAGTAATTAATTGCAATTTTAAGGTAGAAATTATCCCAATCCTTTTGGATTTGTTTCATAACGTTAGATTTATTTTTTGTGATCATAAGCCTAAAACCAGTACCAATTTTCATAAAATTTCTCAACAAATCATTTTTCACAATTCTCCCGTGACAACGTGCTGATGATAATCATCAATAGAGTCCCGATATAAATTGCATTTACATGACTCTGTACATAAGAGCTCCGAGATTTGATTATAATTAAATATAAATATCTACATTTAGGAATATAAAATATGGCTTTGAAAAATATTGAATGAAAAATATTAAATTAGAAACTTTCTCAGTTTTAGCACATGCGTGATAAATAATTCAATTTGTTGACGTTAAGGTATCCGACAACGTTGAGAACCGTGATTTTAATAAAGCGCATAAATGGATAATTTTCGTTGATATTTAGTGTCAGGTAGATTAGAGAGAGAGAGAATACATGTATAAAACTGTTTTTAGGACATTTTGACAAAACAATTATTTAAATACAATATTTCGGCAAAAAATTAACTTAGAATAATCTTTTTCCAAAATGTTCTCCCTTTATAAAAAATGATTCTAAAATAATAATATTTCGCGCGCGCTTATATAAAGTAAACTCTTCTCCAGAGAGTCTAAACTAGAATTTTTGAAAAATTCACATTATTTTTAGAGTTACCACCAAATGAAATATAGTTATTGGCGTTTTTTTCTTAAAATTTCTCCCCTCCATTGTCGTAAAATATGGATAAACCCACTTCTAAGTTATATATTTCAAAAATTCTAGTTGAGCCTCTGTAGATAGGTTTGCGCTATATACAGGCAAAATATTATTATATAATAGAAGCCCTTTTCACAAAAGGAGACTATTTTGAAAATGGGTCATTCTATGTTCATTTTTTGTCAAAATATTATACTTAAATAACTTTTTATTGTAATAATATCCTTACAACAATTTTATATACATTTTCTAATCTAAGTGACACTAAATATCATAAACATTATCCATTCATACGCTTTTGAAAAATCACGGCTCCGAACGTAGTCGGATACCTTAAGTATTTACATATTGCGGAGTATTTCGATTAGATTTCCAGTTACTGAAAAAAAAGGAAAACTAAATAATTATTCATACTAATAAAAACGAGGGAAAATAATCAATACAGGATAAAAAATTTACACAGAAAATTATAATGCCCTTAAAATAACTATCCATCTAAAAAAAACATTCTTTTTCAACCGAGCTCAAAAATTATTTGATTCAATAAAATGTGGTTAAAAAATTTGTTTGTCGATCAAGCTTGGTGGACATTAATTTTGAAAAGTAATTTTCTTATTTCTTGTTGGAAATCATCTCTACTATTTTCCCACAATTCGAAGGACAGGAAAAAGTGACGCCTTTAAAAAGTGAATGAACATGAGGCGCTTCATTTAGAAGAATCAAAAAGGGTTTGGGAAAAAGACATACATTGGGAGTCTGCATTTCTTCAATGAATTGATTAAATGTTATTCGAAAACGATTTCACCATCCCCCCTTCCAAAAAAAATTACTAATTCCCTAAAGTTATTTGAACATTGTTGCGACAAAATAAGCTGCAATTCGAATATTTGTGTTCTTTCTTGAACACGGTAGTATCTACAAATTGTCATGTTGCCACATGCGCAATAAAAAATATCTTTTTTATTTATAATACGAAAAAATTATTTAAAATTAAAATGATTTACTTCAAATATATCTATCGATGTATAATTTTATCCAAAGATTTTATCACGATGATTAAAAAATAATCGTTGCGTAAAAAAAAAGATTTGAATTTTGATTAAAAGAATTTTTATTCTTTATTTTTCTAAATTTTCATAGATTTTTATCGAATGTTAAAATCAAATTATGAATGAAAAACTACTATAAACAACTTATGATTTGTATGTTTCTAATTTTGATATCAATAAATCGATAAACATATTTCCGATTCAACGTTTTAAAAATTAATTTTCGTCGTCTTCTAATCTGTATGTTCTTCCAAGAAAATAGTTTTAGCAAAAATACTTGATTCACAACATTCTAGTCAATTAATAAATATGTTATCAATTCAATGTGAGACATCTATTTCTAATATTATATCACTTCATAAGGATTAAAACCGATTTTACAAATTTAAGATATGTGTACATTAACCACATTTATAAGTTTTCTTGATTTTTGCAGAATATGCAAAGTCCTTATACAAGTATAAAAATAAACCATCATTACGGAAGATGAAATTAAAAGAGAACATATTTACATCCATTGCAGAATAATTCGTATTCAAAGGCAATAAAAGCCATTTGAAAATAAACAAAACGCACTTTCTCACGCAAATCAAATTAATCCAACAGCTGGCGTAAAAATTTCATTTTACACATTCTTATAAAATGAAGAAATATATGTTCTCTCATTAACAGTTGTCGAAGAAATCAAAAGCATAATTTTAAGGTAACATGGTACCAGTGGCGCACACAATGGGGATGTCCTAGGGGTCCGGACCCCTCCCAAAGCCCTTGATTTTTTTTCCGATTATAATTCTAAGTATATAGTACGTAAAATTTAATTAAAAATTCGTTATTAATGATTAATTTTATTAATTAACGCTAATTATTTATTCAATAATTAGTTTTTTACTGTTTTTTTGGTCCCTAAAATCGACAAAATCAAAAAGAGTATGATACAAGAATGGTAGACTTTCGCCCCTGGGCCCCCCCCCCCCTCGAAAAATTCCTGTGTGCGCTACTGCATGGTACCCAAAAAATCATCAAACTATCAAAAAAAAATTATATATTGTATTACATGATACCTCGAATCATTATAAACATGCCTGCCAAATTTCAAAGGTTTATCTGCATTTTTTATTAAGTTATGGAACAAGTTTTGTTTCTGGACAGCAGTCTAAGCGAAACTGCCACGCCTACTTTTCAGATAATCTGCTAGAAAAGTGCCTGATAAAAAATGAATTAATTATTTTTCTACCGCACGCACGAGACTTATATATGTAGGATTACATATACAGTAACAAATGATTTCAAGAAATAACTGTGCAGTTCATGCAAAAATTCTAGTTTATGTATTGCTCATTGAGGAGCAAATGTATTTGGTCACAATTCAAAAGTTGTGTGACATTTTTATGATATTATTAGGGATAAAATTAAAACTTCAAAACGGATTCCCAAAGCACAAATATTAAATCTCATTTTAATAGCTCTGATAGTTAAATATCTAATTTGCAAGAATAGCAAAATTCTCCCATTTTTATATATTAGTTTTCGGTGAAATATAATCCATATATGTAAAATTCTACACAATTATTGTTAAAACATTTTAGGATATTTATATTTAAACAAATGCACAGATGCAATTTTTCGATTTTGATATATTTTACCCATAACTTGTTAGTTTTATTAATGAAAATTTTACATTTGGTGGGTTCTTTGTATTTTGCTTTCATTCGTATACAATATTTAACATGCGAAGGCTTTTAATATCATGGAAATAAAAAGTAAAGGCATAAACATTTTTTCTACATGTTGTGCATTATTGAAGTTGTAAGACTGATTCATTAAGTTAGCTCTGAGATGTGTGTATCTATTTTTTTTTTTTTTTTTATAATTAGAAGGGAAAGTTTTATGAAATATTGATCTTTCATTTGTTTTCTTTTATATATTCATCATATCGTATACTGTTTAATTGTTCTACATTTTTTTAATTCCTTGTAGTAAACAGTTTTAAATCAGCTAATTAAACTTTTCTAAAAGTTTCAGATTATTCGATCGATATTATATCCTGCTATTTATGGAATGAAAATTACAAACATATTTCTCCATGTTCAATTTTTGATCATATACTATCATTAAAACCTTAAGGCATTTTTGATAATTGAAGTAGGGATGTGAAATTTTTTATAATTGTTCTGAAGTTTGTTTTTTAAAACTATTTATGGAATTTTATGGAATTAGCTTTAAGGTATGTAATAATTTTTTTTTAAAATTTCAAAATCAAAATTAATAGTTTTTTTGAAAACTTTTGTAAGTTTCACAATGAAAAAATTAATATAAAATTAGTGAAAAGTAGCATAAAAAAGCCCATACACAGGTTTAGGTAGTATATTATAAGGTACTTCGAAAAAAAAATGAAAAGAAAATATGCATATTTAAAAAAAAGCCTTAGAAATTTTAAAAAGGTTTAAAAAACTTTAAAAAATTTTAGTTTTACAAACATTTTGCAATGAATTTGAAATTTTTACATGGGAATAATTACCCATTATACTTAACTTTTACATTTATAGAATACAATTAAAACCAAATTTCAAAAATTAAAAATAAAAAAAAAAGCTGTAATGATGGTACCAGTCACCTAAAAGAAAATGTTTCCACTTTTTACTTACAATGGAAAGATCTTTATAAACTCTCTTGACAATTTCCGAATCAAAAAAGTTGTATGAATCTTCACACTTACCTAAAAAAGAAAAATGTATCTCAAAATATTGAACAGATGAACTTTTGAACATTTTTATAAGAAACTTTATGCAAAGTATTCTATAGCTCAGCAAGGATATTAGTATGAATCATGATTATATTGTTGGAATTTCCTTTTTGCAAAATAGGGCTTCAAGCACTTGCTTTAGAAATAAACGATAGAATCAGGAAGGAAAATCAAATAAAAGATATAACAACAAGAGTGGGTGCTAATTTGATATCGAAATGCTACGTGCCAAGTTGTTGTTTATGTTCGCCAAGATGGGCGAAAGTATTCAATATAGTTACCTTGATATTTTTATCCTGTGGTAATGGGGTTGCCATGGGGATGACTTACATTACAGTTAATTTTTATTGTTTTTTATTAATTTCAAACGATTTTAATTCATTTTCCTTAAGAATTTAACCATTTTCATTGCAACCATTCTTTCAGCTACTGCTTCAGTCTTCTGTTGTATTTTGTGCTTTTTTCGAATATGGATATTCCTAATATCATTGGTGAGTACCAGGATATTTTTATTAAAGAGTATGAGAACTGTACTATATTTTAGTTTTAATTGCATTTTTAAACGCTTCTTGTTCGATGAACCTCACTAAAGGAACTCACAGTTTTTGGAATGCTAGAATATATCAGCAATTATTAATTGATATTCAATATTGATTAATTTTAATATATATTATGTAATTATTTTATATATAATATAGTTATATATAATACATTTATTTTTATATATAATAACAATTATATTTTATTGCATGATTATTATTATATATAATTATTATTTATATTATATTGATATTAATTATTGACCGCTACTGGTTATTTCCAATCTATTTCTATATTCTTTATTTGAAATTTCATTTCACTATATTTCAAAACAGTTAATGAAGTTTATTTTCCTGGCGATTTGTTATAGCTAGAGCACCATTTTGGATTCCATTGCTCTCAACATAAAGTGCTGCTTGGTGCTTAAGACATCATTCCGACATCAAATTAGTTCCCAAAAGTGCAGAGAAATGTAAATATTCGAACTTTGTGCAGCGAAAATGTTAAAAATCAGCATAATTCTCGATTGCAAAATTAATGCACTCCGAAGAAACGACGAGATGTTTTTAGCATGTAGATATCTTTATTCAAAGAAATCCTTTTTAATTAATGAATCAGGTAATTCGGTCACATCGTGTGTTTCATACGAAATCATAGAAATAGCTGTTGCTGCGGTAGCCGAGTGGTTCTAGTAGCAATTGTAGTAAACTCGGGACTGTCTGTCGATCTGTGGATTCGAATCCTGGTGTCCCTGAAGATCCGCCCTGTAGAGGGGTCTGATACATGTTAAATCTGCCGAGGTTCAGAGTTTTCACTTTGCTGAGGCTTAGAGAGTGGAGTGCCAGCTCAGGTGATGTCCTCTTCATTTCAACAAGATTCAAAAATATTAGGTCTCCGTTACCGGTAGCCCTAATTTAGTGTTTCAATCAATCAATCTAAGAAATAGTGAACAATTAGGGACTGATTTAAATTTTTGAGTCACCTTCTTTATAGTTACATATAAACACTGCTACCTTTAAAGTATACGGGATATTTCTAAAATAATAGGACAAACTTTGTTTTAGTGAACTCCACCAAACCTCAAACAGTTTTTGTATTGGAATACATGGGCAGAAGTGTCGCGTAGTGTGAGGCACAAACAGACAAAATAATTCATTAATGGAAACATAAAACGTTCTTTAGTAGCTTACTTAACGAGTGCTTCCGTACAGAAAATGTTTAAACAGTTTTAGAAATTGCATCCACTGACAGTTCAGCAGTAAAACTCTTCAAACTTACATGTAGATGACATACTATAGCCTGAGGCGTAACGAAGAATATTAGGGTACCCTGCAAAGTCATTTCTTGCTTTTAATATTTTATAAATTGGTTAAATACGTCAGTGAGGTTTCGGCCCCTTAGAATCCTGCCCCCCTGCGATGCTGGAGTGTACGGTACGCCACTGGCTACAGCCTTTGTATTTGTGCAGGGTGTTTTGTCCCCATGACTCAAGATGACTTCTTCCAAGTGTGTTTGTCGTACAGTCAGTAATCTATCCCTTCCATCAGTAATGGCGACAAATGAATTATTTTCACACAGTTGTCGATGTAATCGCTGAAACTTTTTATGGTTCGCCATGCGTCTACTTGGAAGGCGTTCTTTATACAGCGGTATCTCTACTCTGTCGTTACAATTAACAGCGCCCTACATTGGCTGCATGTCTGCCTTTTCGCTGTTAGTAAAATCACCCATAATGACTTAAATCTCAAGCGCAGCCAGTTTTGGTGGCACAAAAGATTACTAGCACACCGCTTTGCTGCCTTCAACTATCACCAATATTATCAGCCAATCATATCCTAAAGGTCGCGAAGCATACACAACGGTTGGTGGAAGCAATTTATAAAACTGTCTTTCTGTACGGAATCACTCGTTAAATATACCACTAATGAACATCTTGTATTTCCATTAGAGTGTTATTTTTTGTTGTTGTTGTTTAACCTCAACAGGGTATTTCCGCCCATATATTCCTATACAAAATTGCTTGTTTTTGTGTGCTCAACCACCACTCAAAGTTTGTCCCACCATTTTAGAAGCACCCTGTATTTTTAACAGGCTACTGTAGCTGGTAGGTTAAGTTTGCGAGCTTATGGAAGGCGTTGTATCTATCGAATCATGAGTTTGAGTATGCCAACCTACTTCATAAAATGTCATTCTCGAACCCTTTGAGATACGTTAATTAAATGTGAGTCAACATTCCATTTAGAAGTAACACAATTAACGATGAATCCCGTAATTTTGATCTGGATCAAGTGACGAGAATGATACATGAGATGGTATCTTTTCAGCTGGTTCCTGAGTTTACTTAATAAATATTTTCTTACATATTTAATTAATGGCAATGGCAGCCATGCAGTCATTGTCGCAAACTCGTAACCAGCGTTGCAGAGTCTTAGAATCGAGTCCTGGAGTCACTAAAGACCCGCCGTGTTGAGGGACTGATCGCCATTATATCTCTCGAGACTCATCATAGGCATGTTGTGGAAAATTTGAAAAGTGGAGTGTAAGCTCAGATATTATCCTCGTTGTTTGACAGATGTTCAAAATGACGAGATCTGTTACCCAAAGCCCTCATGTGACTTTGAATTAAGACTTTTCAAACAATCAATCAAATTAATTTAAATAAAAAAAATATACGTTGACTTCATGCGGTTTAGATGAGGGTTTTGCGAGTTAGAAGAAAAGAGAGATCAGGGTCAAGACATGACTATAACGAAATCTGCTTAAATAAGGGAAAAGATAAATACATTGAACAATGCTAAGAAAAAATATACAAATAGGAAATCAAATGAAAAAAAAAGAATGCAAATAAAAAAAGTAATAAAAAGAAAAAAAGTTAAGAAAAACTATAAAAAAAAAGACTTCTGATCTAACATATTGTATTGTTTTCAATTATTTTATATTATCAGTCTCAAAGAGAGAGCAAGGTGAGCGACGAAAATTTATTGCCGAAAAACAATTCTTAGAAAATGTAAAATATAACAGTAAAATTTTCAAAACGAATCCAAAAAGGTCTTTACACCTGCTACAGAACTCAGACACAACTATCAGTGTCTCGAAATACGTAATGTATTCGCAAGCAATTGTTCGATAGAAGCAACTCTTCATTAGCTCAAGACTATACAAACCGCTGGTCGACTCTTCAACAGTCAAAACCATACTGAGACAACTTCAGCGAGTGGATTTTATTTATAGTCTGCATGGATTTTTCTCTAAAATCCGCTTATATCATACATCAGAGATCGTGATATGAGTAGATTTTTAGAAAATTACCACAAGCATCCATAGGGTCACCCATTCGACCAAAATGGTCATCAAAAATGATGCTAATCTGGCTATATCACCGTTATCATTGAATCGCCGTTATAATATAAGAAACGGCGTTGCTTTCAAATATTATAATTTAAGCATAACATAAATACAGCAGAGAGTAATATTAACGTCCAGATATAATTCCAGTCCAGATTGTAACTTCCAGATATAATTTCAGTAATAAATATAATATCCAGTACAGATTGCACATCCAGATATAAATTATTTACACTATTTTAAGTATTCGTTACACAAAATTCGTAATAATATGTAGCAAAATAAAATTTATGAACTAGACATCAAGAGAAAGAAGTAAGAATAAAAGATAAGGGTCAAGGGAAAAAAAAGAAAAAACGCTTTGATAACCGCCAAACGGGACCTGTGATTATTAAAAACCAAAAATTTCGTGGAAAAAGAAAATTATTTGAGTAAAACTCATTTATTACCGTATTTACTTGACATAAGAGCATAAGTATTATCAATAAAACGATATACAAACGGTCAAGCGGCTTTTTCAATCACATCGTTCTTCCATTTATCAAAAGCATATACAATTGTTAGAATATTTACATCGAAAGTCTTTTCAACTTTATAACATATATTAACAAGCAATATAAAAAAAAANAAAAAAAAATTAATTATATTCTTACTTCGAATGCATGAATAGAAAGTCTTTTATTAAGGATTGAAAATTTCAATAAGATATATTTATAAATAAATATATATATAGGGGAGAGAGAGTGAACTAATAGTAGGAATTGAAAAAAGAGCATGATTTGTCTGCATTGTTGCAACAATGCACACCCGGTTTGGCTGAAAAACAGGTTTTCGATGCCAACTTTTGTCTTTGTTTTAACAGTTACATTGTTACAACAATAGAGACGAATCTAAATTGGCGTCAAAACCGGTAATTAATTTAATTACATTTAAATAATTATTTAATATTTGAAAAAAATTGTATTAGCATTAAGTATCATTCACTACAAGTTTAAAAAAATTATTTTTACTTGATTGGATGAATAGAAAGTATTTTATTAACGATTGAAAATTTCAACAAGATAAATAAATATATACATAAATATATAGAGAGAATAAGCTACTAGTAGGAATTAAAAAAGAGAGAGAGAATTATGAATAAACCCTTAAAAAATTTAAGAAAGGAAGAAAAAAAAATAATCTGAAAAATTAAATGTTACACATACATTTTGCCATTTTCAGATAGATATAAATGAATGTCTCAAATGAAGTTTAAAATTTTTTAAAAAAATAAAACGAAGACTAATTTTAAAATTTTAAAGGCATTTAATACAGAATATAAAATAAAGCTTTAGATTCTTTTTTAAAAAGATTGCTCAAAAATGAATATTTTGGTCTTTTATATTTTCGAATTCAAATATTGAAGTGTCCTCTACCTCATTTTTTCCCCCACTTTCATTGAGACGAATAACTACAATAAAGATAAATTAAGATAAATGATTTATTCGTGATTTCAAGCAAAAATTCCTTTTTTTATTGAAAAAAAAAGATCATTCTGAAATTTCTTTAAACGAAACCTTAAAAAAATATTGCTTTTTTCTCAGTAGAGTATTGAAGTCTTACTTTAGAACCCCTTTTGGCAAAAACAATTTTAAAAAAAAAACATGGATTCGTATCCGGAAATAAAAACGACTTGTATAATTATCAATAAATAAACGTTAATAGATTTCAATATAAAATTGGCATCCCACTTTTAACCCTTTTTACGAAACAAATTTTTTTTTCCTCTCTTTTTTTTACTTAAACCTAGTTCCACATTTTTTTTTCTTAATCGGATGACTCCAGTTAATGAGTGTTTTTTAAAAGGAACTAGCAGTTTTTTTAAAAAATTTATTTGGAAGAGTTGGCCTCGTGATTTCTTTCGGAGAGTACTCCACTTGAAAGGTTATGCATAGAAAGGCTGTGTTTTAAATAATCTCTTTTTTTTTTTTAGTTATAATATGTCTCCCGAAATGAATTTAAAAATAATCGTAAGAAAAAGAGAAAAGAAATTAAAAAATTTCTTCCGTCTAGCGAAAATAAGAGAGAAAAAAATTTTTCGTGATTTATATATTCGAACAGGGAATGTTTTTTTTTTCTCTTAACAAGGTTTTATTTATCTCGAATCTTTTGTAAGACCTGGATTCTTTAATGAGAATGCAGATTTTGGAATCAAGGAACTCCTGTGTCTGAATTCCATTGTTCCTCTGTTCTGTATAAAGTGCGTTTCTCTTTTGAAATATTTTAGTTTTTTTTTTTCTATTTTATTTCGCATCGTAATGTATGCGAAAAGTTGTTTCATCTATTGAGTCAAATCTTTATCTTCAAGAATCAAAAGCGCAGTCATCACTCGAAATATTAATAAGGCTGAAGATTTAACGAAAATACGTTATAAAGTGAATTTATCACCTTTGAAGCAAACATGTTCAAGTATCATATGGTTTCTTGCATTGCTTAAATTGTGACATTAATAAAACTGACTTGTTCTTCGCTCGGGGGAATTGAAAAATAAAACAATAGAGATTGAAAGATAAAGAAGTTTTTAATGAGTTTTTTTTACGTGAATCGTAAATTAAATAAAAACAACAAAAACAAAATCAAGTAATATAAAAAAAAATTTAAGTCAATTCCTACTTAGATCAACAATTTTTTTTTATTTTAGCTACTTTTTATTAAATAGTTACAATTAATATAAATATGTCTATACATAGGACAGAGTCACAACATTAAGTGGTAATTAATTTTTGTTCATTATCATTAAAGTATCGTATTGTCATGCAAAACAATCGTGTATAAAATTTCAGTTCAACTGAATGCTTTAAAATGTGAAAAAAAACACCTTTTCAAGTTATGACACAAGTCCCCAAAATGGTCGCTAAGTCGCCAACGTGGCTGTGTATTTGTAATTCTTTAAATAATTAGCCTTAATCAATTAATTTTTATTAATTATAATTAAATTATTATATTGTCATACAAAATAATCATGTATCTAAAATTCCAGGTCAATTGAGAGCTTTAAAATGTGTTTTATTAACGATTGAAAATTCCACCAAGATAAATCACTAAATAAACATATAGAGAGTGTGAGCTAATAATAGGAATTGAAAAAGCTTTCAACATATCTCTGCTCAACAAAAAATAATATTTGTCAAATTTTAAATCTGTAAGTCTAATAGCTGAAAAAAAGAGATTTTTTTTTATTTATTTATAACGCCCTCATAATACCTTGTGGGTCTTTATAAGCTGATATCTGCTAAGCAAAAGTAACATGTTTCTTAAATTTCAAATTTGTAGGTTTAGTAGTTCATAAAAGGGATCTTAAAAATATAAAACACCCTCGTAAGACCCCCTGGAATCGATATTTACAAACCTCCTACTTAGTGGATCTATACTCCATGAAAGGAACATGCCTGCGAAATTTCTAATTGTTCAAAAATGGAAATATTTATATTTAACTCCCCCTTCACTTCTCGAAACACACCTTAAAAATTTATTTTTTCATAACCTCTTTTGTAGTTCAACTCTTATCTAAGAAAGGAACACTCATGCTATATTTCAAGTCTTTAAGTCTATAAGTTCAAAACGGAATAGTTATCTATAACACCTCTTTAATCCCTCGTAACCCCCTTAACGGCCAATTTTCCTAAAAACCTATCTGGCAGCAATTCTCTACTCCATGAAAGGAATATACCAACCAAACTTCAAATCGTATGTCTAATAGTTCAAAAAAAAAAAAAAAAAAAAAAAAAAAACAGGTATATTTATCTATAAAGGCATTTAACCCCTCGCACCACCCCATTAGGTGCCAATTTTCGCAAAACCATTTTTTAGTGGATCTCTAATCCACGAAAGGAACATGTCTGCTAATCAAAAACGGGAATAATTATGCATAACACCACTTTAAACCGTCTCTACCTCGTTGAGGGTCTATTTTGGCTAAACATCGTTTGTTGTGAATTTCTCTCGATGAAAGGTACATGCCTGCCAAATTTCAAATCTATAGGTCTAAAAATTCAAATACGGAATTCTCTTTCGTTTATAGCATTTATTCCCTCGCTGCTTCCCTTGGGTTTTGATTTTAACAAAATCCGTCCTTAGCGGATCTCTACTCCGTGATAGGAACACGCCTACCAAATTTCAAGTCTGTGGGTCTAATAGCTCCGGAGATATCGTGATGAGTGAATCACTTTTCTCCTTTCGTGTAACAGATGTATGCATTTTATTAATTTATATTAATGTAGGATAATGTGTGATGGTTGCCCCCTCACACCATTGAATTGAATCACTTACTCTTGGAACGATTTGGTAAAACACGTTCCACATAATCGAAATTTCGTTCTAAGCTAATCTACTTCAAGCCATTATTCCAATTTAAATATCTAATTGACCAAATCGTCAATCATCAATTTTAAATATAAAGCGAATAACCAACGAGTTATTATCAACTAGCTTTCTACTGCTGTACATCAATCACTAACTTCTTCGTCTAGTTCCCAACATCTCTCTTTATCGAATCTAAGAGTTAGTGATTAAATATAAGTCTTGATTTACATAAATCGCATCTTCTTCTTCTGGAGAAAGTTTTCAATAGAACAATATTTAAAATAAGTAAATTTCTCAAGAGGATTAGTAGGAGGTTCGCGAATAGACCCGTTACAAATGGAACACAGCATTCTATTAAATTTATTTTTCTGTTAATTTTATATGATCAAGGCAAGTACTCGTGTAAGATCGCATCATTTTTTTATTCACATGTTAAGGTGGATTGGAATTCGTAAACGACATTTGACGCCCAATGGTAGCGTATCGCGCTTCCACGCCACATGTCCGGGACCCAGATCCCCAGGCTGGGTAAGGCCGACTCAGCCTTTTGTCCCATCAGTGGCACGATAAATAATGAGTACCAAGTTAGTTTGGGAACTAAACACGAGGTTTCGCGTCAAAGTGACCACCTGGCCGGAACATCTGCTCATGCATCTCAGCGCCCAAGGTCACGAAAAATGAGATGGGCATAGCAGGCCTTAGCTCTCATGGGCTATTGCACCGCTGAGTTTGGTTTTAGTCTGGCTTTTATAATTGTCAGTTTAGTACTTAAGTTTTAATTAGTATTGTATTATTTTTGTTCAAAACTACATCTACGCGGGGAGCGTTTTCCCTGATGAATATTTTTAAATATATGAATTATTATAATATTTATCTATGAAGGTAGCTCCTATAAACTAAACTTGGCCCCAACAGCATTGTTGTCTTCAAGTGGACATGAGAAAAGAAACTGGGTAAACCTATCTCACTGAGGGACTATTAACAATTTCAAAAAGCTCGTTTCACTTAATATATTTCTCCAGAATTTTTCGTTCGTACACAGTAGTTCCGTATAAAGAGTAATACCAATTTGCATATATCACGGTTCCATTACAAGGTAAGGTTCTTCTAACAGCGTCATAAAACGCCTAAAGCCCCAGGCATTAGGTAAAGAAAAAGATTAGTTACGCGAATGAGAAACTCGTAAATTGTGCATTGTTTCACTAATTTAAGAAGTAGGATCACTAACTAGCTCCAATAATTCGAAAGTCAATTCTTTCATGGAAGCTCAAGAGCTAAATAGATTCATTTATTCAACAAATTAAACAAATACTCATTTTGAGAAGAAACAAAAAATAGAACTCAATTTACGTCAATAAGAAATATAGCTGAATGCGCGTTGTAACGTCTTTGAACCGACCGCTGAAAAATCGGCTTTCTTATGCAGATAGCATGACACAGTTCCCATCCACACGTGTACCTCTAAATATTGCGGGGTTTTTTCATCTGACATTGCCCCAAAAAGAGATGCCCGGGAGAAAAACACCACTCCACCCATAGGACGGCAACCCCGGCTGAAATTCAAGGTGGGGAGGCACCCCCCCCCCCCCAAGTTATTGGGAGAGAAAGTCCTTTTGAAAGTACCAAGCAGTTCGGTTGTGTTTGCCTCCTCACTCACAAAGGACAATTTCTGTGGAATTTAGGTAAGTAAGTGTGAATAATTTCTATTGAAAATGTAAATATATTGTAATGAATAGCTGTGACGTAAATAAGTCTGTTAATTAATTTCACGCAACCATTAATTTTTCCAAACGCCATCTGCTTTGAAAAAAAGTGTAAATACTTCTCTCGTTCGCGATTTAAATATCAACGCTACCCTCTTTATCTCCTCCATCCCTTCAAGACGGTACTGGAGAAGAGGTTTATGAAAAAATTAGGAGATACTTTTGATTTAATTTCTTAATACGTTTTAATAAGTATCTTCAGAAAATGCACGCTTTTTACTGACCACAGAAAAAATTTCATAACTTAAATCCGGAATTCAGGTAAATTACCAGATTTCTAGGATATTTCATCCGAATACAAATAAAATGTTTCATTTTGAGAGCTAGAATTCTTTTGCTTACTTCCCTTCGTGAATTTCATGCTGTTCTAACTCGCTACTCTATTTGCGTATCCAACAAAATGTATCTTACATGGCATTCCTTTGTAAAATACACACATTGCCAACGCATCATTTATTTTTTAAAATTTCTAGTTGGGCTGCGGAAAGGTATTTTCCATTGCAGACATTTCCCGGAACTGGAATCCCTTTTTAGTGTGGCACCCTATAGGTGAAATATTAGTCTCAGCATGTAATTTTGATGTCCAGTTTTCACCCCAGAGGATGGCACCTGAGCTCTGACAATGCGAAACCAGACGAAGGAATTTTAATTTTTCCGAGAGCACACAAACCAAACAGGTACTGTAGGGATGTTTAACATGCCGCATAATCATCCGACATGGACGCTGTCGATTTTCTGCATCATGAAAATCCGCCGACTTTGGCCGGGGACACAACCTTAGACGTACAAGACGAGAGACAAACCAACTACGTCACTCAGCCGGCTATGCAATATTTAATTCCTTATAAAAGGCTGATTTATACTGAATTATTATTATTATTACTTTTTTTTTGTATGTTGCTTCTTGTATAGAAGTGCTGTTTTTAATTTTCACTTACATCTATGGGAATCGATTGTTCTTGTTACTATGCATAATTTATATAACTTTGCTATTATTACAGATTATAACAGATGCTATTATATACAATACTTTTTATTGAATAGGAAATTAAATATAAAGCATATTCCCGCAGACCGAGGATAAAATTTACATATTTAACTCGCTGGGATGAATGGATATCGCATATCGCAATAGATGAGATTAATTCACCTCAGAGCTAAAGCTAAATACAGTTTATTTACTGTACACAGGTACATTTATACAGTTCTAGGATATATATATATATATATATATATATATATATAAAATAAAAGTGAAGAAGTACTAGAACCTACAGTGCTAAAGCAGGAAGAAATTGGAATTAACCAGACACAACAAATGAGTACAAAAAAAGTCTTTGGGTTAAACTGGAGACCTATTATGATTTCTAAAGCTGTCGCTGAATTAGGCCAGTGAGTTAGTGTTATCAATGCTTTTTGGATCCACCTTCCCCGTACAGCAGAAACTTTCGACATAATAGGAAAAAAAACCAAGTTGAAAAGTTAAGCCTAATACAGCACGTGGAAGAAAAATTGCTAATATAATAAAATGAAACTCAGAAAAGAGAACAGTAATGAATGTCTCAAAGAGAGGAATAATAATAATAATAAATAAATAAATAAACCCACTTACATGTAAAATAAATACTGGAGATTGAAAATTCAACCTTCCACTATAAATTCCCAACGCGAAATGGCGTAAAATGACGAAAGCTATTGAGACGACTATTCGAGAATAAATAATCTTGGCGCCACCTGAATATATCTTTTGCAATTAAACAAACCACTAAAATTTTTTTATATAAAAATAAACTAAATAAAGGAAGTTTTAAAACGATAAAGATCGAAGTTAAGAATAGATAATATCAAAAATACAGATATATTACAAAGTAAATAAACTTGGATGATTATATACTAATCTATATATTGCAATTAAAAAAGTGCTTAAAATTTTTTTTGTTATTTTAAAATATTATTTTAAAAATAAACTAAATAAAAGGGATTTTAAATAAAATAATGAACTAAGATAAAAATATATTTAATTAGAAATAGAAATATATTTATAAATAAATTTACTTGGATAATTGTATTCTAAACAATTATTGCAAAAATTCACAAAATTACTTTGTTTTAAAATGTTATCACTAACTAAATCATTGTTTCTTTTTATAAAATTTAAGATAATATTTGTAAATATAGAAAGGTGTAGATTACTACCCCAATAAGGCATTTTTATAATATTAAAATCAAATGAGTCTCTTTTATCAAAAATATTACTTAATAGCAAACTATTCTTAACCTTTAACTGAAGGTCCAAAAAGTTAGCTGACTCATTATTATAATTCGTTTTTACTAATTTCAAATAGTGGGGATAATACTTAAGGTTAGGAACAAAGTCTACTATACTACTAAATATAATTAAGTCATCTGTGTATCTAAAAAAGTAACAAGATTCTTAACTAATACTTTCATTTTCATAAAAATGCAAGTAGATATTTGCTAAGCAGTTGCTAGCTGGTCCCCCTTGTGGTAAACCTTTAATTTGCTGAAAATAAGCGTTATTATGGAAAATATAATTTTCTTTTAATACTAATTCAATAATAGAA
>BMAV01013236.1:13921-25235 GCA_019973955.1 Trichonephila inaurata madagascariensis
CCCAGTCGTCGTTTTGAACTCTGTATTGTGAGATAATTTTTTTTGTCAATTTAGTGCCTCTGCTTAACTGCGTGTGTAAGATTCTGTACTTAAAAGAATGTTTCTTTTTTTTAAAAAAAAAGAACGGTATATAGTAACAATTTAAAAAACGGGTACTCTCTTTGGCGAACTGTTGAATTGTGTGCGGAATGTCAAAAAGCTGAAAATTTCTCGAATTAAAATATGCGTAACTTTTATAATAAATTAATCTGATGTATTTATGATAATCCATAAAAATTACACATAGAAGTAAAAATTTTTAAAACAGGTATATTTTGGGTGTAATAGGTGTATTTTGACCCAACTGCATGTCTGATAAGAATTATGTTAAAAATGGCAAATAGCTTTTTAATTATCTTAAATTTGGTGTCGCGTTAAAAGTTTATATATTGGTTAAAATAACTAATTATTCACTTCTTATTAATTCTCATTTTAATTTTATTTTAATTTCGTAAAATTAGATATCTCGACAAACCATTTCGCACCATTTTTCATTTTTCTCCAAAACTTGTTGAGAATTTGGGGTGCGGCTTAGAATCGATAGAGGCTTAGATTCGATAAATACGGTATTTATCACTTTTTTTTTTTTATTATTATTTTTTAACAGAATCATTTAAAAAGACTTGACTTCCACTTGAACACAATGAATCTGAATAATTGTAAAATTCTGTCCAGGAAAATTATATTCGGAAAACGATGTCTAGAACCATATTAGAAACTCCTCGCGGAAATTTGAGTTTTGTTTCCGTGGGGATATTTACCGTATATTTCCGAATATAAGCCGATGGAACTTTTTTTGGTACAATTTAACCAAAATTTGGAACCCGAGCTTAAGTTAATTTAAGAAAAAAAAAATTCTGTATTTTTCAAATATCTCTCGATGAGGGCGAAAATATTGCCAAGTGAATAATATGGGTGAAATATTTTCCAATCAAATTGCTATGAAGTAAAACGCGAACAATAAGCTTTATTTTTGATAACCCCTATCTAAAGCTGGCACATTTTTCTATTCATGTATTATCTCGTGCACTCTCTGTACTAGTTAAACTTTCTGCTACATATTTTTTAATGGTTTGGAAAATCAGTGGCAAGGGAAATTCCGCATGTCATCGTCGACCTATGTTTCATGCCGTAAAGGAAAAACTCTCTGCACGGTGATCATATGTATTCATATACCCCATTGAGAAAATGTGAGTTGTAGGGAGTATTCAGAAACTTGAATTCTGACGAAGTAACTGACTTTAAATTTAAAGTATTTGTGACTTTTTTCTTCTCTTTTAAAATAAAATTTCCTTTCAAAACACTCAAAGCTTAAAAAATTAAAATCACCTGAGCATGGCTAACAAAAAAAGATTTTTTTAAAAAAAATATTTAAATGAAAAATGTTTATTGTCTAAACTGCGTTTTTCCCCTAGATTAGCTGATCCGCATACACGTATAAGCCTGTCAAAAAATTCTCGACTTATACACGGAAATATTCGGTAATTCATTCAATCTATTCAAAATATCGTACTTTTATAGCTTGATTACTACATGCTGAATCCATTGAATTCTGTCCGAGCCAATAGCTTCTTTATTCGCAAGAAAAGGTCAATTAAACTAAACTAAAAGGCAATTAGAAGACGATTTTTTCCTTTGTCTCTCCGTGGTCACTTCTTTTGGGGAATTGAAGAAACTTTTTCATTGGGCAACTACATTTTTAAATCTTGCCTCTTGCAAACGTTGAGTAAGGAAGTCTCAAAGTCACATGTACACGTTTCGAGCAATTTTTCTTCCAATTCGAGCAGTTTTTACTCAGTTACCATAGTAACCACTTTCAAACAACTTTTTGCTAGAGAACTCAAAATTTTTTTTAAAATAAAACTTGCTTGAAATTCCAGCCAATGGGGTTCTTCGGGGCCTTACGTCATAAACAAGAAGGCGGCGTCGATTTCGTCAAACGCATCAGATGATGCGTATAATATTTTAACGGCGTATAATATTTTAAAAAGAATGGTGCTCCATTTCTGTTTACGCCCATTAACAAAAGCGAGAGCGAAATAAAAGAAATAATTTTGGATGTTCGTTTGCCGAAGCAGAAAAGTCGGCGAGTAATTTTTTTCAATGTGGAGTTAGAGCGTGGCTGACGTCAGAGCATGTCGTTTTGTTAACGGCAAACCTTCACCCTCAGATAGGACGAAAAATCGGTGCAAAAAGTTGCACCAAAAATGTACGTGTGATACGGCGAAAATCGTAGGCACGCATGCCCTGTGATTATGTGGCATGTCATATAATTATGTGACATAAGTTTAGTATCAGTTAGGCTCTGGGTCTCTCGTCAAAATTAAAAATCATGGCAATATTTAGCAACCGACGAGAGTTTGAATTTAGTAAAGTATCGTCCATTAGTAGCGGGAGCCGCCACTAGATGGTGCTACCAATGAAATGGCATTCACACTTGGGGACTTGCCGTGTCTGCAAAAACTCAACTGGCAGCCCATTATATTAAGGGGTGGGAGTCAAATATACTACCGAAGAACTTAAAATTCGAAGAAGAATATGTTAGAGCCCCCCCCCCCTCCGCGTTTGAAAGGCTATTTAGATGCTCTCTACAAAATCTTGTGTAAATAATCTTTATCAAAATAATTCTTTTTAAAAAAACTTTTGAATTTATTTACAATAATTTCGCACTAAACCAAATTTATTTGGCCTTATGAAAATCCTTAAATTTATTTCCTTTGCATAAATCATCGAATATTATCACAAAAGGGAGGGAGGAAGAGATCATTCCATCACGTTGCATTCCATATTTTGAATATGAGAAAGCACATACCATTGAAATAGAGAATTTGTATTATCGTATATTTCAAGTTTCTCTCTCGGCTCATATTAAACACTTTAATATATCTTTTTAAACATTTCCTTTTTTTTTTCCCTCTGCTGAAGGCAAGCTGCATACTGAGCATAGTTCCAGCATCTCCATACCGAAAGTCCCATAAAAACATGGACGAAGTGGAAAAGGGAAAACGTCCGTTTTAGCTGCCGGTCGAAACGTCTATAAATCTGTCCGGAGATGATTTATGCCGTGACTTAGCGTTTGTTTATGGCCGTTTGTCGAAAGAAATGTCCGTGCTGGACAAATAGGGCGTTATTACTTTGCCGTGTTTTGTCTACTTCTGACAAATATACTAACGACGCTGAGGCGGCTGAAATTTCTTACTTTGTCTTCGCTAGAGAGACATTTGAGTTGGATTGGAGTAGAAGAGAGATATATTAAACAAACTGTTCTTCGACCGCTATTGAATGGCTTTAATTTGTTTTTGCGGTTCATCTTTAGCATTTTCTTGGGTTTGATAAGTGTTAACCTTTTAGTACTGTTATATAGGGTTTCCAAAAGGAATGGCTACACTTTCAAAAATGAATAAAAAATAAACTAAGATTTTATGGTTTTTTATGTTCCATAAAGAAAACATTAGCTTCTGTTTGATGGAATGCAAATTGGATGGCACTACGTCCCCGTTTTTCAAAATACTCGCTACAAAATTACTTCACTGCAAGCGCAAGTTGTAGCATGTTTTATCGAATTTAAATCTGCAGTACATGAACAATGAAAATGGGGCACTACCACACTAGAACTAGGAAATGAAAAAAAAGTTCCCCGGGTGATGGATAAAAAGAGGAAGTTAAATACTGTGGCTACCTAGATTTCTAGACATAAACACCTTTGGATTTTTTTCTTGTAGAGATACGGGAAAAACATTGTTTACTAATTTTACAAGACTTACATTTCTGAATCACGAGTCGATAATATCTTATTCTTTTTAATCAATTATTTCAACCCAAACCTAACTGAATACCCTTCGTATAGAGCCCATTCAAAGCCTTTTCCACAAAATCGAACGTGTTCTACATTTGATTGCCCTGCCTTTGTTATGTTAGAGTAGTTTCGAAATTATTAACATTCTATTTTAAAACGTCAACAAATCGCATCCGCATAATCACCGAGCCGCAACCACAAATCTGAACAACAACAAAAATGCCCCGTTCGCTTCTCTTTGGTACCCGAAGATGCCATCGTCGCTTTATAAGACCCTTCCTTCTGCAATTGTTGCTCGACACGGGGCGACGTTTGTCGGGTTAAGAGGCGGGGCGACTGGTGACATGCTCTCCCGCCCTGCAAACTAATAGTTAAATTACGTCTCTGCGACCGCGAATGAATCTTCTGGTGCACAGGTGCGGAGGACATGTTCATACGCGAACCAGAAAGACAGGGCTGCACCCAAATTGGATATCACCATTTGTCACCTGGATGACTGCGTCTAATGGTGGAACAAATTACTTTATTTGAAAGTCCGTGTCGGCCGCAGCTCCGGCCCGGGCTGTGATCGATGCACCGACGGGGTTCGAGCGCCCCTGCGATAATTGCGCTTTTCCACGGTAAAAGGGAAAGGGTTGATGTCATCGGTTGGGTTTGGTACTGCCACCCCTGCGTGACATTTGGTGGTACAGTTCACCTCAGATGACTGTAATATGTCTTAAGGGAATTGAGGGGGGATATCAGAGGGGTGTTTTATTTTAAGCTGGAATAAATGTAGGCAATTGTTAGAATAAACGTTTGCTTGTAATTGCTTTCATTGGATAGATTATATAACGTCGAGAAAAAGAAGTGATGTAGTTTTATTTTATCGTAAGCGCGTACGAGGGATAATTATTCATTTTTTTGGTCATCATTCTGTTTATCGTTGTTTGAGAGGGTTATATTAAAAATAAATTACAGTTTAAAAAAACTAAAAAATACGCTTTTATAGTGAATCGTACTGAAATGAATCTTATAAAAAATAATTCATAATATAAGAATAAAATGATTAACGAAGAAATTAATGTCATTGTGATAAAAGTGTGGAGTGCTGTATACTAAATTTTTACAGTGCCTCTGCATTTCGGAATAGAACTAGTAAGAAATTGTAACAATTGATATCGAGCACCACACGTTTTTATTACAATAACTTTTCAGTTCGATTAACTATGAAAACGTATTTTTTTGATTTTTTTAAACCGTAATTTTTTAAAAATTTTTTTAGTTTAGTATTTTTTTTTTTTTAGTTTAGTTTTTTTTATTAAAAGCTTTTTTTTAAAAAAAGTTTTTTAGCCTATCATATCTATTTTTTTTGTTCTATTTGTATTAACCGTGAGAGCTTTAGGGTTGTAACTTAATCTCTTAGTTGCTAAATCTGGAAATGGGAAATTGTTAATCCTGATGATCCTGATCAGGTCAATGGGAAAAAAAATCTTAAATTATTGTTTGCAAATTATGTGTTGTCCTTGACAAGTTTAAAAATTTCGGAATTAATGTGACCTTTTTAAAGTAGGTAAAAATCGAGTTCAAAGGTTCCATTACATACAAGTAAAGCTTATAAAAGCGTGTTAAAAAAATAAAGCCAGAAGCACCGAAACGTAATCTTAAAACTAAAAATTGTGTATATATCTATATGTGTGTGTTTATCTATGGCAGGGGTTTGAACCCTCAAACTTCACCCTTGTGTATACAACTGAACATCATTATTGTGCCTATTTTATTTTAAGCATTTGCTAGGTGGATATCTCCATCTAACTTGTGCTCTCTGTAATTGCCCTCAATGTTTGTATGGCCATCAATATAAATGTGATGTGACTACACATCTGAAATTAAAATGCTTTTTTCCGTATTTTGTAAAGAAACAATTCAAGTTACATTTTTTAAAGGGGAAAGAAAGAATTATTTGAATTGAATGTTCTTATTCAAGCAATATTAAATCTTTACTTTTCAATAGATAAAGAAAAAGTTTCACTCATTTTTTGTTCTTCAGTTAATCTTGACAGCAATTATTTAGTAAGGAATACTCACTGAGAATATGAATAGTCTCGCAATAATCTATTATTCTTACGATGTCACTCTGTTGTGGAAAATATTTGATAATCAAGAAGTCGGTTTAATAACTTAATATCACGAACGACTAATTTGTTGTCCATGATACTTATGAGCGAATCTTGGATAATATTTCTGGAAACAACCTAAAGCTGTGTATCATATCACTAGAATGAAATATTGTATAGTTAAATAATTGTTTTCTGTAGCTTTTTTTGGGATAATTACATTCGAATTTCTTGGTTTCCCTTTCAATTCTAAATATTTATATCTCCTACCTCCCGTAAAAATCCTCAAGGAATGTAAAAGACGTGTCCCTTTTTTATCATCATAGTGTCACCTATAATTGAGTTATGTCCTTTTCTTGCTTAATGGAATAAAAAGAAGGAAAAAAAAAATAAAAAATCGTTGACGTTTTGTTGAAGAAAAATATGTATGTAATAAGTTGATCTTTAAATTCATATATCTGGATATTTTATATTATTGATTAATTAGTTTCTTTCCTTGGGCCCAATGAAATTGCATTCATTACTGTAAAATATATCTTTAAAAACTAGTTGAAACTCATATTTTCTGTACTATATTCTTATTCCTCATTGTTTTAAATTCAATTAACTAGATATGTATTCCAGAAAAATTATTACATTTCCAAAGTTATTCAGACTTTCCATTTTTAACCGGAAACGTATATTTCATTTACATTCTTTATTGCCTTTTACTCAACTTTGAAAGAACATTTTTTATGTCATACGTATATACATCTTTTCAAGGTTATTCAGTCACATGCTTACCTTTAAAAATTGGCTAAAAAAGAAAACTCACGTGTAATGTGTACTTTTATTCCTTCACTTTTCTTCGGGGAGGGGGGATAAATGCTGTCATATGTAAATCATTGAAAACATTAAAAAATATTGAATATATCTTTGACGTCTATTAGCCGAAAAGTAAGACAAAACTGGTTTGCCAGAAAATTGATTGATAGCAAGGTTTGATAGCTCCTTAATAATCATGTTATATTATACTATAGTGTGTGTATCATTTGATCGACTTGCAGTATTTTTGTTTTGTCAGATATAGTGGATATCCTGCTTGTTTTTTGAACATAAAACTCTGTTTCTTGATCCTATGTGTGTGTATTCATATCGTCGGCCTAATTATCAGAATGCGTTTTTAATATCGAAATACTTTAATGTCATCTAGTGGAAAATTTTGAAGCTTAAAAATAAATTGTAAAAATAAATTCCTTGAACATTTTTACTACTAGATTTATGATTGCATTGAAATAATTCCCGTGCATAATAAAAATAAACAGTTTTTACTTGCTCCTGTAAAGTTCATTCAGAAGGAGTTTCGCATCTTGACAATTAGGCCGACGATATGTTAAGATCTATTTTAATATTTTATTAATTGGAATTGTGAAGTTTCACCGAAATCCACGCGTTGATTACTAAGACCATTTTAAATAGAAATTTTCACTTAACCTTGCAACGGTCCTATTCAGTGGCGCGCACAAGGGGGAAGGGGGGTCCTCGGGTCCGGACCCCCCCTCCCCCCATAGCCCTTGAATTTTTTTTGATTGATTATAATTCTATGTATATAGTATGTGAAATTTAATTAAGTATTTGTTATTAATAATCAATTTTATTAATTAATGCTAATTATTTATTCAATAGTTAATTTTTTACTGTTTTGTGTTCCCGAAAATTGACGAAATCAAAAGAATATGTTAGGCGGCATATTGGAGCATGATACGAGAATGGTGGACTTTCGACCCTGGACCCCCACCCCATTGAAAAATTTCTGAGTACCCTACTGGTCCTATTGGATGTTTGTTGTAGATTCGGAGCGAGATTTCGAGAACGCAATATTGCTTGGTTTTACTTAGGTGACCGTCGGCCGAAGACTAACCATTGTTAAAATAATGAAGCTGTTACACTTCCTATTCAATTTGACCTCAGTCGAACAAGGTGTGGGAGAAAAGACAGATAAATCTCATTTTCTTTGGTTCTGAACCTAGTAGTGTTTGTCGCGAATAAATTATAGTTTTTGTGTGAGAGTGTGGTTATAATGCTGTCTTTGCGTAATGTTAAGTAGAACCTGGAATCGGAACATTTTCTCTGATTTAAAAACGCCGTGTGGATGGGGCTAATGGACGTTGAATCTATCGAGGCTCAAAATCTCTCTCTCCTAATGTTGGCAAGTTTTTTAAGTTGGGATAGTGGAGTGCGAGCTCATATGTCGTACTCGTCACTTGATCATGTTTCAAAATTACGAGGTCTACTGTCAATATTTTTCAAATTGTTTCCGAGAGCATTGTTTATAAACAGTCATTAAATCCGATCTGATGTAAAAAAAAATAAAAAAAATCGAAACATTAATGAGTGTTTACGTATTATACCGTCGACCAGTTTTGCCATATGAAAAGATATCGCCAATGCAAAAAAAATGTCACCAAATGCTGTCATCTTTGTTATTGCTGTGTTCGAATGTGCGCACGAACGGTCTCCACTATTGGCTGCATATCGCGGCATTTGGCGACGTATTTTGATTTAACGAAATCGGTCGACGGTATAATACTACGTACCCATTAATGTTGTATTCTATCCTTTAAAAAGCAATGAAGTGGTTGTATATTTAGTGTCAAATCAGTTGTCAGCCTTGTCGTCTGACCATAACTAATTACGAAGTGTATTAACTGTATTAAGTGGACCCGGCCTTTTTTCAGTTAAACAAAAATAGTCAGCCTTGAGTCCATAAATAAAATCTAGTTATATAGTTAAATTTATCGAAAATAGTGATTGAATTTGTTTTTTATTTGAGAATTCACAATCATTTCTCAAATATCAATCTAATTATCAAATAAGAGCACGTATTTTAAAAAAAAATGTTTTATTTAATATTTACGTTCGAAATATCTGAGGATAATCTTAAACTTGGTACTTAATTCGTAATGTCATGTAATTGAAACTATCGTCGCTTTGTTTCTGGAAAAGTATTATTACCTGTTTTATTAATTTTCATTCTGATTTGATTCCCATTTAAACTTTAATCGTGGGTTTTGGGGGAGAATGGGCTGGAAATTAACATATCAACTTAGTTTTATCATGAAATAAATTTAATCTATTAAATTATTAATCGATTTTATCCATTTAATGGCGTCTACACTCAAGTTACACCCATTTTAAAATAAAAATTGAAAAAAGTTTTCTTGAACTTATATTTACATTTGTCTTCATTATTAACATTTTTATGTATTCGAATGCATGACGTGATAGATTTATTTTTTTCTAGAGAGTATCTTTAATAATTAATTTTCCTTTTAACTTTTTCCCCTGTCCTAAAATAATAAAAACGGAATTGCCATCCATCAGAAATTCTACTTTTCCAATTGCCTTTCTAAGCTAAATAATTTTTTTTAAAATTCTCTTCTGTGAAAATTAATTGAAAGTAAATTAGCTTTTTATTAATCTGTCAGTTAACATGTGTGGTGAAGAGCTGTGGTTTTTTTTTTTTTTTTTTTTGCCTTATTTAGAATAGAATTGGAAACTACTTAATTAATGTACCGCTCACTTTTTTTTAATTAAAATATCTTGTTGGTATGAAAATACATACATCATAGCTGGAATTTTATCTGCCGTATTAATTTTATTTTAGTTAAATGTAATTATTAAATTATTTCTAATTTTTTGGGGTACCTTACAGTGATTTTTTTTCTTCTTTATTTGCATATGTATGGTAAGGTTTTCTATACTTAATTAGTAGAAATCACGTTATCTTTATTTTCGTAATTTGTAGATTTAATTACATTCTTGTAATTATAAAATCTGATTAACTCTTCTTTTATTTCTGATTCTTAATATGATTTTAAATTAGCTATTTTTGTGACATTTGAGCAATTTTCGTGTTTGAAGTAAATTGGCTTGATTGTTTCGCATTTCAATTAAATTAATTTTCAACTTGGAAAATGTTGGAGTAATTTATTAAATTAGATATGATGCTAAATAAAATTAACGGTTCAATTAATTGTTGGGAGATTTTTTATTGAGATATGTTAGTTTTACTAAATTGTGCTCTAAGATATATTGTATATATTACTTGTATTTTAATGTTGTGTAGTATTTTGAACCTTAAAAATGTTCTTTTGTTTTTCAGGACTTCTGCTGAAAGTGGTGCGTGGGAAACCTAATAAAAGTTAATATTTGGTAAGCTTCAATGTTCTTTATATTCAGATGTCATTTTTTTCCTTAAAAATATCTCAATTCTTCAACTTAATCATTTAGTACATTAATCACAGTACGATTCAATTGACAAAAATCGGTCAAAAAATCAAATCTAATTTTTCTAGCCTAAATTATTCTTTATGTACTTTTCTATAACCTCTTAAAATTTGAAAACTCTAAACTTAAAAAACGCAGAATTATGATAGCTTTTACATTCATTTTTATTCACATCCCTATGGAAAATTAAAACTTTAAACTTACTTATCTCAGAAAGATAAAATAACTAGTTTCTCTTCATTTAAAATGCTAAGGCTTTTTTTCTATTGTGCCTAATGCTTTGATTTTTTTTTTACCTATTGTTAATAGTACATGTAACAAAAGTTGGTATGCATTTTTGAATCAAAGCAATGCTTATTTTTTAAAAAATAATTAAAGTTAGAATATGCACATTTTTTAAGGAATTTTCAATATGGATTCATAAAAAGAAGTATTGTACAAATACCAATAGTGTTATCGCAAAACCCATACCAACTTTTGTTATACATAGTTGGACGTACTTGTAAAGCAAATTTCATGCTTGTACGTAATTTTTTGTAGGAGGAGTAGCATTTTAAATTAACTTCACAAATTTTAAGTTTTTTCCTTAAAAAATTAAATGGCTAACTTTTTATGAAATTTTGAGCACAAAATCTGTTTTACATAGTGTACACACATAGGAGGCAACCAAAAAAATTTTTGAAAATCCTTAAATTAAAATTTTTTGCTTAAATCGTACCGTGTGTCCCCTTAAAAATCCGTCTTTCATATATCTTAATATTCAATTTCTACCTACTTTTGTTACTGTAATGGTCTGATTGATGGGACACTTGTGTGTGTGGCCAGTAGCTCATACCGGGATTCACATCCACCCAAAGCGGTGCTCAGAAAATTATTTTGGAAGTTTAAATTTTAATTATGTTTAAGGTGAGGACTGTTAATTGTTTGCTGTATGTAAGTCTAATATACAGTTCTGACTTACATACAGCAAACAATTAACAGTTTAATCACCAAACATATATTAAAAATATATTTTCAGTTTAATATAAACTGAAAATATATTTTTAATATATGTTTGGTGATGTCCACTGTTTCCTTCTGTGCGCGGGAGTGATTGTACTTAAGGGGGGGGGGG
>BMAV01013236.1:25335-35510 GCA_019973955.1 Trichonephila inaurata madagascariensis
GCAGTTGACGACTAGTTTTGGTTGTGAGTTTGTGGTAGAGTTTCCATAGAGTTGTAGTTGCAAAACTTGATACTTCTACAAACCCATTGAGTTGAGTTTCTGCCGCAGTTGACGACTAGTTTTGGTTGTGAGTTTGTGGTAGAGTTTCCATTGAGTCGTAGTTTCAAAACCTGATACTTCTAAAAACCCATCGCAAAGAGATGCTGATGCAGTGAAGTCTGTCAAGACTCAAACCTTTCGAGTGAGGGAAGTCTGGAAAGTGAGGCTTCAGCTCAACCGTTGTCATTTGACATTGGTTTAAAATTAAGATGCCTGACCTCAAAATCCCTCGAATTGTTTTAAATTGCAACGTTAATTAATAATCCTCTACATCCTCTTCTGTTTTCTAATAGAAAACAAATTTTAATATGGATTGAAAGATTTTCCGATGTACACGCAAAATTTCATTCAAAAACCTGAATTTACTGATTTAAAGACCGCCGATTGTCCCTTTCTTTTACTGTTATGTTAACCTCTGTTAAATTTTGTTCAATAAATTGTTATACATCAGAGTTTAATCAGTTTCTTATTGTGTCCAATTACTTTAACAGTAAATTGCATAGAATTTTTTTGTAATTGAAATAGCTTTATGCTTAAGAATTATCTTTAGTTTGTATGAAAAATGCTTATTTCTCATTTTAATTCTTACGTTAAGTATTAACTTTAATAAATAGGCAATAACCAATTCTTGCAAACTGAAAAATGCAGCTTTCAAGCTCTCTAGAAGGTCGTTAATAAATTTCATTTTAAAATTACTTTAGTTCGGAACAGTTGTAGAAGTGCTCGAAACAACATGAAATGGAAACTCTGAAATCCAAATTTTTAAAAAAAGCCCCCTCCCTCCTGTAAATTCATTGCTTACCGCACGAGGGGGACTTGTGCATAAAAGCGATAAATTACACTAATGAAAATTTGGAGTCGAGGGGAAAATAAATAAAAGTTTGAGGGCGGCTCCGTTGCGAAAACGACGTTAATGTGGTGTCATAAATTGTTCTTCTTCGAAATCTCATTACGTTAAGTCTTGTAATTGTACGAAAAAAAACCAGTGTTTTTCCACATCTTTTTGTGTACTGACAAATTACTCCGACGCTCCGTGAAAAGTTTGTTTTATTTTATTTTTGTCGTCGGGTTTTATGGGAGTTGGTGATGAAAAATGTTTTTGTAATAGAGATTCTCTCTCCACGACTTTTTTTTTTAAATCTTTTCTTTTAATGTTTCTGCTATTGTTGCTTGCATAAATTGAAGTTCCAAATTTGTGTTCGAAAGCAATTGTGATTTTTGTAAACAAATTAAATCGAGCCTTTCGAAATATATTGATTTCGATATTTTTAGTCGTGTAATAGAACTGATTATCGTTTAAATCTGTTCAGACTCAAAGTCTTCTCGTTGGCATGGGTGTGGAAGTTTAAAAAGGGGGGGGGGGGGACCAGCTCGGGTGTTTCAATCATTTGACAGTGACTCAGGATTGCGATGTTCGTTGCCAGTGTCCCTCGTTGTTGCTTCTCGATGCGACATTAGATCAATCAGTTCAATATTTTTAGATTTCAAAGAACATTCAATGATGTATTAAAAAAAGATCTGGGTATTTACGGTAAATAAAACAAAAACAAAACTAAAAGCTGCCGGTTCTTATAGCTTACGTTCACCAATCCTTTTATTAAAAAAAAATTTTTTTTAGTTCCTCTTTGTTGTTAAGTAGTTTAGAAATGTGTAGTCGCCCATCCGTTATAGTAGTTAGTGACACTGACTGCTGTGACGTAGGGCCTGGGTTCGGAATCCCGGAGAAATCATGGGTGTTCGTAAATGTATAGTGCCTTTGCGGGATGGGGGTGCTCGAAATAGTCGTCGAGCCACAAGTCTTCTCGTTAAGTTGGTGGAAGGGGAACAGAGATGGGAGGCCCCTGTCCACCTCCCAAGGGGTTCTTCCTCAAAATTGGGGTGGAATCGAGCCAAAACACTCTGCCACTTGCAGGGTGCTCAAAGCTACGGATAACGACATGCGTACGACTAGCCCCTTGTTACGATGAATTTCGTGAACCTCGATCTGACACCGTCGATCAGGTAGCACAAGCAACAATAACAACGCAGAAATGTGTTAAATGCTCTCATGTTGCTTATAACTGTGACGTTCATGATAAATCAACTGGATTGTAAAGGTTCGATATTCATTTTCAATTTTTTTTTCTTCTACTTACTGCGTGCGTATAAGTGAAAATACTTTTCATTCATTATCTGATTGGAGAATTTCTTTCTGTTAAGGAACTGCGATTTATGTGAAGCAAAACTGCTATTTAAAGTTACGTGAATTCAGTGTGTGAGAGAGAAAGAGAAGAGAGCAATTGGACGTGTTGTTCTATTAAGTTTAAAATTTTTTATTAGAATCGTAAGTGTATCCAGAAAAAATGAAGAAACCTTGTAGTTTGAGTTTAAGGAATCAAGCGGAGTATCTGCATTTAATGTTAAGTTTTTTTTTTTTTTTATTATAAATAATTTGAGTTGGCTAAAACTTTCTCACTCCCCCATTAGCTTTAATAAAGTTGATAGTAATTGAAAGAATAAGGAATAAAATTTTTTTAATTATGGCTTTTTGTTCCACCAACGCGAGGGGAGGTTCGCTATAGGATGCATTAATTAATTCAAAATTTTGGCATTGGGACGGGCTTCTACAATGGTGCAGCTCTAGTAAGAATGCATCTTCTTTAGCTTTAAAAGAAAATTTGAGATATTACTTAAAAATAGAGAAGTTATGTAATTTGTTCGTATGCTCATATGACGTAGGTAGGGAGACTGAAGATAAGAATTACAGTGGTTCAAAATCGGCATGTGTGTTACGTCAGGGAAATGACTTTCTCTTTGTTGATTTTTTAAAGATAACATTTCTTTAAATTTATTAAAATAATAAATAAGTGAAGACTGATTTTGTGAAGTGAAGGCTTTTATGCATTAGAGACTTGGTCATTGACTTAACGCGATGAAGAAGGTTTAAGAATTTTCGAGAGAAAGATCTTACGCTGCAATCTTGGCGAGATACAAGTGAATGGATTATGGAGAGGAAAATCTTAGAATTCTACTAAATTTACAAACAACCTGATATTGTAAAATTTGTAAAATTACAGAGGACTTAAATGGGCTAGAATGAAGAAGATCGTTGCTGCAAGAAAATCTTTCTGGCAAAGCCCACGGGAAATAGATCTCGGGGCAGATGGAACCCGTTAAAAGATGGATTGACTGTGTCGAAAAAGAACTGAATATTTTTAAAGTCAAAAATTGGAAAACAGTTGCCAAAAGTAGGGATGCACGGAGAAAACTTCTGGAGAAATCCAGCGCTGCCAAGCCATTGAAAAAGAAGATTGATTTATATTCTGTATTTTTCTAACTACTAAATTATCATTTTTGCTCATATCTGAAGTACTTATAAACAATTTAATTATTCTTTCTTTAACCAAACAAAAAAAAAAAAAAAATATGTTGAAATATAATAAATTTATGTGACGTCATAGAGTCACATGATAACTTAGTCACGTGTTTTCAACCAATCAGTTCATAAATTAATGCGACGTCATAATTATATCATAAATGTAATCACACGTTTCCAACCAATTAGTTGATGTGTTTCACTGTTGCCAACTTTAGCTTTTTGCAGAAACTTTCTTTTAAAAAGTACATATTTGTCAATGATATAAAAATGCACATAGTTAAAGAAAATGCACTTAATTTAAAAGTACTCGTATAGTGTAAGTTTTTTTTTTAATTTTGAAAACTGTTTCAAGAATTTTAACACGTGAACTTTTTACCCAATCATGTCAAATTTTAAATGTATCTAAACTTTACTAGTTGAACAACTAGTATGTCAATTTTTAATCAATGGGAAACACGTGATTGCCTTTATCATGTGACCATCATGAATTTAGTACATTGTTTTTTACAAATACGTGAATTTAATGACTGCATGAAATAAATATTTTTAAAAGTTTCGTTTTGTCTTTGCAGATATTTGTTGCAGCACCTAGTCCCGTCGGCCTCTAATCGCCCTTCATAGCATTGCAGAAGTTTGCGAAGAATTCCCCATTAACGAGCATTAATTTAAAATAAATTTTAGTAAAATTATAATTATCGAACCTAAGAAAAAGCTTTGTTATAAAATTTGTACATTAATGTTTAATTTTTAAAGAGCTCTTAAAACTAAGGAAAAAGATGAAATAAATTGATCACATGATGGTGGGAGCGGATTAAGACTAGCCAATCCGAAAGCGCCAAAAAAGTCTGAAAATTGATGTTAAGATGAGAAACTTATGCTGATAAAAAAGATCTTGATTCGCTGACAAAGATGACACTATTAAGTTTCATTTAATGGCTCATTTATACCTAGAAGCACGCAACCACAAAACGAGTCAGTTATTCTTCGAATCACATTTGATTTACAAACAATTTTAATTCGAAAAAAAAATTAATTTGCGTTATTAAACAGAATTTATTAGTATGAATTACTAACAAGTGGTTAATTTCTTGCGACATATGAAAGGCATTTGTTCTCAACGAAAAAGAGAACAATTATCTTCACGTTTATTTTCCAAACCACAAAGTGTTATCTGTTCATCTTTTCTCTCAGTGACGTGTACAAAACACAAAGAAGGCATTTTCTTAATCTCTCACGCTTTCTTAATCGGTAGTCAGCGAAATTTATCTTAATTATGTCAGGGAACAAGGGACATACGTGTCGGTTTTCCTGAGCAAGTTTCGAGATCTTTCTTGTTCTTGCTTGCAGTGCGACGACATTGCTCACAGCATTGTTAATCGTTGGCGCCATTAAATGGAACGTCGAAATCGGTTTGACTTTGTTTGTTTGAACACAAATCTCCTTTCTTACAAACTTCCTTTGCGATGCCGAAGCAATGAACTAGTTGTTAGGTGAGGTCAAATCTGGATGTTTTTGTTGTTTGGAGGCATTATGTGAAGATAAATGCATTTCAAGCATAAGTAAAAGAAAAATATATCTAATATTAGATAGATTTAATATGGATATATTAAACTGTGGCATTAGGGAAATTCGTATTATTTGGAGTTTTTTAATGTTGTTTATGTCGAGAATGATTATTTTTCTGATTTTGTATTTTTTGCAGAATATATTTTTATTGAACTCTTCTGTGTTTTAACTGGTGTATGGCTTTCAAAGTACGTCTGTGACTAATGGATTTTGTTTTTGTATATGGTACAATTTTTTTATTTTGAAATTTAATTTAAAATTTGTTTCTTGGTGGTGTACAGTTTTATTTCCGCCTTTTCTTTTGCAAATTTAAACATCCGCTTTTTAGGGTTCCTGCTTTTCTTGTAATAATAAAGGAACTAACTACAAGTACAAAAAAATGTGGTTTTAAGTCGTTTGACCATCCATTTTTTCTATTCCTACTATTAGCTCACAATTTCTATTTATTTATTTATCTTGATGGAATTTTCAATCGTTAATAAAATACATTTAAAAGCTGAAATTTTATATACATGATTATTTTGGATGACAATACAATAAAGTAATTATAATTAAATAAAAATTAATAGATTAAAATTAATTATTCAAAGAATTTTAAATACAGCCACGTTGGCATCATTTTTGACGACTTGTGTTAAAACTTGAAAAGGTTTTTTTTCCCTCACGTTTTCAAGCATTCAGTTGAACTGAAATTTTATATACACGATTGTTTTGGATGACAATACTATACTTTAATGATAATTAATAAAAATTAATGACCACTTAATGTTGTGATTCTGTCATATGTGTATACATATTTATATTGTAATTTTTTAATAAAAAGTAGCCAAAATAAAATCTTTCTTTTTTCTTCTAAGTAGAAATTGATTTAATTTTTTTTTTTTTTTTAAATATTACTTGTTTTCCCCTTTTCTTTTGCAAACTTAAACATCCGCTTTTTAGGATTCCTGCTTTTCTTGTAATAATAAAGGAACAACAACAACAAAAAAAAATATATGTTTTTAAGTCGTTTGACCATTCACTTTTTTACAGAATTTTGCAAATTTGTTACTAAAAAAACTTTTCTTACAAAAAATGTCGAAAGTAATCACATTTTTAATCCCTATCTTTCCCTTTTAATTCCAAATAAAAACTACTAAAAAATATTCTTTTAAAAACAATACATAATAGAATACATTATTTTTAATATAATAAAGCGGGAAGGGGTGGTGGGTGTCTATGAAATATATATAATTTATTCCGTTGTATCATAGTTCATCACCCTTCTGTCAACATATTTATTGCTGAGTTAAAAGTGGCCGCGGTACCCTGGTGGTCATGGTTACAGACTTGCGACTGGCATGTCATGAGTTCGTACCCTAGTGCCACTAAAGACCTACTGTGTAGAAGGGTTGATGCATGCTAAATCTGTGGAGGCTTCGTCCTTTGTCCTGGGGTGACAGCTCGAAAACTCGGGTATCAGTTGACCACGATTCAAAATTTCGAAATCCGTCACCAATAGCCCTCGTGTTCTTTATATTACGACGCTAAGAAACACTCACTCACATTCGAACATTATAATACTTGCTAGAATAATAAATTCATAATTATTGATTTAGTTGTATTAAGGAAACCTCACTTCTTGATCCATAGTATTACACATTAAAATATCACACATGCTTAAGTTGAACACTTTTATGTCTTTTCTAGCAAAATATTTTAAATAATAATATTGTTATAGTTTGGAAAAGTTAGTTCTTTTCAGAAATAATTTTTGAATTTCAAATCAATACTTCATATGACCCAATATGTGATGCAAATTCTTTTATTAAACATTTTACTAAAACACTACTCTAAAGCTTACAAATCGTTATATTCTTGCAGTTGATTATAGTTATAATCTCTATATATTTCTCATTTCCCCTTTTATTTCTCTTTTATTTTTTAAATAAATCTGACATAATCAGTGGCGCACACAAGGGGTGGGGTCTAGTAAGTGAGTGAATATTAACGTCGCACTGTTCAGGTGCACGAGGGCTTTTGGCCACGGACTTCGTAATTTTGAACCATGGTCAAGTGACGAGGACGAACCTGAGCTGATACCCCCTCCCCTCTCCTAACTACCACACCACACCCAACGAGAGGACGTTTGAGCTCTGGACAGATTTAACGTGCATGGCTTCCCTACACGGCGAGTCTTTAGTGGTACTGGGCTCGAACTCGTGACAAACCAACCACGATTCGATACCTTGATCACTCGGCTACCGTGGCCTCCTAGGTTCCCCTCCCCCCCTCCCAAAGCTCTTGATTTTTTTTCCGATTTTTTTATAATTTAAAGCATTTAGTACGTAAAATTTAATTAAATATTTGTTATTAATTATTAATTTTACTAATTAATGCTAATTCTTTATTCAATAAAAAGATTTTTACTGTTTTTTTTTGTTCCCGAAAATCGACGAAATCAAAAGGAGCATGATACAAGAATGTTAGACTTTAGACCCTGGAACCCCCTTACCCCTACCCCTTGAAAAAAATCCTGTGTGCGCTGCTGGACATAATCATAATTTTTACCAGAGTATACATTTTACTTCTGAATAATTTATATCATGAATTATAAAATATGATTTTAACTAAAGTATTTGAAGTTCTTGAATACAGCATTTAAAAAAAAACATACATTCTCCAACACGAAGATATCTCGATATCTGACGTCTTATATGCATTTAAATCTTCCTATTCCTTTTTTTCTTTTCTTTTCCTATACCATTTTTGTCATAAAAGAGTAATACCGAAGCTGCTCTATGTCATCGAAACTGGAGTCGCGGACGCTGAAATCTGATACTAGGTACCTTGCTATCTTACCATTTGGCGTAACGCCAAGCCCGGTCTGACTTTATTTATGAATCTTAGAAACTGGATAACCCAACGATGTAAGTAGCCCTTATTTATTAACCCTTTAATGCAAAACAGCTGTAAGAGTAATTTTCTGAGTTCTTGAGAGAGAGAGGGAAGAAAAAGAGTGGGTGCAAAGAGTATTTGTCCATCCGCAAGGCTCTTAGTTCCCTGCTTCGCTTTTTGGTGCTTTTTTTTTATTATTATCTGTTTTTAGTTGCCGTTTCTCTGGTTATTTATGGCCACTTCTCTTCAATTAATAAATGAAAGCGGCATCTGCAGTGTGAAAGATATTAAATACGGACTTTTTACATGCTTGTGCCAAGAAAAAGGGAAAATATTTTGTTTCGGATTAGCTTTTTTTCCCTTTTTTCCTCCCTCTCCATCTTGCCATTCATTTCCCAAGTGGGAACTTCGAGGATTTCGATTAAAAATGTCACCATTTAATGGTTGTTGGAGATAAATATTAAGTTAATTATCTTTCTTCTATGCGAGAGAGAGAAAGAAAAACAATCGAAAACGAAAGAAAGGTGAGATTAATTCTTGGGAAAATCGCTTTATTAAACTCGAATAAAAAGGTCTTATCTGGACCTTTTTGAGTGTGTGTGTGAGAGAGAGAGAGACGTTTATTTCATGACGAGTTTGAATTCTTTCTTTATTTTTCTTTAATGGAACATTTTTAAGATTTGAGCTGCGATTGGAAAGGCAAATATCGTTATTTTACGGTGAGAAATATTCGATTTTTTTAAATTAAAAATTTCCGCTCATAAAATTAAGTATTTGTTTAATGATTTTTTATTGCTTGAATGGAAGAATTATATGTATCCTTTAGTGCAGTGGTTCTTAAACTTTTAAGCATTGCGAACCCCCTTTATGTATCAGACTGACTTCTCAGACCCCCAAGAATTTGAACATTCCTCCCTGACAATATTCTTGATCGAAATGCATGTTCTTGTAGTGTTTTTTTTTTCATTGGAAGCAATTTAGGGATCTAGTCTAGCATGGCATATTTTTGAATTTTTCCACGAGGCCTATCAAAATGTGTAAAAAGAAGGAAATATAAACAGTATATGAGAGACTCCGTGGACCTTCTAAAAAACGCTGGGGACCCCAGGGGTCCGCAGACTACAGTTTAAGCAACATTGCTTTAGTGGGCAGAAATTAGGCGCACAATTAATGAAACATTAATATAAAATGCTGTTTTGTCCATGGGAAGATGATTTTTGCAAGATATTAAAAATGTAATTACTGCAGATGAACGTACTGAGACCAAACAAAGAAGTTTTATATTGAATATATAATATGATGTTAAATGGTTATTTTTTAAAGAGTTTTTCCATGATTGCCTATAGGTGGCGCAAAATAATGTAAAAAAATAATAATAGGAATATTTAATGGGGTTGTGAAATTTTATATTAATAAAATGTACACATATAACTTCTATGTTACATTTTTATTGTGTTTAATAATACAACTCAGTATTGTAACTGCTTTTGTCAAAAAACTGTGGCTGTACCGGGAAACATAAGCGCCTTCTGGTGATCAGGTATCTTCAGTAGAGTCCAGGTGAGAAGAGAATGTGGTCGCTATATGAAAAATCGTTCGTGTTCTTTGCCCATTATTTTTTTAAAACAATATATGCTGTCTTTGTGTATTCTAACATAGATTAATAAATACTTGTTAAACTAAAGGAGACTTCATTGAACCCAACCCCGAATTTACTACTTTCAGTTAAATCTTTAAACACCCAACCGTATAAATTTTAAGAAATATATAATTTTAAAGTTATGCATGCTGTTTGGAGGCTTTAATGAAGTCTTCCGAAATCGACAAGTAAAACTCATATTTGAAGCCAAATGTATCACTATGGAGCAGCGGTTTTTAAATTGTAGTCCGCGGTTCCCTGGGGGGTCCGCGGAGTCTCTCATGTAACGTTGAGATTACCCTGATTTACAGACTCTGAAAGGCCTCGTGGAAAAATTGAAAGATGTGCTATACAAGCAGGGGTGTAGCTACTTCCGTATCAATGATAGGGGGGCCCCAACACACACACACATGTGTAACACATGGATCAATAAGTCCCGAGACTAACCCAGAGATGGCGCTCGTAGTAAACCAGTAACCAGGTCTTTCTAGAGTACTAACCTTTGCTTGAAATGTGTCAAAATTTTAAGTCGATCGGACCAGAAACAGCTGAGTTATCGAGGTTGGAGTAAAGTCGTTTTGTAGTTTGTTTAAAAAATGGAAAAAAACGAGTTTCGTGTTCTGATAAAACATTGTT
>BMAV01013236.1:49558-76262 GCA_019973955.1 Trichonephila inaurata madagascariensis
GTCATATGTATATACATATTTACATTAATTGTAACTATGTAATAAAAAGTAACTAAAATAAAATTTTTCTTCGTTGACCTAATTAGGAATTGACTTAATTTTTTTTAAATAATACTTGCTAATGAAATTTTTGTATTAAAATAGGTATATATCGTTTATTGTTAATTGTTTTTTCTCACTGCGAAAACAATTCCAAAAAGGTACTTTTCTAATCTTGAAAACATCATCCTACCAAAAAAAAAGCGCTATAAAATTATAATAGTTATCCCCACAATACCTTCTAGGGGCCAACAACCTTTCTTCCATTCTCCCAACCAGTTCCTGTAAATAATTGGGCAAGACTAGGGGAGTGCCTCGAGAAAGAAAGGAAGATCACCCCCCTCCTGTCGGTCATCCCTTGCGAAGAGAGTTCTGAGACGAGAAGAAAAGAAAAAGAAAAAAGAATCATTTTCTCTTCCTCCCTCACCATCGATTGCCATGGTCAATTGTCCGTTCACCCCTATTGAAGGTATCGTTCAAGATCATGTCCCGAGTTATTGAACATCTGCGTTCCAGTAACCTGGGTATTGATCCATTTTCGTTGCACATTAAACTCCAGTTTCTAGCTGGGAGTGGAGGTATTTTTCGGTGTTAGGGAATATCGGATTTTTCCCTTTCTTCTTTTCGCGTTACAAGAATGTTTTGTTAGTTACCAGGAGGGGGGCTTTTTTGGATGTTTTAAAGAAATTTTTCTTTGGGTACGCTACTGTTTAAATTTACGCTCGGTTTAAACTGCGATTGATGTAGAGGGGACTTTTTTTTCTTTTTTGTTTTTTGGTAGAATACTTTTTTTGTCATTTTGTTCTTTATATGATAGAATCTGCTTTCTTTTATTTTGCCGGAGAAACCATTGTTAATATTCATCTTTCTTTTCTTTTTCTTTTTTTTTAAAAAAAAAGTTAGACAATGGCATGCAAGATGGTAACAAGATAAAAAGTACTATCGGAAAAGTCAAAAAGTGCAATTTTTTTTTGTGTAAGTTGTATTCGCTGAGTATAATATTGTAACTAAGGTGTAGTAGCAAGTTAAGTTATTTAAATATACCAGGCTACGAGATTTGGAAAGCTATTTGAAACATTGTTTTCACAAATTTAGGGCCGCGGTAGCCGAGTGGTATAGGTATCGGACCGTGGCTTGCCTTGTCACGAGTTCGAGCCCAGTACCACTAAAGACCCGCCGTGTAGGGCAGCGATGCACGTTAAATCTGTCGAGAGCTGAAACGTCCTCCCGTTGGTGTGGTGTGGTAGTTAGGAGAGGGGGGTGCCAGCTCAGGTGTCGTCCACGTCACTTGACCATGGTTCAAAATTACGTGGTCCGTCGCCAAAAGCCCTCGTGTAGCTGAACAGTGCGACGTTAATATTCAATCAATCAATCAATCATTCACAAATTTAGTGCCATGCCGTGTTTAAATGTGCATTATTGTAAACAAAAGATGATTAGAAAACTTATTATTTGTTATAAGCGATAAATAATTATTTGTTATAAGTTCCGTAAAATCCGGCGTATAACCTCGCACTTTTAACACAAAAAATAAGATCGAAAATTAGGGGTGCGCGTTATACGCCGGGTATGAGAACGATAGCTTAAAAATAAAAAATAACAAAAGAGATGAGCATAAAAAAAAATTTACATCTATATGTATTGAAATATTGTTTATATATATTTAAAAGAGAGAGAGAGAGAAACGACGTACCTTTCAAACTAAAAGAGTTGTAATTCTAGAACTATACTATTTTTTCAAAAGTATGGTATAATACCCCGAATAAATGACTTCAAAACATAAGAGCAATGTACACTAATATTTCAGATTTCTTCGTATAAAAAGGAGTGCGCGTTATACGGCGAATATACCTAAAAATTAAAAAAAATGAGTTTGAAGGTATAGGGGCGCGTTATACACCGGTGCGCTTTATACGCCATGTCTTAATCGGGTTACATGTTGCACTGATACTTTCGAAGTATTTGGTTTTATTGATTCAAAGGCATTAAGACAGTGAGTTATTTATACCATAAATTGCTGAAATAAATATTCTATGGAAAAGAAACATTGCATCTCTAACTATCCATCACAATGAAACATTTAAGATGATTTTTTTTTTGGACAATATAAATTATGTGCATTGTGGTGGAAGTTTTTGTAGTGATAACGATATGTCTGTTATTGCCTTAAATAACTACTTAGTAAATCGGTCTTATTTTTTCTATCATCGTAATAGTTACGGAAAATCAAACGCATCTCAGAATTTTGCAGCATGTTCTTATTTTTTTCTCTTATTTCTAATGCCCTTCAAGACTTAAGATATTAAACGTTTTATACAGATTTTTTGTTTGAAACGTATCTCAACTTTTTTCGAACAGTAATAAAAAATTACTGTTAGCTCATTGCGGAAATTGAGATGTTTACTCCTGTAAAACCTGTTTTCCTGTTTGGTATTGAACTATACGGTGAAAAAAAAAAACGTAACGGTATTGCATTATTATTTTTTGCTCCTGATATTTTAAATTATGGGGAATAGCTTTTTTAGAGGTGTACTTTTAGATATGTTAACTAAATCGTTCTCTTTTCTTCTACTAGTTCAGTAATTAGTTATAAATACAGTTAGACCTTTATAATTTCAAGCAGTCTTTCTTTTCCTGAAATTTAATTATATTTTATTTTTCTCCATTCATTTAAAATACCGATATTTAAAGAGTTTAAACAGTTGCAATCAGCGATAGTGTTTATTACCATTGGGAAAAAAATCTTATCAAATTCATGAAGAATACTTAAATTCATTTTATGTAAGACCTCTCAGACAAATTTGAGTTCTGTATACCCCGTACTTCGGGTGAAAAGTTTCTTAAATTCAGTCCGAGAAGTTTTACGTCCTCATTTTCTCATATTTACAACTCCTCTGTGTTGTTCATTTTCTTATTTACTTTCTTTTAATTTTATATGTATTCCTAATCTATGAGATGCATTATCGAAATTGCTCTTAACATGTAACCCGCCCTTCTATGTTAACACTACTGCTCTACTACACACCATAGGGCAACGTCATCCCCTAGATTACTTGTTACCAGGGAGCATGTTTCTCCTGAGTGCCCCTTCTCTCTTAGAACTTCCGCCTTCTCACGCCAGACGACTTCCCCTCTACACCCTGTTTACTCCTACTCGTTCTAATGCATGGGGCGAATGAGGGTTGAGGAGAGCGACGTTTGAGTAAATAATTCTTGTTGAGCTTAGATTGGGACGGGGGGAGGGTGGGGGAATGTTACTTTCAATCTCCTAGCTCCGCCCCTGCTCGTGAGGGTGGTCGAGATAGTGTAACTGTGACCGCTCGATGGATGTTTTATGGGGTTGTTGTGGAGGGGGGAGAGAACCTAGGCAACCGAAACTGCTGCTTTTTATTTCGTTTCTTACTCCTTATCGTTTTATTTTTCGTGAGGTTTTTTAATGTATTTTTTCATCCCTCGTTTCTGTCCCTGTACATTGAAATCGTGCACATAATTCACGAAGTGGGAGTTTTTGGTTTTTAGATGTGATTACATCTTGAATAGGGTCGATTTGTTGCGGAAGTGGGGCGTGAATTGGGGAATCAACGCAAACATTTCATTTTCATATTTTTTATTTATTTATTTCAAAAATTTGTTGACTCAAATATGTGAATGTATTCTTTCACTGAATCTGTCTCTTAAATTTACTTAAAGAAAACTTGCTTTTCTCATTCTTCTATTTTATTAAAGTTCAGCGTTTTTGTTCTTTAAAGAGAGATCAGGTAGTTGCTCTCACTTTAGAATATTGGATTTAATGTATGAATCCTTGTTAGAGTTCGTAATCTGTAGTTATTGTTTAGGAGACTGAGAGGTACTTTAGATAAGTTTGTATTGCTATTAATTTTCTTCGTCAAATTACTTATAGTGTTAGAACCGAACTTCGAATCTATTAAATATCCTTTTTTAACTGAATCATTTTCAAATGAAATGAATCCGTGAATTCAGTTAGCAAAAGAGATATGCATTGAATTGTATGTAAAACCTGTCGAATAAATAAGCTTACCTGTCGCTATGTGCACATATCAAAAAGTGTAAATATATGTGGCAGATAAAACCAAACCTTTTTTTTAAAACGAACTCTGTACAATCAATGGAAACATTATTTATAAAATGTTAAACGCATTTTCAAAAAACTGTATTCAAATTTTCATTTTTTTAAATGGAGCATTGGCTTAATTATATCTACTTAAACGTGCAAAGATGCATTTAAAATTATTGGTATATATAATTCGCAGTATATTCATTAATACTTCTTCAATGACTATCGGAAAAAAAAAATGTAATTTTAAGCCATGTTTCAATAAATGAATCCCATAATAAAATGCTGTTTTTAACGTATTTTCTGTTTGTTTGAAATAACATCAGTTATTCTAAAAAACAGCTTGAATTCTTGAAAAATCAAGTATTTAGGCTATGAGAAGAAACTAGACTAACATTAAAAATGCACAAGGTATGTAAAGAATGAAAAAAATTTAAAAATTACGTTTAATCGACGTAATAATACAGAACATTAAAAGTGCATTGTTAAAGATTCGATTCACTTAATCTTTATAAGATATCTTTAATAATCTTATAAAGCAGGCTTAACCCTACTTCAAAGTCAGTGACATCTTTAAAAACGTAATAGTTTTCCATTTTGGTCGATTGAAATTTCGTCACATATCAATTTTTCCTTCTTGATTCTCAATTTGAGAATATAAGCAGCCTTTGTTTTGTAGGATATTTAAGTAATCCATCATTTTTCTTGTTTGTTATTATTTCAAGCTCATGCATTAAGTATGGCTACTTCGTGCCAATTTATGTTAGAATTTATATATTTTCGATTACTCATTTATTATGACATGATATCTATATACTATATGTATACAATCAATCAATAACTCCGAGGCTAATATTGAAAAACTAGGAAGTATGTACACTTTTTTTTTAAATGAAGAATTAAATGGGCTGGTCATGTTATTAGAATGAAAAAGAGCGTTCAGCACCGAAAATCTTTTTTGGACAAGTCCTCTGGAACAAGAACAAGGGGTCGACCCAACCTCAAATGGGTTGATTGCCGGAAAGGAATTTCGCTACCCTATAAGAGTGTCTAATTGGAAGCTCCGGCCCCCCCCCCCCTAAAAAAAGCGTGTAGCTAAATTTTTGTGGAGGTCAAGGCCCACCCGGGGGCTATCACGTCATTTTAAAACAAGTTGTTTACCGTAAAATCGTGCGTATAACGCGCACCTATACTTTCAAGCTGTTTTTTTTTAATTTTGATGTATATTCGCCGTATAATGCGCACTCCTTTTTTACGAAGAAACCTGAGATGTACGTACACAATGCACTTATGCTTTGAAGTCGTTTATTGGAGGTGTTATCTCAGGTATTTGAAAATATAGTATACTTTTAGAATTGCAACTCTAAGTTCGTAAAATAATTCGTATATTTAAAATAAACTATATTTCGATATATGTAGAAGTCTAATTTTCTTTATGCTTATCTCTTTTTCATTTATAAAGACATCATTTTTATACCCGGCGTATAACGCGCACCCGTAAATTTCAGTCTTACTTTTGGTGTGAAAAAAGTACGCGTTATACGCCGGATTTTACGCTACTTAAGAATGTGAAAGAGTAATAATAGACACACCTATTAGTAATACGCGATTAACATATTAAAATGTGAAGTGTGGTATTCTGTCGATGATAGATATAATTTATTGTAGACATTATAAAGAAAGAAAGAAAATGCACACATACAAATTACTTATCAATATAATTTAATTGATGTTGTCCATTCATGTGTAAGAGACACATTAAATCTTTCAAGAACATCTAATTGAAAACTCCCCTTTAACAATTAATATTTACACTAAATTTCCGCAGGATTGTTCCAGATTACCAGAACTGCACTTCATTGAGTCGGTAAACTCCTTTCAATTTCAAGCACTGACTCAATCAATGCATTACTAACAATGACACAACAATTCCCGAATTTCCGTCTCTATTCAAGCCAACACCGCATATCTTCGCATTCCCTACAAAATTACCTTTCTGTAGCACAATTACGATGAAAGCTACCGTTAAAAAAGCTCAAACAGGATCGTCGTCAAGAGCTCTCTCATCCTCAGATGTGTTTGCTTTGGAGCCGCTGGGACTAGGCTGTGAAAAGGATTGGGGGTGTATATGGAAAAGTAATTAATTCCTTTTAATGTATTTAATCCATGCGGAGCACCTTGTCAAACATTCGACTTTGTTTTCATTGTATTCGTTTTCGTTCCGGTGGTGGTTCGGTTTTGAAGACTGAGAACGATAAAAAAATTGGTAGGGATGAATAGAGGGTATCGTTGGTAATTAGAAATAGGAAACATTGGTAGTTTATCTTTTGTTTCAGTGATATGATTGGGCAATTTTTATGTCGTTTAGTAATAATTGTGAACAAAGTAATATTTATTATTACTGCAACCAATATTTATAAAATGTCAAGGCTTCTTTGCGTAAGTATAAGCTCATGAATTTTCTCTTTTAAGATGACTGACTGCATTCGGAACTGTTATTTTGAAACACTTATATTAATGGATATATATGCGTGTAAAATTGTTTTAAGAATGTTCCAAAAATGCAATTTTTTGGCCAAAAATGAAGAAAAAATGTATAGTTCAAAAACATTTTCCTTTGATGAAAATTGCCTCTATAATAATAATTTGCACGTGTATAGCCAAGACTTCTGCTCAGAGTTTGAACTAGAATTTCTGAAATATATAATTTAGAAGTGGGTTTATTTGTATTTAAACATATCAGAGAAAGTTGAGAAATATGAATGTATAATCCCGGTTATTTTAATTGATCGTAACTCTAAAAGTAATTAGAATTTTTCAGAAATCCAATTTCAGCCCTTGCGTAGAAGTCGTAGCTATATATAGTAAAAATGTAGTTATTTATAGAGACATTTTTCAGGAAATGAGTATGTTTTAAAAATATGTCATTCTTCATTTTTTGTCAAAAAAATTACATTTAAATTTTCTTTCTTTCTCTCTCTCTCTTTTTTTTTTTGTAATAATAATTTTAAAACAATTTTATGCATACATTCTAATTCAACTGATACTAAATATCAAAAAATTATTCATTTTCGCTTCTTCAGAATTACGGTTCTTAACGTCCTGAGTCATCTTAATATTTTTACTTTAAAGACAAAATATTTTCAGTGGTTCTTTTGCTTATATAGTCGGACCTCTATATAACGAAGTCGCTAAATACCGGGAAAAAGTTCGTTATATAGAGGTTTATCTTTTAATATACTTCATAAACCATATAAAACAAATTTTAAATTCATAAACACTATATATTAAAAAAAAAGTAATTATATTCACACCTCTTTTAAATTAATATATGTTTATTTTATATATCCTACCCATCAAAAAAAAAAACTGCAAGGAAAACAAGGGGGGAAAAATGTCGAAGAATTCACTGTATTTTCAATATTGAGAAAATAATTTTATACTATAATTAATGAATTTTAAGGACAATTTATAATTTAAAACATACAAGTAATATTAAAAATACATTATTTTATTATTAGAACACGTGGACACGGGACAACCCCACTGAGAGTGAAAGAGGATATCGAAGATGTTACTAGTGAACTGGGCAATGGGGGTTAAAGGTTGCAATTCTAGGATGAAACGTCTATAACTCTATTGCTCTCGGTGAGTTAGGATCTATTAAAATCAGTTCAAGGTTTATGACCACCGTAAAATGTGTTAAAGGGAGAATAACTTAAATTTTTTTTAGAAATACTTTTAAAAAAGGAAGAGAAAAAAAAAATTGAATCCCAAAAGAAAAAGTTCGTTATATAGAAAATGCACTTCGCTATAGAGAGGTTATTTTACGAAGAAAATCGTGGAATGTGCAAGGTTCCAAAAAAAAGTTTGCTATATAGAAAAAATCGCAATATAGAGGTTCGACCGTATTTAATAAATTATTTGTAAATAGATATCGAATTTTAATTTTATCCTGTAGTAAGATAGATTTCACTCCTTAATTATTATAATTTCCATATATTTCCGTGTATAAGCCAAGAATTTTTGGAACTTTTTAAAGTTAAAAAGTAAGGGAGCCGACTTTATATGTATGTACAGATACGCTTTTCTAGAATACAAATTAAATTAGTCTTGGAAAAAAGGTATCGCTTTAAAAAAAAAAATACCGTTTGCCACGTGCAAGAGATTTTAATCTGGATCCTTGGGTGTTTTAAATGAAAGTTTTATTCTAAAAGAAAAGAAAAGGAAACATTTTCGTCAAAACCTGAATGCGAGTGTCTGAATAGCTCATAAAATTTATATTAACTCATTGAGGTGTTTGATTGCGAATGAGCTTCAATATGCATCAAGTGTTTCCTCTGGGACCGTGAAATATAGGTCGACGATCACTTCTCGTATACGTATTTCTCTTCTCGTTCATTTTTCAAACAAAAACAAATGGCGCAGAAAGTGACGAGTAGAAATGAATGAGAAAAAACGTGTCAGTTTTTCAGATAGGGTTACCAGAAATAAAGCTACTGTTGTTGGCGTCTGGCGTTTTACTTTACAGCATTTTAATTGGAAACTATTCCTTCCGGAAAACAGCATTTTCGCCCTCTTGGCAACATGTTTGAAAATTGCAAGAATGCTCTCCTCCCATTCGACTTATTTTGTCTAAGTTTTTGAAGAAAAAACACATTTTGGCTCATTCCCCGGGAGTATACCATATTATCATCATCATTATTATTTGTTGAGGATAAAGCGAATAATAAAATGTGAACTCACAAAACTTATTAAACAATTTCTAATTGAATAGAAGACTTTTTACGCTACTTAATTATTATAATTCAAGAAAACTATGCCAAACTTTATCGAAATACTCAAATTAAATCGCAAATTTTCATTAAAAAAATAGAATGTTAAGAATATTGTTTAGCTCTATTTACGTGGCTCAAAAGCTTTAAGCGAGCAAACATTCTGATATCAAGCCTAAATTTCAAATGAATGATATTCAGTGTGAATTTTATGCACACACACACGGAATAGTAAACGTCAGGTCAAGAACGCCTTTTAATGCATGTAATTATCAAAGAATTTCGTTTTCTTGAATAGTAATCAAAATCGTAATATAAGCAGGAAATGCGATTATGTTCACTTTGTGCAAAACTGGTTCGTCAAAATTGGGGAAGGGGGATCAACGACCATTGTGAAAGAATCGATTAATGGGCATTTAAATTTTTGCAATGTGCCTCTTCGATTAACAAAAAATATTTAATTTCCCTGTATTCTTTTTTTTTATGATGCATTTCCTGTTTCTGGAGTCATAAACTTCAGTAACATCATTTTAATATTCATGCTGGTCAGATACGAGTAAAATAAAATGTTAAATTTTTGTGATGTATTGTTTGAAAAAAAAATTATTTTTTTTACCCCCTTAAGCATAGTTTTATCTATGCATATATACATCATGATATGAAAATACAGTGAAAATCGGTTTACACGAAACTGAGTGGACTGAATTTTTTTTTTCTTGTTAAAGGATATTGAAAAAAACAAACATATTTTCAACAAAATTAAGTTTATCAGAGTTTATTTCATTTACATAGATGTGTATTTATAAATATAATTTCATAAAAATCAATGAAACAAAAGCATTCACAAGAATTTAAAGAAATTTAATACAAAATTTCAACATTTATTAAGTTTTTGGAAAATAATTTGATATTTTTCTTTGCATTGTCTTTTTAGCATCAAACTATTTCATTTTGTTCTTTATTTCACCATTGGAATGTGCATCTAAATAGCAGCACATACTTTTCATGATGTTCCTCATTTCGGATGACGTGGGAACAGGAGCTGCATTATCCATTTTATCATCGTCATCGGAATCTGCATCAATGATATTTTTTGAGCTTTGAACAAACTCTAAAATGACTTCATATGCCAGAATTGGGGGGCTATACTATTGTCATATCATTTGCTGCAACGAATTGTTCCGATGACACAGTAGGACAGTCCAATAATACAGAAACTTTCTTAAGCACTCCTCTTAAATCTCGCCTTCGCAGCTGGTGTTTTCCGTATTTTGTTCATTCCCAGAAGCGAATTTTTTTTCGTGTTAAGCGATTTTCGTTTCACGTTAAAAGTAAAAATGTTTGGAAATACATAGTGGTTTGTAGGAACCATTGTATTATTTCGCGTTATCCGATATTTCGCGTTAAACGTATTTCAAATTGTGTAATGTTTATGTAAAACATACATACTGTTTGTGTGAATTGTAAATGTATTACTAATACTTAAAAATCTCAAATATTTTCAGTATAAATTCTAACTTTGAATCCTTGAAGAATATTGTAATTTAAAATGGGAATAGATTTCGTCCTTCTAAAATCGCTTGACTTTTTATTTCGTTTTAACACGTAAATTAAAATTGCTGACTTGTATCTTTTCCCTTATGTTTATGCTGCATTTTAACGGATCATCGTTCCAGTGACCGTGATCTCGTGATGTTTTGGAATTCGGAACGATCTGGAATGTTTATTGTTCTCAATTATAATGTTATTATCTGGCGGTAACTTTTCTCTTATTAAGGACTAGAATTGCTAAGTAGGCGCAAAATAACACCAATAGTTGATAAGAACAGCACGATTGTGTATAAAGTACTTTTCTAATTATTCGAATTGAGGCTATTTTTGAGTATGTACTCTGTATCTCCCCCCCCCCTTTCTTTTTTGTGAAGTTAAAATTAAAATGATTATTATATGAATGTGGAAAAATTTGCTAAAATAGATAGTAATCATTGTAATTGGAAAAAACAGTGGGAGAAAATATATATATATTTCAAAATATGTATGTTGTTTTCCGTGCTTCTTCGCAGGGAGGTCGCGAACTACCTTCCAATTAAATTGAGTCTTCAATGCCTGAGTTTAATCGGAATTATGTTCATTTTCATGAAATCATTGAAGCACATTTATGAGAATAGGCGAAGAAACAAAATTATGGATATTATGCAAGAGTTTTCTCAGTAATTTATGATTTTTTATTAAGCTTGCTATAAAATATTTGTTTTGGGATGATTACATATAAAGCTGTTTTTCGTAATATTTTTTAAAAAGAGTTTTATAAACTCGGAAAACTTATATTAGATAAATCCTCTATTAATATCGCGGAACTATTTTGTTATGTGGGTGCGGAAGCCCTCTGATCTAAGTCACGAACTTATGTCCGACATTGTCGAGCGCTAGCGATTCTTTGGCTGATGCCATTGAAAGCCCGCCTTGGAAAGAGGCTGATGCAGGTTAAATCTGTCGTGGCTCAAAATACTCACGTTTGCGTGGTGTGGAAGTTGGGAGAGTGGGTTGGCAGACTTGGTGTCTTCCTCGTAACTTGACCAATGCTCAAAGTTATGAGGTCCGTTACCAATAGGCGTCGCATTGCTTTGGAGTGCACTTACTTTGTTATCGAAAGAAACGTATTTTATGTAAATTAGTGCCTTATTATGTGTAATATGTTACGTATCTCGCATTTTACTGTAATTATAAATGGATATTTTAAACGTTATACGAGTGTGGCCCGCTATTGGGCCACCACGACTAAATAGTGAGAAAGTGTTCTCTTTATTTGGATTTACATGTATTTGTGTGAGGTTTTTTTTATTTATTTTATTTTTTTCTTAAAGATCAACGAGAGTAAATATAGATACAAATTGGTTGACATTACTTGTATACTGCGACTTAAATTTCAACTAGCAATAATTTCTTTCTTGATATCCAAAAGAATTGTTGATACGATACATTTGAGTCTCATTAAACTGATTCTAAAATTACAATATTTACTCGATTCTAAGCCGCACTTCTCTTCCTATTTTAATGCTACTGAAGATCGGGTGCGGCTTAGAATCGAATAAAAAATTGATTGGTAGGAGCAATTACAGATTCATGTATGTCTTTAAAAGTTTATAATACTGGGAAAATAACTAATTATTCAATTCTTATTAGTTCTACTTTTAAATTTATTTTAATTTCATAAAATTGGCCATGGATAAACCGTTTTACACTATTTTTCATTTTCCACAAAAACTTGTTGAGAATTTGGGGTGCGGCGTAGATCCGAGTAAATACGGTAAATGTTCTTTCAGCTACAGGCGATATGAAGTTAGCACTATAAATAAATTGAATAAAACTCCCACTATTTTATTTAACTTGTATTTATTGATTTTTATGGTATAATTTATATCTTATCTGAGATGCAAAGTTAGCTATCAAATGCAATCATTTTAAAAAATTGATGCGGCCTTGAGCCAAAGAAACTGCTTACCCAACCTAAAGTGGGAAAAAAAATTGTACAAATTAATGAATGTTTTAATATTACGGTGGAAGATAGACAGTAAAAAAACAAGTATCCTTGTTTTAGCTAAAACAAGTCGACATGAATTTATAAAAGAAATATTAAATAACTTCCCCCTGGGTTAACGATAACTAACACTTTCATCAAATACCGCATGCTATTGTCATTAATCCTAACCTTAAACTGTTACAGCTTATTTCTCATTAGCCACTAAAAATATCACCTTTTCAAATCTCATCCAATATCAACCTTACTTCTACAGTTATCTGTCGCCCTCTGATGAACACCATCCTATCTCAAAAACGCATGCCACATCTCATCACCATCCCATCCACACCGATAGGATCGATTCGCTGGCAGATAAGTTTTCCGTCATCTCCCGTTCTCGAGTGCTGCAAGATTCGTTACTCCTAGAAACTGTGGAGTGATGCTGTCATCTGGTCTGGCTCTGCAAAAAAAACGAAAAGAACCTATTCCTCTTCCTTCTCTCACTCATCGCAGGACTCGACTGACTTCAAGATGGATTGCAGCCAATGAGTTTAAGAAACCCACTTATCATCTTTCAACACTTCATACCCCCCCCCCCCCCCCTCTCGCACTCGGTGCCACTTCAGTCGGTGACTCAGAAAGGTTTGAAGTTGAGTCTCTGGGATTGGTTTCCGCAGGGATTAGCTACTGTAATTGAGAAATGGCACTTGATCTAGCGATGTATATGAGAACTGAGTTGTTTTTAGTAACTTCTTACGCTTATCTTGTTGGGTGGTATGTTTGTTTCTGTAATGTATTTATCATGTCGACGGTAATTTAACTGATAAAAGTCGTTGATAGTATGTATTAGCAGGCTATAAATGTGTGGCTATCGACTGTTGCTGCATTGCGTTTATCTGGAGTATTTGTTTTTAGTTAAATCGCTAAGTACCGTTAAGTGCAACATGCAATCAGTTCTATAAATATGCGTATCGATATTATAAAATCTGTGTGAGATATCAACAAGCAATTTTCTTTTAAAGTGAATTCCTACTTAAATCAACAAAGAAAAATTTTATTTTAGTTACTTTTTATTGATAGTTACAATTAATATAAATAGATATATACATATGGCAGAATCACAATATTAAGTGGTAATTAATTTTTATTAATTATCATTAAAATATCGTATTGTCATCCAAAACAATCGTGTATATATAATTTCAGTTCAACTGAAAAAAAAAATCTTTTTAAGTTTTGACCCAAGTCACTAAAAACGAACCCAACGTGGCTCTCTCTGTAATTCTTAAAATAATTAGTTTCAGTCGATTTAATTTTGATTAATTATAATTAAATTTTTGTATTGGCACCCGAAACAGTAGTGAATAGAAAAATTCAGCTCAAAATGAGTGCTTTAAAATATGGTCAAAATGGTCGCTAAGTCTCCAAAAATGATGTCAATGCATTTGTAATTCTTTGAATAATTAGTTTTAATCAATCAATTTTTAATTATAATTAAATTACCGTATTGTCATTCAAAATAATCGTGTATATAAAATTTCAGCTCAATTCAGCGCTTTAAAATGTATTTTACTAACCATTAAAAATTTGAACAAGATATAGGGAGATTGTGTGAACTAATGGTAGGAATTTGAAAAGGGTGTGCCACTCTCGCCAAGAAACATTTTTCACTAAAATACCTTGTTCTAAAGGGAATTAAAATGTTTAACAGTGGGAGAAATTTTTTGTACCTCGGATGAATTCGCAAGCTTAAAATTTAAGAGCTGTTCTTGCTTAAATTTAGATTTTAACCTCAAATCTTAATATATGTCGATAAATTGTTCCCTCTTCTTTTCGATCTTTTATTATGACTTGTGGAACCCCTGGATATGCTTCGCGGAACCCCAGAAAAGAACCCAGATGAGGCAAAATTTTCAGTCACCCTTATTTTCACCCAGTGGCGTAACGAACACCCTTCAACCTCCCCATCGCAGGGAAGGGGGGGGTAGTTCCAAGGACTTTAGGAGTCCCAAACCTTGACTCTGCAGCATGGCCCTAATATTCTTCGTTATGCCACTGTGTCCACCCCCTTATTTTCTGTTTCATATGTATTGGTTTCAATGACGCACAGAAGGGGTGGGGCGTCCTCGGGTCCAAACCCCTCTCCCATAGCCCTTTATTTTTTTTTTTTTTTTTTTTTTTTTTTTATTGATTATAATCTTATGTACATAGCATGTAAAATTAATTATTTGTTATTCAATAATTTATTTTTTACTGTTTTTTTGTTCCCGACAATCGACAAAATCAAAAGAATATGTTTGACGGCGTATTGTGGTATATGAGAATGGTGAACTTTCGACCTTACCTTACCCTTTCCTGAAAAATTTCTGCGTGCGCTACTAATTGGGTGCATGGTATTTTTAAAACCTACAACTTGCATGCGCATAATCCTAGCTGCTCAAACGTTGTAAACAAATATAAAATCTCATGTAATGTATTTTTGACAGTTATCATAAACAGAGGAAGAAATTAACTTCTACACACTTCGCTTTAAATTTTGATTTGATTAGATCTTCAAACCTCAAAAATCTCTTTTACTTATTTCGTTCCCAGGCACAGACATAAAAATATATAGAATACTAACAAAAAAAAATGTCCTTAGTCGTATGTTTTTTTTCTCTGCCATGGAAGCAAATGAAGCTTCCAAAACTAATGCACCTCGGATCATTAAGCAGGCGGTTTTACCTTGAACTTCTGCCTTTCTGTTGTTTTCCGCTTCGCACTCCATTGACTAGTATGCCTCGCCAAGTACGATTTTGTTGCAGTGTTTATGAAATTCCCTGTATGTTTAATATACATTGTCTGTGGTTGCTTACATTTGTCTACTCTGGTTTATTTGTTTCTCTCTACAGTGATTTATAAGCTATGATGTGAGTTGTAGATTAGGAGCTTGTTTTGTTTGGTTGAACCATGGCCTTTTAGATGGGATCACGTACATGAAATAATGATTATTATGTATTAGTCACATAAATATCAGCAATGGCCCTAGAAACCGATATATTATTTCCTGATAAATTTAAATTTCATTTCTCAAACGTTATATTCAGTTGAGAAACTGATGTTTATGCAATGGTTCTTTTATTTATTATTACTTAAAAAAACAACTTTTAATAGAAAAAAATCATGGAATAAGAGTAAATATTTTTTTCCCCTACGAATGGAATAGTTTTATCAAACTATTCGCGTTACATTACTTACTTTTTAGTGTAAACAGCGTAAACCCGGTAGCTTAGTTTTCTTGGCCTCGAACTCGTGGCCGGCTTTGTTGAGTCGTGGGTTCTAGATTCTGAACGTCACTTGACCATGGCTCAAAATTATGAGGTCCGTCGCTAATAGACCTTGTGCAGCTTTATAAATTATAGTGCGACGTAAATATAACTCAAACTCGAGATTCTAAAGACCCACCGTTTAGAGGGGGTGGATACACGTTTAATCTTTCGGGGCTCAAAGTCCTCTCGTTGGCTTGGAGTGGATGTTTGGAGAAGGTGTCTTGTTCTCGTCACATGCCACAGTTTAAAATTACGAAGGCCATCGCCAATAGCCTTCGCGTTGCTTGAAATGTAATGTTTATAAACACTCATTCATTTGATCTAAACAACTATAAATATTTATTTTATTTGTTATTATTATTATTATTATTATTATGAAAGCTTTGTTGGAAATATCATTTATAGTTAACCATGACAACGATTTCATTCTAATGTTATATTAAAATTCCAATCCGAAGCGATGCTGTTAAATGTGCGAAAAAAAATTATTCTGCCTATATTTAGAATTTAATTAAATTTTGTTTAAAATTTGGCTATTGTTAAATTTTAATTGTGCTTGACTAACCCTTCATTCTAGGAAAACCCCTCCTTCCTTTTTAACCTGATTAAAAAAAAAAAAAAAATCCGTCATGCCTTGGAAAATAAGATTTCCTGTATTTTTATAAAAAATTTTCCTCCATACAAATCCTTATTTCATACATTTTATGAAATGTATAGTTTGATACTTCTTTCTTCCTAAATTATATTAATTTTCATGGAATAGTTCCGTTTTTATTTCGTCTCTTAAAATGCAATTATATTTCAGAGACAAATTGTGCTTAAATTTTGTTTTCAAAGTTTCTTAAAATTAAAAGTGCTTTCATGTTTTGAAAGCGGTGCAAGATTTTGCAACAAATTATTAGTGGTGGTCCGTGAGAAAAGTTCGCTGGTCCCCCAGAAAAATGTGGAATATACTCTCTTATCATGTTAAGTTATGTTTTAACACTCTGACCGGAACAACAATTTTTTTTGCCTCACTGTGAAACATCTGTCTGACAGACGGTACGTAAATTTTTAAAAAATTTTATTACCTTTAGGACTGTTTTAAATGTCCATATAGAGCTCATGAAATTGATTACAGCTCAAATAAGATGTGTGGGGTTAAATTAAGCACAACAATGTATTTTTATCACTAGAATTGTGACTAGTATTTTTATAAGAACTGATTAAAAATTATTTATATTTAAATAAAAGATTAAAAATAATAATACCAAACACGAAAAAACTATATGAATATCCGTGTGATAGACGGTGATAGATAAGAAAAATCGTACATATCGTGAGTTGAAAAAAATCACTATGTATCACTACAAGATCCTCTCACTGGGTAGAGTCCAACTGAAGATGTCAAGGCAGCCCACCCCCAAAATCACACCACAGCGTTATCAACAGGCATTAAAGCAAATCATCCCCGTCTGAGAGACGGATGTTCCGGTCAGAGGGTTAAGATGCATTGATTGCGTTCTTAGATCACAATTATTTTTAATAAATAGGTTTAACATTTACATATTTAAACATATCCATGGTCCGTGGGATATAAATTATGAATTCACTGAACTGTGAGGTTCAAAAAGTTGATCTAATAGGAATCGAATAACAGCATACATTATGGCATGATACTCAAAGTAAGGCTTGATCGAAAGTGGAAGAATTAGATTTTTATACTGTCCAAAATTAAGAATTCTGAAAACCGCAATGGAGAATGATTAATTTATAAACACCAAAAAAAAAATTACGTCAACTTAATCTTTGAACGGAAAAAAACAAAACAAAGGCAAACGCATACCACATAACGGTTACAAGGTTTAAAGAACTATGCCTCTGTGACATATAGGGTAAGAGACCTTTCTTTTTTTCTTTGATGTACCACCCTAACCTTGTCTGGCATTATTTCATTCATCTCTTCCATCTGGAGAGGTGGATCTGTACTGCTAAACAAAAGCCCAGTCCGGAAGCTGTCTGCCATCCCTCCTTTTGTGTGGGCCTCTGACTCATCTCCCACCCACGCCATCTGTCGGATTCACCAGTGACACTCGGGGGAGGGTTTTTCCTCTCTGGAAAAATAATTTCTTGTTTACTATCGCAGAGATTCTGAACTCGGAAGGTTATTTCTTTGCTTAAAGGATATATCGTCATCGGCGTAAACTTAGATGTATTTGGGGGATTTTATTTGTATGTATTTTGTTTGTTTGTTTGTTGTGTGCAATGAAAATATCGCTTAACACGAAACTGAAGGGAGAAAAATAGTTTTTCGTGTCAAAGGATATTGCAGAAAAAATCAGCAAAATTAAGTTTATTTGAATTTATTTTATTTACATAGATATGTACATATGCATATTTAATTTTTTAAAAAAAAATGTGGAACTAAAACATTCACAAGAACTTAAAAAAACTCAGTACAAAATTTTCAATTTTTTTTTTTGATAAACAAAACATTTATTGAGTTTTTTTGGAAAACAATCTAATATTTTTTCTTTGCATTTTTTTTAGTATCAAATTGTCCACAAATTGTTCGATGTCTTTCATTTTGTTATTCATTCCACCATTGGAAGGTGCGTCTAAATAACTGTGCATACTTTTCATGCCGTTCCTCATTTCGGATGGTGTGGGAACAGAAGCTGCATTATTCATTTCTTTTTCATGGTCAGAATCTGCATCAGTGATATTTTTTTATCTTTGAACAAACTCAAAAATGGCTTTGTCTGCTATAATTGGGGGTGTACACATATTATCATCATGTACTGTAATGAATTTTATCCGATGATACAAAAGGGCAGTCCAATCCGGCGGGTGTTTTCCATATTTAGTTCAATCCCAGAAGGGATATCTTTTCGTGTTAAGCGATTTTTGTGTTTCGTGTTAAGAGGAAAGAAATGCATGAAAATACATAGTAATTTGTCGGGACCGTTGTATTGTTTCATGTTAATTGATATTTCATCTTAAGGTATTCGAACACGTTGAAAATGACCGAATTCAGTCAAGACAGATGTTTTTGTTTTTTTATTTTATTGAATATAGAACTCTATCTTTTGGCTATACAAAACATACTTTGTTTTGATTCTACGCTACCTAGAGGCCAAGCTCTTTATAAAGTTAGAAAAACCGGAAGTGGGTCTTTCATCCATCAGAAGTGGGCATTTAAACTGTTCGAAATCTATCATGTCGAGTCTGATAACTCAAATATTGCAAATGTATTTCTATAAAACTTTTTCAACCCGATGTTTATGCTATTTTCTAGAGAATGTACTAAAATATTTCTTATTGTATAAATACTTTTTGAGTTATGGTCTGTTATTTAAATAAAGGTCTCACATAAAGAATGACTTTTCTTATAATGTTTACTCAATCGGCTCTAAAATTTTCAAATTTTAATAAAACGTTAAAATTTTAGTACATTTTCTAGATAAATGTATCTCATTTGTTTGGGTAATACTTTTACTAATATAAGTTGAATTACTTTTTTCTCTAATTGCTTTGAAGTTTTACAAAAATATTGCTAACATTTCAGCAGCAGCTCAGCTCAGGGGTCGTCCTCGTCACTTGATTATGATTCAAAATTACGAGGTCCACGTCGCCAAATGCCCTCATGTGAATAAAGCGACGTTTTTATTCACTCACGCACTTATTCAAATTTACCCAATTGAGCTCAAAAAAAAATTATTTTTTTTGTATGTGTATTTTAGATAGATGTATTAGCATTTGAACCTATTTAAAACTCGTATGAAAAATTTCTACTCCTTATACAAAAAATAAAAGGATCGTGTTTATAAAAATGCTATCAGATTATGAATTTTTGAACGCTTATTTTTCTACTTGGTGATAAAGTGACGACTTTTCTGATGAAAATAAATGATGCGTTTGTGTTAACTGGTTTAGCATTCATTTAATGAGAAAAAAGTAAAAAGAAAGAAAATAAATACATATATGTAATAAAAACTGCATAAATTTATCACATAGTGTTTAATTCTTGGCGCCATATTAATCTGTTTTGATGCGATTAAGGTGACAAGGAAATAAGTTGCATTTCTCTTGCCAATAATTCATCCTTGTAATTTTGTGTCTAGTAGTATTTTTTTCTCTTGTATTTTTCTTGGTTGGATTAATCTTTTTTCCATAATGCGATGATGATATAAAAATGAGCCAATACGTTTTTTACTGTTTGTTTTTCGATCTAAAAACAAAGCTTATTTTAAAATTTTTTGTCCAAAATATTTTCTTTATAATCTTGTTTCGCAAGCAAAGCTTAATGTTTTCCCCTTGTTTTTTTTAAATCTCTTAAGTATTTTTTATCTATATAATTAAAGACAGACAATTAACGCAAATTTCATAATTGATTATTATTTTTTTTTAAATAATTTTTTTCGAAGTATGAAAGTTTTACTAGATTCTCCCCTTCTTTTAAGGGATCTTAACGTATCTTGTTTTGATGGCATATTTCTTTAGCTTAATCTTTATTTGTTAAGTAATTAATTGTTACAAATTGTTTATATTTTGTAGTTTTATTATAATTATAGATTTTTTTTTATGTTTCTTTCGTTTTGATTTTAATTTATTTTAATTATAAGTTAGACTTGGAAAAGATGAGAAAGATAAAGTGCATGATAAAAAAATTCCAGTTTTTTTTTCAGTAGTGAATGATTTGGTATTTAATTTTAACATTGTACTTTCTCCTCCAAAGATATAAAATGTTTTCACTACTTTAGCAACTGACATCTTCATAAAAATCGCAAAGATTAAACTTCTCATTCTTGAATCTTTTAAAAATGTTATTCTCAAGGTTATCTTATTGACTCGGTAATAGTGTGAAATGAGTAAGTAATAATAAAGTAAAAAGCGTAATAGAAAGTAATAAAGTAAGTAAAAAAGTAAAAGGTAATAATGAGTTTAATTGTAAAACAACGATAAAATAAAATATTTTTTTTGATTATGTGTAATCTAAATATATTTGAATAAATACTATTTCGTCACTTTTCTATTTTGTGAAATTTAAATCTCATGTTAATGACCAGAATTCGAAGTTTTCTTAAAGAAAAATAAACGTACAAATCCATTTGGTAAAAACACAATTTTTTCTTTTTTATATGTAGAATTAGGAATCCATTTTAAATGGATTTTTAAAAATAATGGACAATAATGAGTAAAATCATTACTGTCTGAAAAGACAGCATAGGAACATCAAAAAGGAGAATAGCAACTCACTCATTTATCTCTGGATTTCCGGAACTGTTCGTCCTAAATACTTGAAATTTGGCAAACATGTTTCTTTTGTTTTCGCTGAGAACGGGTCTTGGAAAAAACGACTCCTAATAAAATTCAAACTTTTTAACAAATTTTTGGAAAAGAATTTAGATTTAATTCTCAAAATTTAAGGAAGAAAAAAAAATGCCTGAAAGTAAACTGCATGCTCTTAAAGTCAACTGACATCTTAATTTTGTTCAACTTAATTAATGTAAAGGTACGCTCACTGTATCTCCATTGATTTGATTTTGTTATTTTTAGTGAATTTTTTTTTCTCTATTTTCGTAACTTCATTGTATTGGTTTTGTTTCGTAGTTGTTTTATTTTGTAATGTATTTTTGTCTGTGTAACCTATTTATTTATTATTTTTTTTATTTTCATTATTTCGTAGCTTTTGTTTTGTTATTTACTTTTTATTTTTAATAATCTTATTTTGTTTGTTTCACTTCTGTTTCCCCCGTGGGATTCTTTTGGCGCATGGAAATTATTTTATCAGTCTTCAATAAAAAAAAAAAAAAGAGGTTCACAGGGTATTACAGACAAATTCTCGTCGTCGAACTATTAGGCCTACATACTTGAAATTTAGTAGGCATGTTTCTTTTGTTCAGTAATGACTTAATAAGAACGAGTTTTGTGGAGAATCTACTCCTTTGTGGCGGGAAGCAAAACATTCGTTGTGGGCTGCAAGTTTGACACCTCTGCTGTACAAGATAGAAAAAAAAGTTGTGTTTAGTCATCGAACAGTTTACTTAATACTTAATCCATAAATAGAATTTCTACGTAGAGAGGAAATATAAGACATTTACTCGTCGTTCGGCAATTATTGAATTGTTTATCAACGAATATAAATGTGCGCTTCCATTAGCTCTATTGTTAGAAAACTATTGCATAGCAACATTTTTAGCACGCTTTTATAAATTTCACTCGTATGTAACGAAATCTTTGAACTCGATTTTTACCTACTTTAAAAGGTCAGATTAATTCGAAATTTTGCACACTTGTCCAAGACGAGGGCAATACAATAATTTCATAATTTTGTTCCATTGTCCTGATCAGGATCCTCATAAATAAAGGATTTCGAGATTTGGCGACTAATTCATTATATCGTTTCCAGGTTTGGCGACTAATTGCATAAACCATTTCCAGATTTGGCGACTAATTCCATGTGCTATTTCCAGATTTGGTGACTAATTCCATGTGCTATTTCCAGATTTGGCGACCAATTCTAGATTTAGCAACTAAAAGATTAAGGTGCAACTATAAAACCGCAAATACGCTTGTGATTAATACAAATAAAACAAAAAAAAGTGTTGTTTATGTTCTTTCTTATCATAATATAAGTCTAGTTTTTCTGAAAATGGAAATAAAAAAAAAAAAAAGATTCTTGCATGTGAGTAAAAATAATTTATGTTCTAATTGCTAAATATTTATATATTTTTTTAAGTAATACGTAAAGTGATGATACGAATTAACATTATAGCAATACGTTTAAAAGGTGATAATACAATTGACATTTAATATTTCTTACACACTTTTATTAGTTAGATAAATTCAACAAAGAATAAATGATAGTTTTAAAAACTAAAAAACAGGCTTTTATTGTAGATCGAACTAAAAAAAGAAAAATAAATTATAGTTTAAAAAAAAACACCTAAAAAACACGCTTTTATAGCGAATTGAACTAAGAAGTAAAAAAATAATTCTTAATATAAGAATAAAATGATTAACGAGAAAATTATAATGTCATTGGGGTTAAAGCGTGGGGTGCTTTGTACTTCATTTTTACATTAATTCAGCATTTCGGAATAGAACTAGTAAGAAATTATAACAATTAATATAGACACACCAATGACATTAATCCTAATGACATAAATTTTTTCGTTAAACATTTTATTCTTATATTAAGATTTATTTTTTTACTTTTTAGTTCGATTCACTGTAAAAGCGTTTTTTTTAATATAATTTTCTTTATTTTGATGTGTTATACGAGTAGTAATCTAATTGTTATACATAACTGTATTAGAATATTTGTACCATGCTGACATAGGTCAATAGCCTAGAGTGCTCGACATGACGGTAGAATAGGCAACATAATAATTCTCCCCAAGTCTTCTACCATTTATGCATTTCCTCTTTTTGTTATCTTGATATATGGCTTCTGGGATATTCATCTAATGTTTATGTATTTGAATCGTTCTCCTATGAGGTTTCTGAGCTGATTCTTTATATTGGTATAACGAGATTTATTGATACAATTATTTATACAGTCTTCTCTCGAAATTACAGATAACAGATTAAGCTTCTCTCCGTTACTGATGGTAGTAATACATTTTGTGTCATTAAAGAACACGAAACGTGTTTTAGTTAGAAATAACCTTTTGGGAATGTCATAGATATGTATCAGTTATAAAATCTGTTTGTTTAGGTATATTCGTTATTTCAACACTGAATTAATACTGAAGTAAACCAAGATTATGAACAAAATTCGGGTTTAGAAAGTGGGATTATATTTTGAATAAATTTTTACTTCCAGTTAAACAGTTTTATTTGTTCATTTTTTAATTTTTTTTTTTAATGAAAATATTTATAAATTCCAAAACACCACTAAGTATCACATGGGGCTTACAGAAGTATGAAACACACATTACAATGGAAAGGGGGGGAAAAGTTTTAAAGTCATGAAGGATTGCAAATATTAACAATAAATTAACCGAACTTTTCAAAAGCATTTCCAGTAAAAATTCGGAGGCTAATTTATATTTTAATGGCCTTAGGGTCTTTCTTCCTCTGACTAACTTGAACACAAAAGGAGCACATGTTCTACATTTTCCACGTCACCAATATTACAATCGCAGGGAAATAACGTAACCAAAGTAAATTTGTTCTAATAGCTTTTAGAGTAACCATGACCAGTGAGAAATTGGGTTATTTTGTAATTAGTATAAAATGATGGCAGGCCAGTTTTTTTATTAATGGTTGGAAAAAATTTCTTTGCTTTAACTCTCTTTATTAGAAAAAAGATACTCTTGGTTCCAAAACTTTACCATTCTTTCTTTTGTAATCTTGTAAAAGGATTAGGCTTTGTCAATTTTGTGCTTTGTGGCAGCCTTTGCAAACCAATCGGCACACTCATTTCCAAAAACGCCCATGTGTCCGCGAAGAAATGCAAAAACTATCGAGATGCTTTTATCTTTCAAGCTTTTGCTTTTGGATCTGGACGATTAAGTTGTTAGACGAAGAAATACACTCAGAGAGTACAAGGGTGAAAGCGAATTGATACAAATGAGATGAACTGAGATGACACTATTTTGTTCAGTGATCCATTTAATGGCGAAATTAAAACATAAAAGTTCAGATACAAAAACTGCGCATTCACATCACGAATTTTAAATTGAAAGTGCTCGGATTCAATATCACTTCTGTGAAGATAACAAATGAGAAAACCAACTCTGTCATCAATTTTACTGTCATCAGTATAGTTATTAACAGGAAAATCTTCTCCGTGGTTTTGTCACTAAATTGAATAATATTTATTATTAATTATTTGAAAATGTGTTGAATCGCTAAAGTTTCCCATCATACAAATTTTATTTTATTAAGATTTTTCTCAGGTCTTCAAGGTTGGTTCTGACTTGTCATATGGAATTTCAAGGTCGATTGAATTTATTTAATCAGCTTCAAAATCTCTTTATGAGTAATATAAAAAAACTTCCTCTTTTTTTAAAAAAATAAATATTGATTCATTTATCGTTTTTGACATTTAATTTCGACTTTAAAACAGAGAGCATATATTTGTCATACGGAAGAGTTTATTTTCCTTTGAAGCGTGTAATGAGAATACCAAAGTTCAATATGTTGTTCCGAATGTTTTAAAAATTGGAACCGCTGTGCTATGCAACTTGTATTATTAATTTAATGATATTTGTATTTTAAAATTTAATTTGCAACATTATACTCTGAAATAACAAAGATATCCAGAATGTGTTTTGGTATGTTTTCAATGAAAAGAAATACCAAAGAATATATAAGTCTTTCTTCTCGAAATTAAAAACTTTAAAATAGGTCATTCACTTAATTCCAAATCTTTGGAATAATCAAACGTTCTATTTAGACGTTGTTTAGGATGAAGAAAATTTTCTTAAAATTCGGGAAAAGTGTCAACCCCAATAAGGTTGTCGGTACATCCAAAAATTACGTTTCGATACTTTTAAAACTTAAATCTGAAGCCTTCTCTGATAGATTGCCCATCTCTCTCTCCTTTAAATTTATTAATCTTCCCTTACAAACTGATGCCACCGTTCATCGTACAATGCGTTTTAATTTGACCGCTATTAATTCTGTCGACTGAAGTTACGCGATTTATCTTCATTATGTCACACTATATTATTCGGAAAAGATGGATGCTTGTTAAATTTTTTTTTTTTTTTTACTGTTATTATTTATTTACTTAAAAGTGAGTATTGTATGTCTTAATTGATTTGTTGCCAATGCTTGCATTAATTTAAATAATTACGAGCTTAAAAAATCGTTGGAGATTAAAGAATTGTTTTGAATGTCGTGACCTTTATATATATTTTTTCTTTTTGTATAATTGCAGTTATTTAAAATATTGAAATTTAGTTTTTTATACCTTTAAAAGGCGCATTTATATATATATATGCCTTTAAAGGAAAAAAAAATGATAATATAATGCGGATTTTAGTTTTTAAATGATTATCAGGCAAAAATATTTTAAAAGGTTTGTTTTGAAAAATAAACATGGTAGCCTAGTTTTATAGAGCAATAATAGCTAGTTTAAGTGTCATGTGTTAGCTAGTTGAGTGTGCTTGATTTGGCGTGAAAACGTTATATTTAATATAATTTTGCCCGCTACAGTAGCGCACAAAAAAATTTTCCAAGGGGGGGCAGGGTCGAAAGTCCACCATTCGTGTATCATGCTCCTTTTGATTTTGTTGATTTTGGGAAACAAAAAACAGTAAAAAATTAATTATTGAATAAATAATTAGTATTAATTAATAAAATTAATCATTAAAAACAAATACTATACAATTAGGCACAAATTTTTCAATGCTTGAGTATCTCTTTCAAGACAAGATAAATTGGCTTGCTTAAAAAAAAATCTTTGCTACAGTAACAAAATATTTTATCGGTGGTAATGTCACAAAATGCAGAGGTTACAAAAGCATCCTATGAAACATATATTGATAAGCATATGAAATTGTTTAGGATAAACATATGAATTGATACAAAGATTGTTAGTGTTTCTTAAATGCTTCCGATGTACTCTTGACTTATTTGTTCAGATATTTTTTTTAGTAAAATCAAAAAGTATTTGAATAAATTTGACAGAAAATTGCTCAATCAAGTCCGAACTAATTTTAAACAAAAAACACTGATTCTAGTTTGGAATTCAGTAAAAACTCTTTTCTGTCATCCTGCACTTGATAAATTAATATCCGAAATAAAAAAAAAACAAGTGAGGTTTTGTCAAAAAATCAAAAAACCAAAGTACATGGTAGGTTTGTTTTTATGATAGAAGAATGCAAACAAGGGGTTTGAGATTATTGAGGAAAGGAAATCGAAATTACCCCATAACTGCGTGAAAAATGCATATTTTTTTTCCTGCGTTGAGTTTGAAACAGTTTAATAAAGTAAGATCCAGAATTATGTTTTATGTATTTTTCCGCATTTTGAATGTCCTTGGTCTTAT
>BMAV01013236.1:93789-167076 GCA_019973955.1 Trichonephila inaurata madagascariensis
TTTATTTAAAAAAAAAAAAAAAAAAGAGAGCTCCGTTATAAGCTTTAGTTATAAGCTTAGTTATAATCTTAAGTTATAAGCTTTTACAAAATTACGGTTCCAGACAAAATCAGTTTCCTTAAGAACGTGTATTTTGGTTATGTATTAGTCGCAAAATTTGTACCACTTAATTTTTTTCTTAAAATTTCCTTTATTAAGAAATTTTTGTTGCAGGTATATACAGTGATTTGATTTTTTCCTACTTTCTCTGTTTGAATATCGTTATCAATGCGAAATACATGGATTGGGACCATTTAGTTTTCCGATTAAATTAATAAATAATTTCAATACAATTAAATACGGGTCTTGAGGCGATGTTTTCTCAGGAGCTGTTTTAATTGAAACTATTATAGATAAATCCCTTGAAATGCATTTCCACGAATCTTAACTCTTTAAAGATAATTAATTCTTGTTATTTTAATGGCTATTATTAATAATAATTGGATTTCTCGCGTTATTATTACAACGAAATTAATAATTTCGCTATTCACTTGATAATAGTTTAGTTTGGAAATGTTAATGGAATTTAAGATGCCTGCTGCGGTATTGAATCAAATATGTTGAATGAATAAAGTATTCGGCTTTTTATTGGGCGTACGGTAAATTCGTCTTTGAGTAATATTTTTCGAATATTTTATTGGTTCATATATAGGAGAAAATTGTATCCATCAACTTGTTTGTAGTATTTTATGTCTTTGTTCATATAAATACTCGGTAATTCATAAAGAAGTATACACTTTCCACAGATACTCTAAAATAGTAACCATCAGACAAACAGTACCTCAGTGAACCGTAAAGTAGATATTCTTTTAAAGTTTGTGTCTCGCCCCTGACGAAAGTGACGTAGGGAATAACATGCGTGTCATGTGACTTGTCAGTCAAAAGGGCGGAGTTTGCAGTGGAAGAGGCTTTTAAGGCCGTATCACACGTTTCGAGCAATTTTTCGTCCAATCCGTGCTATTTTTACTCGGTTGCCGTAGCAACGGCCTTCGAAGAACTTTTTGCTAGTGAGCTCAAAAAGTTCTTTCAAATGAAAGTTGCTTGAAATTCCAGCCAATAGGGTTCTTCAGCGCCCTACGTCATAAACAAGATGGCGGCTTCGATTTCGTCAAACGCATCATATATGGCGTATAATATTTTAAATAAAATGGTGCTCCATTTCTGTTTACGCCCATCAACAAAAGCGCTAGAAAAATAAAAGAAATAATTTTAGATGTTCGTTTTCCGAAGCAGAAAAATCGCCGAGTAATTTTTTCAATGTGGAGATTGAGCGCGGCTGACATCAGAGCATGTTGTTTTCTTACGGCAACCCTTTCCCCTCATATTAGGCAGAAAACTAGACGAAAACGTTACACGGAAAATGTACGTGTGATACTGCCTTTAGTGTTCTCGAATTTAGCAAAGTCACGGAAGCCACTTTTTTGGATGTTTTCACTGTGGCCGATGCCACATGTAGGACGACATTGACAACTTCTTTCCCAATTGGATGACGCACCACCACACTGATCGGCCAACGGGCGAGATAACCTCGATGAACATCTTCCTCATCGATGGATTGGATGAGTCACAGACTACAACATGGCCACCCAGAAGTCCTACGACTTTATGATTTCTTCCAGTGGGGCTACGTAAAGGACAAGGTATTCATCCCTCCTCTTCCTGTTGATCTATCAAAGCTGAAACAGCGTATCACAAACGCTGTCGATGGACTTGATTCAGATATCTTAACTGGCGTTTGGACATAAATGGATTTCTGGCTCAATGTGTGTCGTGTGACTAAGGATTCACTCATAGAACATCTGAGACTGTCTCTAACAAAACTTTAAATAATCCCATACAAACCTTGTTACAAGTAACATATAATACAATAAATTGTTTTCGATTTATATTGAATTGAAGTTGTATACTTTTTTATGAATCACCTGTATATTGTGATTAAAAGAAGGGTTTTAGTATTAATTTTATGCACATCCAGTAAATAATGTGTATCATCAGTGTTGATGTCGTTGGGTTGATCGCTAGCTCTGATTTTAACCACAAATGGTATGGTAGTTCTAAAAATGTATGTTTATGAATGAGCAGACTTTGAGTTATGTACAACTTAACTGCTCAAACAAAGAGCGTGGACTGTATACTTTAAAAATGTTTGTTGATTGAGCGACGGTAGGTACGTCCGTTCCTTGCATGCATTACAGGCATGCTGCTTAAATGTAATCACAAAGAGGACTACTAGCGCCCTCTGCACATGCGGGTCGTAACAGTTGTAATTACTTTTTAATTTGTAAAAACGAAACGTTTACATGCTGAAAACGTAAGGTACAATAATTATTACCGAATAGTATGGTATTTATTATTTAATTAAGTTGGTTACTCTTTTCGGTCTTTATATATAAGTTACTATCATAATATCATTTGTGATTCGATTCTTTTTATTTTTCTTAAATCCCTTGTTTTTAAATGGATTGCCTTTCTAACAACAGATAATAGGCTGTTTTTTTTTTTTTTTTTAAATTTTAATTTAAACAATGTCCCATCATTTCAATCATGTTTTAATAGGTTTCCAAATACCTTCCTGATCAATTCTGAAATTGCTCCCTGCATCTATTTTACTAATATGGTTTTACATCATTTGTTGACTCTTTATTTCACGTCATTAAATAAAAATTATAGTGTTGAGAAGTATGGTCTCAGATCTAAATGTTTTAATTTAATTTAAAGGTAATAATTTAAGTTAACTATTTTAAGAATATGTTGTTTTTTTCTCTTAGAAAAAAAGTGAATGAAATCTCCAGCTAGCTAGATGGATTATAAAAATCAAATTTTTGATCGATTTTAAATGTTCTTTTGCTAATTTACGTTTCGGTTTTTCAATCAAAATAAAATGTTTAACTTTTAACAAAGGCTTTCAATAATTTTTGTATGCACCAAGATATGTTTAAATTACTTTTAATAGGCTCCGAAAATTTTATTATTTTTATTATCGTCTGAGAAAACTTAAATTGAACTATTAAAATTGTATATATTATGAATGATTCATTTATTTTTAAGTACAAGTTCTGATTTTTACAACCGAATTTCGTTCCGCCTAACAAATTGTTTGATTATAATTTTTTTATACTCTATTTTCATTCAATTGGCTTATAAAATTTCTGCTTAAAATACAAAAATTCAATCTGTATACCTATATTTAGTACATTAATTGTAAAAAATATGTATGTTCTCTACCTTAAGTACTTTCACTGTATCATTTCTTGTATTTTTTTATCTTACTAATGTAGCTACGAGTATTTTTATTAATTTTATTTATTGATGATCCTTAATATTATAGTAATTAATATTTTCATTCGACGATTTTGTGTGTGTGCTGTAGAGATGAGAAAGTGTCGGTCCAAAACTTTAACCAGGCATTCATTTCCTAATAATCTTGGATATTACTTGAATTTAGTTATTTTATATTTCCTACTTTAATAGATAACTTTTAATGCCACTTTTAACATTTTATATTTCCTACTTTAATAGATAGCTTTTAATACGGAATTCAGCATTTTATATTTCCTACTTTAATAGATAGCTTTTAATACGGAATTCAGCATTTTATATTTCCTACTTTAATAGATAGCTTTTAATATGGAATTCAGTATTTTATATTTCCTATTGTCTGGCTTGGTGGTGTAATTGGTTTGTCGCTGGCCTTGTACGCCTAAGGTTGCGGGTTCGACCCTGGCTCAAGTCGGTGGATTTTCGTGATGCAGAAAATCGACAGCGTTCATGTCGTATGATTATGCGCGTCATGTGTTAAAGATCTTTAGAGTGCCTGTTTGGCTTGGATGCTCTCGGCAAAATTAAATTCCTGGTGCAGTTTCGCATCACCGGAGCTCAGGTACCTTCCATTGGGGAGGAAACTGGACGCTAAAATTACATTGCAGTGATTGGTATTCCACCTATGTAGGGGGGTGCCGCACTAGAAAGTGATACCAGCTCCCGGGGAATGTACAGGTCTTCAATGGCAAATACCAATTCGCAACCCCATTGGAAATAAAAAGAAATATTTCCTACTGTAAAAGATAGCTTTCTATACTAAATTCAGCATTTTATATTTCAAAAGCATGATATATTGTAAAAATATATGCTAGATTTTTAGATGAGTTTTTAATGAATAATGGTATTTTTTCTTCAAAAAAAAAAAAATGAATCTGTAAACAATACTTTTATTTAAACTTTTAATGTTATATTTTACTGAAACTAGTTTCTTAGTAATTTTATAAATATAGGTTTATTCAGTAAGAATGAAAAAATGCCATTAATTTTAGTTTATAGCTATAGTATTCTTTGTAGTTTATATGCAAAGCTTAAAAAAAAACCTACATACAAATAAGAAATTTATAATCCAAGAAATCTTCCAAAAATTATTCGAAGCTAAATTCCTACAATTCCATTCCCATATATAATGGTGAAAAAAGAGGAAAATTGTTATTACTAAGCCATTCGCGCCATTACTATAAATTAACTTGTAACTTAAAGCGTATTGATACTATTGTAAATAAGCTTTGCAATTAATGTTACCATAAGACAATTTGCTCTGTTCAAAAAGATTACTGCATTCAGCGATATGTATATATCACCATGCATGTCCCATCGTCATTGCAAACCAACGACGCCTTTATGGTTGAACCTTAAAAGAAAACCATTCCAGACGGTAATACAATTAATTTCTTTTCGAAATATCACGCATTTTTAGTCGCGGTGGCATTTTTCCGCGTTCGACTGCCCCACAGACAGAAAATCCTGGATCCCATAAATTAATCCGCCCTGGTCTTCTGTGCAGCAGTCAGCCCCAAAATATAATTTCATTCTCTCCTCTTAAACACCGCGCATCCCTCATTATTTGCGACGGGGACATAATTTCTGAGAAATATGTAAATTGTTTCGCTTGCGCGCGGGTGTGTGTACACAGCACAGTTGTCGTAATAGCTTTTCGAATGAAGTATTTCCCGCCCTTGACAATTATCGTTTGGTGGGTGGGGGCGGTCAACCCCCTTCCCGCCGTTCTCGTAGTACCTCTCACGCGGCGAAAATTCCGCGTTTCAAAATTTATTAGTTCTCTGCTGTGATTTCAATTAATGCCCCCAATCCGGGAAATATTTTCGCTGTCGTCGTTCGGTGCTTTCACCGCGCCGTGGTTTCCGGCACTTTTTGAATGACCGCTATTCAAAGATTTATTTTTGCTGTAGTGTTTTAAGAAAATCTCACAGTTAAGGTTTGCAGCCCTGGGATCCTTCTTCAAATTCCGGGATTAAAATAACCGATCCCGGGATTTAATTTTTGTATCAATTATATTTTGAATTTCTCTCTTAAATATTTTCTAAGAATTTAATTCTCAGAAAATTTATATGTATTTTTTTTATGAAATATGTGCGTAAATTTTTTTTTTTGGGCCAATTTTTTTTTTTTTTTTTTGTCTTGATTAATATATTGCAAAAATAATCTAACGGGACAAGTTTAAACTTTAAATACTAGACTACTAAACGCATATTTTAATTTTTTTTTCATTAAATATTCTGTTTACAATGGACTAAATTCATAGACAAGCGGCGCCAGGTCGAAATCACGTGATGCACTAGCAAACATTTGCACGTGCAACGCGTGACCGTGGAAAAGTTTATACTTACCGTAAAATCCGGCGTATAACGTGCATTTTGAACACAAAAATACTATCGAAATTTACAGGTGGGCGTTAAACGCTGGGTATAAAAATGATAGCTTCATAAAAGAAAAAGACAAGACTTCTATATGGATCCGCAATACAGTTTATTTAAAAGAAATGACATAATACTTAAGGTATCCGACTACGTTCGGAACCGTGATTTTAAAAAAGGGCATAAATGGATAATTTTCATGATATTTAGTGTCACTTAGATTAGAATACATGTATAAAATTGTTTTAAGGAAATTTTGACAAAATTTTTTATCTAAATACAATATTTTGGCAAAAGATTAACTTAGAATAACCTTTTTTCAAAACGTTCTTCTTTTATAAAAATGCTTCTATAATAATAATATTTTGCTTATATAAAATAAAGATTTCTCCAGAAAGTTTGAACTAGGATTTTTGAAAAATTCACGTTATTTTCATAGTTATCACCAATTGAAATAATTATCGGCGTTTTTTTTTCTTAAAATTTTTCCCTTCTGTTGTAGTAAAATATGGATAATTTTACTTCTAAGTTATATATATCAAAAATTCTAGTTCAGCCTCTGTACAAAGGTCTGAGATATAGACAGGCAAAATATTATTGTAGTAGAAGCATTTTTCATAAAAGGAGAATGTTTTGCAAAATGGGTCATTCTATATGTTCATTTTTTGTTCAAATATTGTACTTAAATAATTTTTGATTGTAATACTATTCTTAAAACAATTTTATATACGTTTTCTAATCTAAGTGACACTAAATATCATAAATATTATCTATTTATACGCTTTTGCAAAATCACAGTACCGAACGTAGTCGGATATCATAATGAACTTAAATGGTTGTTCTAGAAGTGTGCTATATTCTTTTAAAAGTCTGATATAGTAATACCTCGAATAAATGATTTCAAAACATAAGAACATTGCAGACGTACATTTTAGGTTACTTCGTGAAAAGGGGGTGCGTGTTATACGGTGAATATACCTAATAATCAAAAAATGTACCTTGAAAGTATGAGTGCGCGTTATACGCTGGATTTTACAGTACGCTGTTGTTATTTTGGCGGGTCGTAAAATAACCCTTTACGGGCTATTATTTGCCCACCCCTGATTTAAGGTGAGAAAGAAAACAGAAATAAACACATTCTACATCACTTTGGTAAATTAGTGTGCAACATTTGGCTCAGCTCAAATTTGACACAATTTTATCTAAACAATGTGAAAACGAAGTTTTGATAAAATAAATACATTTTCTCTCGTAAACTATGAAAAGATATTTTCAGCTATTTTAATAATTAATTTATGAATAAGAAGAAAGATAAATAAATAAAAAAGAAATGAAAAATTTAGCTGTATGTATGTACGAATGGCGGACAGGCTTTATTTTTTACGATTATGCAAGTTTTGTGTTTCCAAAATTTACCTAGTATTAACTTTTCAATCATATAATTGTGGAAAGTATGAATTTTAAGCAAATTTTATGAGTTATTTATTCATCGATAGATTCTAATTTATTTTATTACGAGAAAAGGCACTAAGTGTTGTATACTGCTTATATTTATCTCTTTCCATTTTAATCTAAAACGAAACACTAATGTGTTTACCTAGAGTATCTCCAACCTCCGAGCCGCGGACTGTTGACCGGTCCAAATGGTACCGGCCGCTCAAGGAACATAAAATTATTTCCATTTAATTTACTCTGGAGTATTTCTCTCGGGTTTGTGCAAACTATCCGTGAAAATCAGTTTATATCCCGTGTTAAATCACTTTAAATCCCTTTGTAGGTGTAACTATTTCATTCTGAAGGCAAATTTAAATACAATTAAAGTAAAATTATTAAATCAACACAATCTAAAATATAAACAATCAACGTCCTATCATCGGTGGGCCGCGGTAAAATTATCAAACATGTTGGTGAGTGGAGTGGAAAAATTTCAATGTCGGCTCATGAACTCGATTTTCCACTTCTTCCAAACAAACCTTTCTCTTTCCTCACAGGGTTTAAAAAGCAGTTTCTCGGAAACTTAAATTTTAAAATCGAAGATTGTTTCAATCCTCCTCCCCCAGACTATATGAATATTGGCTGAACCACAAAGACACGGTCATTTTGTTATATTTTTGTCTTCTATTATGATAACTGCTATTAGACAGTTTCAGAATTATTCATTGATAATTATTGCAATGAGGTTACAGGATCTTTTAATTTCTTTGCATTTCATTTCTTTGTTCCTTCTTATCCGTTCAATAGAAGTAGAAAATCATTGTGTGGAAAATAGCCAAGCCCTTTGCTATAATGGATTAAATTTCCTCATCCCTATTGATAACTCAATTGTCACGTCGGTGGCATCGTTATGGTCAAACATTAGGTGAACTTTTCGTATAAACTTAACCCCCAAAATAATCTCTTCTAAAATAAGTGCTTTAAGTTTCTTCCTTTTTTCCGTCCTCTTTTAAGCGTAATCTTATCGGTCCCCCTTCTTTTTCCCCTTGAGATTTCAAGCTGCTGATGAGCTTGCTGCGATTTCGATTTAAAACTGAGATAACTCGCCGCGACACTTTAATGCATTCTTCTGGGGGCAGCGCAGTTTCTTATCGTGGGGATATTAATGGCAATCGTTGCGAGCGTTTTTTGCTCATTACGGGCCAATAAATTGTTCTTCCCTCGAGTTCTTAAATAACGCCTAAATTTGTCTCCAAAGGCCTTCAAAAGTCGTTAGTGCTTCCTCTATCATGCGTGGACCTTTTTTTTTTTTTTTCCTTTTAAATTCATCCCATCCCCCGTTTTCATTCCCAAAAACAAAACTTTATGAATTGTAAAGTGTTTTGTTGTGTGTGGCCGCTTGCGCTGCGATGTCTGGGGACGAGATTACTCCTTGGGGTGTTCAAGTAATCTCTTTTGACTGGGCGTATTTATCATAATAAAGACTTCTGGGTGATTTTATGCAAGGGCCACTACATGTTTGTGTGTTTTACCAGCCATGTTTGGTCATCAATTATGAAAGTGTTGAAAACTAAATCTTAACATTCTTTTTTTTTAAAAAAAAAAACTATGTCCTGCCCCCCTAATCGTGAATAACGAGAATACAAACTTGAACCGGAAATTTCTTTTAAGATTATTAAAAAATCAAAAACTTTTTAAGTGCGATTTTTTGTATCTTATGCGTAAAATTTCGAGGCGGTGTTTGTATATTCTAGAAATAATGACTGAATATGCTTTTTTTGTAAAGTATATTTTCCTGTTTTCATAAAATAGGTGGAAAGGGAGGGATGCATCCCCCCTAATTTTTATATTGTAAGGATTTGTAATGCTTGATATTTTTTTGTAAAAAAGAAGATGGTCTGTACTTATATATTATGGGTCTCTGTTCTTAGTGTCTGAAGCTGCCAAAGTACGTTAAAAATTCCTTCAGTTAAATTAAAACCTCTTTTTTTAAAAAATTTTATTTTATGTTTTTAAAAAGTTTAATTATTGACTAATATTTTATTTTTTTCTGTAGAATACAAAATATCCAATGTAATTCGAATTTGTTTTATTCCTTCAAATATAAATACTACAGAAAGGTTTGGAGTATTTCATTTTCGTGCTTAACTATACCATATCTTGATGTAATGCAAAATTACTTTTAGAATTCGGGGTTTTGTTTTTTTCCCCATCATTGGAATATTGCGACAAAGAAATAATTTTCACATGATTAATGTGTAGTGATCACAACCTAACTCTGAATTTCTAACGAAAGTTTCCCACTCGAAAAGCTCACATAGTAAGAGGTAACGTCCTAGAAGAATTCTAGATTTGCACAATCCTCCTAAATTCTTCCTCTTGTAGTAATTTTTATTATTGCAGATAATATTTGCTTAATTTATCTTTTTAAAAAGTTCTTTGTAACTGTTTCCCTTCTCGTATCTCATTCTGGACATTGCCCTTCCCATTTTTAGCACCTCCTTGGCAGTTAATCAGAGCCATTTTCTTACTGCCCATAAACCAATCGGAAAGGTGTCTATCAACTCTCCCAACTCACATCAAAATCTTGAACTTTGACAATTTTTCTTCTCCTATGGACACGCCCTCTGGTACCTTGCCGCTTGACCAATCGCCTATATGTTTCTCGTCAGCATGATAAAATCCACTTTTGCTGTCCATCATCAAAGCTAATGCAGATACGAGATTGAGGGTTGCTTATAACCCACATGCCCGAAGACAAAACTCAAGCAACTCGAAAGGTTGTGATTCAAACCCGATCTTATGTAGGAATAGTCGGCATGATACAAGATACACGGAATTAATCACAAACACACAAAAAATTAATTTTTTTTATTTTGTATTAGCCTACCTCAGGGTATGCGATGAAGATTAATCGATTAAATGATTAAAAGGCACTGCTATCTGTAAGCCTCAAAAAGTTAGCAGAGCCTTTGATTCTGAGTTTCCAGTAAAAAGGAAGGAGTTTTTGAAAGGTAAATCGAATCCTTGGCTGAATGAGATTTGTCCCAAGAGTTTCTCATGATGAATAAAATGCCCGAATCTAGACAAGGTATTGATAACTATACATTTGAATCGGAAAACGTTCCAACTAGTATTGAAAATCACAGCTACTCGGCTAACTAACTTTTATCTCTCTGTCTCTCACTTTTGCATGTTAGAACAAACCTGCAAATCACATTTCCACTGTGAGGAGGAAACGTTTAAACTTAAATAAAACTTAAACTATTACAGTTAGTTTTGAGAGAGAACCTCGCAAAAGAGATAGCCTGGTATAAATGCCATTCAGAAAGATATTTAATAGTTTTAAAACAACAAGGAAATATGTACATCATTTTGCGTACTTATAGCATTAATTGATACGAAAGAATCACACTGACAAGGGGGGGAGGGCACGACTAAGGAAATTCATTTGGGGACGAGGCTTTGTGTAATAGTAGTACTCTTGTAGGGTGTTCAACCCTCAATGTGATTCCGCCGAATCGCCAGTCATTTCAGAGAAAATAGCCTTCGAAATTCATGCTAAGCTTTTATGCAATTAAGTTTTAATTAGCGACAGCGATGCAGTGGCATAGTGATAGAGTACCTGTGTACTCGGCGGCCGGCCAAGGAAGGGGGCGCGCGATCGTTTTTTTTTTTTTTTTTAACTTTTATACTCATTTAAAATTATTTTTACAATTAAATAAATTTATTTAATAAAGGCTTATTAAGTATTAAATGATATTTTAGATAATTTTTTTTGTATTTTAAAAAGTAAAATGATTACTGTGATTATATAAATATTTACATTATATTTTATGAATATAATTATTAATAAATAATATTTTTGTTATAAAAATATATTATAATAAATATTAAATGACATTTTATGTAAAAATTAGTTACAAATAGTTTTATAATATGAAATACAATATATTATAAATAAAATATTATTATAATTATTTATTAAAAAATTATTTTATAATTACATAAGATATTTAATAAATCTTTAAAAAAACTTCAAGATCAATTTCTCGGGTGTTATGCATTCTTAAGATTTTATTCATACTCAATATACTTAACATAAATCCACAATCAAATTTTGTTGTTACTTATCGCATCCGATCGACAATAACATCGGATCGAAGCCAACAAAATTCATCGTGGCAAAAGAGGTAAGTTAACTTCACAACAACAACTATAAATATAATGCAGTAAACAGCATGGAATTGGAAACCAGCCGTCCCAAGTAAAAATTTTACGTACATCACTTAATATGTGTACCATACTTTAATATTGCTCCTCTTTAATTTTGAAAATTTTAAAGTAATCAAAGGTAAAAGGCAAACTTATTTTTTGAAAAACATTCATCACCAAATCTCAAAAACATTCTCTTTTCGAAAGCTGTTATTAAAATAGAACTGTTCTGAAGATCAACATAATGATGGAAGTCATGATTGGAACAATCTGTAAACAACAACAATGTATGAAAGGGATGTATTTTGTGTCGGAAGGGGGGGGGGTAGTAATGCAGAAATTGGAATTAAAACTCCTATTGGGTGAATGCCTCATTCTCTGTTAAGGTACATGTGGTAGATATTATTTTATGTGAATTACATGTTGAATATTCAGGTACTACAGGTATATTTCATTAACTAATTTTTCATGATACACTTTACAAATTATATTTTTAAACAAGTAATTTAAGAAAAAAAGTCAAGTCAATTACCTACTTAAGTCAACCAAGAAAATATTTATTTTAGCTACTTTTTATTAAATAGTTACAATTAATATAAATATGTATGTACATATAACAGAATCACAATATGAAGTGACAAAATAGAAAGCGATTTTCCTTGCATTTTTCCATTCTGTTGGTCCATGGTGTTGGACTAATTTTTTTTTGTTGCTATTTATTCATTCATTAAATTTAATTATTTTTGTAAAATAGTTTTGTAAAAAAGAAATCAGATTCTCAGAAATTAGGCAATCACATGTGGGTACCCACGACCTTTGGATTAGAAGTCCAACGCGGTATCCATTGCGCTACAGTGACACCACGAACGATTTTTCTTTCTATATATGCTGTTGGACTGTTATTTTTGTTTGTTACTCTATTTGTTCATTTTTTAATTTAATTATGAATTAATATTTGAAAAAACTATTAAAATCAAGTGTCATCCACTACAAGTTTTAAAAAATGTATTTGAACTTAAATGGATGAATAGGAAGTATTTTATTAATTATTGAAAATTTGAATTAGATATATATTTAAATCCATAATCTGGCAATAACTTGTTTATTGTACTCAGATTTAGTTCGGGCTCTGCATTTTTGAATGCAATTTTAGGTAAGTTATTTTTATCTTGTAATGGATTTAGATATTCTATCCATTACTTTCAATAGGTTTTTGCTCAGTATTATTAACCTAAAGGGGAAGGTTGCCTGGCCACAAAACATGTTCAACCCCACTTTTATATAAATTATTTTATGTATGAGCTGTCCTAAGTCAGCAATGTTTATAATATTGTGGCATCCATATTTTTATATTGTAAACTATTATATTTTAATTTCTCATATATCCTTCCTAAAATCTTATGTCTGGTTACCTTGCAATTTAATTTTTTTTTTCAGTTTTTATTATTGAATATCCATCTCTCTTTAGTATAGAATTTCGACTATATATATACACTGTACTATATGTTCACTCTCTCCCTATATATATATATATAATAAGTATCTATAGGGAAAGAGTGAACTGATTGTAGGGGAATCGGAAAAACTTGAATGATGTACTTGTTTATTACAAAAATCCTTCTTTCCCTACTTAAATAAACCAATTCTAATGATTGGGGAATATATTAAAAACCTATTTATTCTTATAACAGGCGTTAAATGTGAGACAGACTCGAAGTTGAACGAATTACATTCCAACATATTAAAATTTTTGCGTGCAACACGATATCATGCGATTTTGATCAAATTAAATTAATAAAACATGAATTTTGCCTGTTTCTGGTGATAAAAAATGGAAAAATATTTGACATCTCAATAAATCATTGAATAATAGATAATCATCCGTTATAGAAATCGTGTCGAAACTGAAATAACATTTGCCAGGATTTTCTGTACATCACATGATAAAATATTAATAAATTTTTTTAGGTCAGAAGACATCATAAAAACTGATGAATCTATCGATTTCATTGCTTTTTTTCTTCCTTTCTTTCTATTTTAAACATGATCTGCCCCTGGCAATGTAAATCTAGAATCGCACCTCATTCTAATTCCTGCTTATAGCAAAGATTCTTTTTTCTCTCCTGAAATTGGTCCAAGTGAATAGGTTCGGAAATATTCGTTAAACGAATAACTTACCTAAATTTTGAAACTGAAAATCCAGTTTTCTAAACCTGTTCATGTCGTATGCCAGTACTAACAACTTAATGTTAAATCTTACCTATCTGTCAGAACTCATCATTGTTAAATAATATCGTCAATTACTGTTGTTCGTTTGAGAATTCCCATTTGAAGGATTGGATGTTTTGTTTACTTAACCGTTTGTTGTTTTCCATAAGCATATTTATTCAGAAATACTTCTCTTGAGTTCCAAAGTTTTTCGTGTAACGTTTTTTTTTTTTCCCTTCTCACTGCAACTGTATGTTTTGAAATGTCTTAAGCATACTCTATTTCACTAGGTTTTTATTTCAAGTACTGTTGTTGTTTCTTATCCCACTTGATCGACAGAATCATCTAGATAGAGTCCATGGACCCGTGCGTTTTTAAACAATAAAGAACTGTAGCAGGACTTGAGAGCAGCCGGCTCTTATGGTAACCAATACAAGCCAAGATGTGTTGGTGTGGTGTGGTAGTTAGGAGAGGGGGGTGCCAGCTCAGGTGTCGTCCACGTCACTTGACCATAGTTGAAAATTACGTGGTCCGTCGCCAAAAGCCCTCGTGTAGCTGAACAGTGCGACGTTAATATTCAATCAATCAACAAGCCAAGATGTAGGCAGGAGCGGCTTGGGCCATATTACAATTCAAACAAGGAAGGTAAACTTTAAGACTGTCTTCGGTTAATGTTAAAGAATAGGACCCGAATTAGGTACATTTTTTCAGATATAAAAGAAATGAAAAATTAATATTATATCCTGGCTTCACTATCCCTTAGAGAACAACGTATTTTTATTCTTCACTTTTTTGACCAAGCTGAGCCATTTTTTATGGCATAAAATGTGCTTCACGTTTTTTCTCCTATACCGTAATGTTAAATGAGCTGTCCTTTCACGTGTTAAAATAAAAAAAAAATAATATTCAAGGAATATTTTGAAATTTTAGAAACGCTATATTGTTAACAGATGTATGAGTTAATAATGTTGCAAATTTTTATTAAAATTGAAGCATTTTTCTGTCTGAAAATGTCCTCCGCGTTTAATTCAGGCTCTCGTACTTTTGCCGAAAACAGCCTTACGACCCGCCACATGCCGTTCAGCTCGAGTATGTCCACTGCGAAGCCATCAAGAGTAGTTTCATCTGGCCTACTGATTGTCCCAAGCAAAGCATCACCAGGACGGTTTTAAGTACTTGTGTAGACTGTCTTCTTGTACTTATGGAAAGTTCTCTTTTTCTGCGTGGATACTTGAAAATGTAGCGTATTGGACATATCCCCTAACACTGTAGGACTGTTAAATGATGCTTCATCTGTGGTACCTAATAAGATACAAAATGTGCTGTATTAATATTTTTTAAAAAATGAGTCGATATCAATGATTATTGAAAGATTTGTATTTAATGTTCATCATCCACATAATTTTTACACAACTCGAAAATTTTTTTTACCTTACATTTTTTCAAAAAACCCCCGCAAGAATTGTTTTAATTAAATTGCTTTAAAGGATTTTTTTATTATTATTTGTAAAACAGTCAAATTATTCTCTCAACAGCGCTTTTGTAACATTTATTCGCTTATTTTCGAATTGTATTTCGAAACTTGCTTGCTTTGAACTTTTCTTTATTTACTGTCTATAAGTTTTTCTGGTATTTGCCATTTTTCAGAACCTTATATACATTTATATTTTATCCTCACCAAATAAAACTGTCCCATCTCAATGGTGAATACTCCAACTGACAAAGTGGAAGAGTTAGTAAACAGCAGTTTGAATTCTTTTTGTCCCCCGGACAATCACTTTCGATTGACCACCTTGCACATTCTGAAAAAATTCCTTTGAAAAAATGCTTCCACCTTTAAAATCCGGTGATTTTTTTTTTTTAAAAAAGCATGGTTATGCTTTAACCATGGCATCTTGTTAAAGGATTTTGTCATCGTGTTTTCTTTTTCTGTATTTTTACTCCTTCCTTAACATCAAGATATATGCATTCACATGCAAACGCATTTTCGAATTACTAAACGTTAGCACCAGTCAAGGGATTGAATACAAAAGCACAAAATGGAACACAAAAAAAAGTACTAAAGCAAAGGAAAAAAACTTTTGAAGTTCGAAAAAAAGGTGGCGTTAGTAGTATTTTCTAGAATTCAAAGCACGGCTTGCACTTTAGTACATAACTCTGTTTTTCTAACACTCCACACTCTCGCATTGCTTGTGCTAAAATATATTTTCTTCCCGGTCTTTTACTTTTTTCTTTTTATCCTTTATCTCCAACCACTTGCTTTCGATTTTCCAGAACTATCCTTTGTTGCCGTTGAAGGGCCGTAGAAAGAAGTATTCTTCCATGTTCCCCACCTCCTTTTTTCACACAAATTCTATTTCTCTCCGTCGTCTTGACAACATTTGCTAGCATTTGTTCTGTGAAATTTGCGAAATGTTCCAGCATTTTGTAACGCTATCTACTTTGCCTCTCTCTCTCGGAGAAATTGTTATGCTAGCCACTATCCAATTTTCTGCTTTACTTCTTCCGATTTGCATTATTGTCAAGTCACGAAACGCAATCGGAAGAAATCCGTTTATTAGTGGGTTTTTTAATCGTGTGACTGGGTTTTTTCGTGTTTTTGTAAATTAACTCATTAGATGGGAACCGGGGAAGTGGTGCTTGATTTTTAGGTATAATTATACGTATTTAAAAGGCTCGCGTGATTTGAAAGTATTTTCTTGTTTTAATGAGAACTTAGTATTGGATACAACTATGACTTTGATGAAAATGGTATTGTTTTTTTTTAAGGGTTGTCATGCCTAATGTTTATTTAAGATGTACAATTCAACTCAGGAACAAATTTAATTTAACCCTTCCCCCAAATAAAATAAATTTACATTAAACGTTCTAAAAATTACAGAACAGGTTTTTGAAATCTAGTGGGGAAATAAGAAACTACTCAAAACATGAACACTATCAAGAAAATTATTTAAAAAAAAATAAGGTTGATGATATCTGTCAAAATTCTTAATTCAAAAATTAAATATTTGAGAAAATAATTCATAATCGTGCACACAGATATCTCTGGACATTTTAACTGAAACACTCCTATTAACTAACGATGAATTAAAATAAAGATATATCTTATCTTAAAGAAACTATCTCACGAAGAGGAGTACTAATCTTAAGGTATCCGACTACGTTCGGAACCGTGATTTTAAAAAGGCGCATAAATGTATAATTTTCATGATATTTAGTGTCACTTAGATTAGAATACATGCATAAAATTGTTTTAAGGACATTTTGACAAAAGAAGTTATTTAAATACAGTATTTCGGCTAAAAACTAACTTAGAATAACCTTTTTTCAAAATGTTCTCCTTTTGTGAAAAATGCTTCTATTATAATATTTTGCCTCTCTATAGCTCAGACCTCTGTACAGAGGCTCAACTATGATTTTTGAAAAATTTACATTATTTTCAGAATTACAACCATTTGAAATAAGTATCAGAGTTTTTTTCTGAAAATTTCTCCCCTCTGTTGTCGTAAAACATGGATAAACTCACTTCTAAGTTATATATTTCAAAAATTCTAGTTGAGCCTCTATACAGAGGTCTGAGCTATAGACAGGCAAAATAGTATTATAATAGAAGCATTTTTCGCAAAAGGAGAACATTTTGAAAAAAGGTTATTCTAAGTTAATTTTTAACCGAAATATATATATATATATATATATATATATATATATATATATATATTGTACTTGAATAATTTTTTATTGTAATGCTATTCTTAAAACAGTTTTATATACATTTTCTAATCTAAGTGGCACTAAATATCATAAATATTATCCATTTATACGCTTTTGCAAATTCACGGTACCGAACGTAGTCGGATACCTTAATGTTTTTTAATTGCATCTATTATATAAATTTGTTATTTCGTTATATGTTTGCATTTACATAACTGCTAAGTACACAATCTTTTTTTTCTCCTTACTCCCCAGTTTAGTGTTGTAATCAGTTTTTATTCCTGGAAAATTAAGAATTTTTTGTATATATACGCATAAATGTAATAATTCACCATTTAAATTTTTTCTCGATTTTAATTTAATTATATTATAGCTCTCCAAGATTTCGCTGGAAATACCCTTTTAAGCACAACTTTATCTCGACAAAAACTGCCACATCGGCACATTTCAAAATAAGATATTATCCAATTGCTCTTCATCAATCACAGAAGCTACTGACGGAAATCGTATGATTTTCAAGGATTCCGGGTGAGGTAGCTGTAAAAGCTGAGATCTCCGGAACGCAAAGAAAACGCTTTTGTATGCCGTCTAAATGTTCGAGAACATTTGTGTTGTGCTTCGTTTCGTCGCTGCTTGTGTTATGTGTGTTTTAATTAATTAAAACGTTTTTTTTTTTAAAAAACAACAACTAAATCGTTGTTTTGTCCTTTCAACGACTGCAGCAAGGTTAAGAGTTTATCCAGTTGAATGTTCAATAATTCTCCGTGAAATCGTTTCATAGATATTTATATGTTTATGGGGCTGTTCTTAGAGTGGGGAGGATATAAATCATGGGTTCCCAACCTTTTTTGAACTGGCGTCTCCTCTTCTACTGAATATTTCAATACCGCCCCCCTCACTCCAGAGAAATAAGAGGGTACATAATACATAGTGAAAACAAGAATTAAATTTTAAAAAATATTCCATTACTAATAAAATATATTTTTTTTAAATTTTAATTTTTTTTTCCAAAAACCCGAATTTTTTTCCAAATCTGAAGTAGCTATTGCCACAAATATATTTAAAAGTGTAATATTATATATTTTAGTCGTAGATAGAATATTGTTGGAATTGAAATGCTGTTCTTTAATTTTATTTTAAAAAAAGAGGAATAAAAGTTTTTTCCTACCTGTTATAAAAAAGGGGGCAGGAATTTTGATGAAAAAAGTAATTCAAAAAAAAAAAAAATAAATTTTTGTTTTTAAAATAAATAAATTGACAGTTTCAACCTTTAAAGAACCCACATTAATTCCCGGTTAACATATTTAATTATATTTTTGATAAAATTAAGTAAGAAATGCAGTGGACGAAACATTTTTTCCCCTACTGCCCCACAGACCAAAAACAACACGTAAAACTACAGAAATTAAAATTTTTATAAAACAATTTAATTTTAGGTCTAAAAGTAATGTTTTCTTTAAGTTTTTCAACCACTTCCCGAACTACCGGGAAAAATGTGAATTTTCCCCAATGTAGAAAAAGATTTAAATGCATACAATCAACATAAGGTAACCCGTATTAAAGTTTACTTTTGTTAGTACATAATAAGAGCGTTTTTTTAGTCTTTTTCAATTCCTACTATTAGCTCATTCTCTATATATATTTATTTATCTTGTTGAAATTTTCAGTCTTTAATAAAGTATTTTCTATTCATCCAATCAAGTTCAAATAATTTTTTTTAAACTTGTAGTGGATGACATTTGATGTTAATACAGTTTTTTCAAATATTAATTAATTAAATTAATTACTGGTTTTTGACGCCAACTTAGATTCGTCTCTATTGTTGTAACAATGTAACAGTTAAAATAAAGACAAAAGTTGGCGTCGAAAACTTGTTTTTCAGCCAAACTAGCCAAATCTGGTGTGCATTGTTACAACAATGCAGACGAATCATGCTCTTTTTTCAATTTCTACTCAAATTTTCTATCCAACAAAAATCTTTTTATTCATCTATTCAAAGTAGGAATTGACTTAAAATATTTTTTTTATATTATTTAGACTACATTTGGTTAATCTGCCCAAATCCCCATCGAGCCATCCGTGGTTTACAAAGGGGTCGACTCCCCCAAAGCCCTGATTTTCTCCCGATTGGTTTAATTCTATATAATACGTAAAATTTAATTAAATATTTGTTATTAATGATTAACTTTATTAATTAATGCTAATTATTTATTCAATATCGACAAAATCAAAAATAGCGTGATACAAGAATGGTGAACTTTAATCCCGGGCCCCGAAAATTCCTGTGTGCGCTACTGGAGCCATCTCAACGCCATCTAATTTTCTCTGGGTCCTTTACTGCCCTACTGAAACTCAAACAAACGCCCACAAGGGGTGGGGTATTATCGCCCACGTTGAGAACCTATGGTATAAATAAATAGGATTTACTTGTTAGATATCTTTCCATGTCGTCAGTATATTAACAAATTGTTTGTTTGATTATTCGCTTATTATTCAAAGATGTAATTTTTTCATTTTGAAAATTTTTTTTATGGGTTTTGTTATCTTTATTGACTTAAGTTTTATTTATTTTTTTTTTTTAAAAAAAATTCCCTCTTATTATATGTGTGAATTCTTGAGTAATTGAATTTGTGTTTCATTGTGTGCTAAGAGAGTTTTTTATTTTTTGATTAGCTACATTGGAAATAAAAAGAATTTAACTTTCAATTTTTGCAATCGGAACGTGGGTGGTCTTGTCATGTAGAATCCCTTGCCAGGATGTGCCCACCCCCTTTCATTATGAAAAGTCTTTTGTGAATTTTCTCTTGGAAAACTATTTTCAACAAATCGATGCGCTCTGAAATGATTTCCCTTTTTTTCCCTGGAATTTGAAAAATCGATTCTGTAACTAGTATTTCTAAATGCATTTTATTAGAAAAAGTTATTCTGTTATTCCTAGAATAAATACATTTCTTATTATACATACCTTTGAAATTAGGTTTACCTTAAGTGTATCAATGTGACATTTATTATTATTTTCCGTACCAAATGTTTAAAAAATATATATTGTCAGACCTCTATTTAAACAAGTCGCTAAATCCCTCCCCCTCCCAAAAAGTTCGTTATATGGAAAATTCGTTATATAGAGGTTCATCTTTCAATATACTTTAAAAATCACATAAGGTAATTATTCACACTTTTTTTAAAATTAATATCTATTCATTTTATATATCTTATCCATGAACAAGTTATATATTTATATATATATATATATATATATATATATATAAATTAAGTCAATTTCTACTTAAATCAAAAAAGAAAAAATTTATTTTAGCTACTTTTTATTAAATAGTTAAAATTAATATAAATATGTATTTACATAGGACAGGATCATATCATTAATTGGTAATTCATTTTTATTTATTGTCATTAAAGTATCGTATTGTCATGCAAAACAATCATGTATATAAAATTTCAGTTCAACTGTATGCTTTAAAACGTGAGAAGAAAAAAACCTTTTCAAGTTTTGACACAAGTCGCCAAAAGGGTCGCTAAGTCACCATAAATGATGCCAACGTGGCTGTATTTGTAATTTGAATAATTAGCTTTAATCAATTAATTTTTATTAATTATAATTAAATTACTGTATTGTCATCCAAAATAATCATGTGTATAAAATTTCAGCTCAATTGAGCGCTTTAAAATGTATTTTATTAACGATTGAAAATTCTATCAAGATAAATAAATAAATAAATAGAGATTGTGAGCTAATAGTAGGAATTCAAAAAGGAATCTGCAAAGAAAACAAAAAGGGGGGAGAAGAAAAAAGATGCTGTCCAGGAAAACGCTGTATTTTCAACTTTAAAAGAATAATTTTTTTATTAAAAGCAATGAATTTTTTAACGACATTTTTTTAAGTCTACGAGTTATTTTAAACTAAAATTATTTTACAACTGTGATTTTAAACAAGCACTACCACATGCGTCCTTAAATTCAATTACTGATAAAATCTGTTAGTTTTATTTGTTTTTTTGTTTGAAAAATCATGGCCGTTTTATTGCTCTAGATGAGTTAGGCCCCTGGGTATTTCCAGTTCAAGATCATTGATCACCATAAAATGCGCTAAAAAACGGGAATAATTTGAAAAAGGTTCTAAAATATTTTTAAAATAGTGGAAAAAATTTGAATTACACGACAAAAAGTTCCTTATATAGAAAATGCACTTCGCTATTGGAAGTTACTTTACACAGAGGTGCATTTATGACACACCCGTCGCGAAAGGGTTAAAGCGCATTTGTACAAAGGCCTTCATGGGAAAAAAACGCTTTCTGTGTTTAGAAGGAGGATGTCTCTGACAGTTCATATGACAAAGTAAAACCATCTTCGAGCACATGCGCTTTAAAATGAGTGTATATGTAATGTTTAAACTCTCCAAACTCCGCATTCTTTCCAACTTTTCATGCTTTCCAAAATGTTTACTGCCCACAAACTTTAACCATCTATTCTCAAGGGAAAAGATGGTAATCGTGAAGAATAAGGTCTGGGATATCGGTCTTTTGTTTGAATGCAATGAACACGAAGCTCAACGCAATAGCGGGTGAAAAGTATAACACGGGAGAACTGAATCTCGAGAACAAATACAATTGTTTAAATGTAGGGAATTATTATTCGGAAAAGGAAGTTTCAAGTTATGTAGCACTAGTTTTTTTCAAATAAATATTGTTTCCACCCCCTTTAACTAAACAATTTTTTTATTTTCTGGATGATTCTCGTAATATAATATATTAAGTACAACATATCATTTTCGTCTTTGAAATACGCGATCAAAAAAGTTTGGAAACATCGCTGTGTTCTAAGTCGTTCGGACTTAAAAGAAACAACATATAAAATGAGCCAAGATAAATACTATATAAACCCTCTGTGTAACAAAAAAAAAATGTATTTTGAAATAAAACAAAGTAAAATGACAAATAATCGGGCAAGAGAGAATTTAAATCAATATTTCAGTCACATATGTATTAGATCTTGGGGGAAAAGTCTACTTGTGGAACATGAATTAAGCTTTTTATATCTGCATTTATTAATTATGATTTTTTTAATGGATGTCTGGATCAAATAACATCCGGTTTGATGAAAGTATTTTTCAAAATTCTGCTTTAATTAAGACTCGAGGATTACGGGACAATTTCTTCGATTCACAAATTAATCTCTTTTAAACCTGTTTTAATAGCTCAAATGAAGAACGCAACTATATATATTTTATCCAAATATGATTAAGGCTTTTTCATAATAGGCTGAATGGGAGAATGTATAAATGCCTGACCTTTTCCAATTTGAGTTCAGTAATTTGTAGAGAATGTGATTGATTGGGAAGATTAATACGACAAACTACATTAAAACTCGTTGGTTTTGACAAATTTAACTAATGTAACATTTGAATATTTCAGCTCAGTACCACACACTTGTAAGTGAAAATAACTGATGATCCAATTATGATATTCTATCTCGATTATATATTTTACTCACATTAAAATACATTTTCTTAGATATAAGAAATATTTTCCTCATAATTGTTTTTAATAATAAAGAAAAGATCAATCTAAGAATAATTTTTTTTCCAATCAAGAAAGAATTATCGCAAATAGCAAACAACAGAAAACTAACAAGGGTTCTTCAAAGAAAGTTAGAAAAAAAGCAACAAGACTTCAAAAAGAGACAATCATCCGTGAACAAATTATAAGAAGTAAAAATAAAGAGCAAAGGCTAAATATCTTTAACACTGGAATCATATATAAACACTTAGAAATAATTGTAGCAGAAGGCGAAAGTGAAATGGTAAAGGCAACTCTTACGGAGTGGGTTCTTCTAGAACACTTCAAAGCTTCCAAATGATTAAATTTTTTAACAGGGGAAAATAACTGAAAATCGAAATATGTTCAATTGAAACAAATCTTCACATTTATTCTCGAAATAACAGCTAAGTTCTAATCAAATGATAATCAAACAATTTATTTTATGATAGAATCCATTACTTTGACAATCCGAACAAATATATATATACACAGTCTTAAACCCCCTTATCAGACGACAGGCTCTTAAAAGCACGTATCTGTGGGGAAGGGCAAACCTGTAGAACCAGTACGAAACGGAATTCATCAATGCATCATCCAGCTGCGGTTGACATTTAGAGAAGATGCATATGTGACACACCTACCTTCACAATGTTTTCCATGGATCAGTAAGTCGTCGCGAAAAGTTAAAAGCGAGTGCATTCATGGTGTCATGCAGTGGCGTAACGAAGAATACTAGCCCCCTGGAAAAATCCAGGTTTTAGGCTCCCTAAAAGATCTGCCCTTCCCGCAATGTGGGGGGTGTACGTTACGCGATTGGTGCTTTGCATCCCAGACACAGTGACCAATGAGAGAACCTCGTGCTCAAGTAATGCACTGGCGCATCACTGTGCACCGACGTTTCATGAGTTAGAGCCCTAATGCTTCTGAAGATCCACCATGTAGAAAGGTGCCAGTTCAAGTGTCATTCTCGTCACTGGGCCGTGGTTCGTAATCTCGAAGTCTGTAGCAATAGTCCTAGGGTTGCTTTATAATGCGACATTAATAAAAGCACTCACCCACAAGTGACCATGAGCCTATTTCTTTGGCATCCCCCCAAGTATCCTTTTGCGTACCCCTTCCTGTTTAAAGTCCAATCACTTAGAGCCCTATTCAGTACGGATCAGTGAGATTTTACTGTAATGCAGTATCTTTTGCTTTTTTCGTCTCCTTCAGTTGCCAAACAATGTCACGCAAGATGTAAAATAGTGCACATAGAAATTTAGCCTAATTGTTTGTCGTTCTGAATGTAGATAATAAATTCTCAAACACACACACACAAGTGGGTAATGGGAAACTTTACTATGTCACGTTTTGTGAAGTAAACAGGGAAAAGTCATGCGCGTTTAGGGTTTGATATTGAATTACATCGATCTGTTTTTGTTTACAACGTTTTAAGTGGCGTAAACACTTTTAAAATTGTCATTCTCTGTCTTCTGATTATATATTAACAAAGTTTTTGTTTTAAAAAAATTCATTTTTATGTCAGATTTAAAGTTATGCGTTATTTTAGTTCATAAACGTTCGTAAATAATTGAAACTTAGTCATTATTTTTTTACTAAATAGGTTTTTAAAATAACGAATGTCCTTCATATATTATTTATTGTTCTAAATATTTACGAAATTTATTGAGAATTATTTATACTTATTAATATATGTGACGACAAATATCTTTTTTTTTTTTTGTTTTATGCATATATTTCATATAAATTTTTCTCAATTTCGTAATATTTTGTACACAAATGCAAAACTCCACTACAAACCACATGCGCAGTCTTTTAAGCCCTCAACTGCAGCCATCTGAAGGTAAAAGAAAAATTATTTTGATTTGAATCAGTGTTTTTTTTTTTTTTCCCTGAACTTTCAGTAAAACACAACTTTATGCGTTTACGTTAAAAATATTTTAGATGGTATTTGTTCTATTTTATCTTCGTTCTTATAAGATTAAAGGTGTACTTTACTGATTTGGAACTAGCGTGTTTTGAAGAATTTCATAAGTTATTACTTAAATTACTCTTGAATGGGGATGAATTGCTGTATATCGTCATATCAAATTAGACCCTTTTAAAATTGATTAAACATTTGCATAATTTCGTAAAAAGTTTTTATATGTGCAAGCAAAAATGCATGTGCATAACATCTTTTTTTATCTTTTGAGTAGTAATAATTTTAATTAATCACAATTTTTTTTCAGTTATCGTTCAACATGTCTTTTAACTTTGGTGTTATTGTTTGTTTATATTTATGTAGAAAAATATATTATTACTTTTTTTATTCAGATTTAAGAGTTCCATGGAAGTTTAATTGTTAATTGTCACACGCCGTGGTCTTACAGAAAGTTTGAAACTAGAGGAATTTGAATTCTCTTTTCATTAATGCTGTTTCTCTGTTAATTCTTTTAAATGGTTCCTCTTTTACAAATCTTTTAAATACTCCCTCAATGGACAGATTTTCACATATAACTCTTGCTTTTACAGAAAATGTCAAAAAATGTTTACCCTTCAGTGAAGTACACATGTCTAAATTTATAAAATCCCAGTCCTTTTCATTCCAACATCTTTGACCGTAATGGATTCAAGTTTTAAAAGCCGTTTCGCGTTGAGGCTTCATTTACACGAAATAATTTGTTGAGTAGACCCACTTCTTGCTTGCCATCCTGGAACTATGACTTTATAAATTGAACGAGGGGGTTATTTATATGCTTCATGTGTCATTTTGTTACACGAGAAGAGGGACATGCGGAAACCCCCTTGCTCCATTGTTCCAGGGAAGCTTAATTTGAAAATTCCTCGCGTAGCTCATCTTATTGCTTCCTTCGCCTTTATGTCTGTAGCGGCAGCGTTTTGATTTAGGAGAAAATTAAGTGCCGAGTTGGCTGTCTACTCTGCACATTCTGTTCCCTCGTATAAGTTACAGGAATCATTTCGAATTTTTTTTGTTTTCACCGAACTTTTTTTTTCGTCTCAATCGTCGATAAAAGTAAAGATTTGGTTTTTATCAGAGTAATGTTGTGTTCTTATAAGTTACAAGTTTATTTTTGTGGAAATTTATTGAAAATGTCATTTTGGAGTAGGCACTTCGTGTGACGTTTGAAGATAATAACGGTAGGTGTGATATTGATTGTTTTATATTTTGTTTATTTGCGTCGAAGCTATTATTTACAAATTATACATTGAAGTTATTAAACTTATTAAATAGATCATTAGAGTTCAAATGATGCGGTTTATGAGGGAGGAGTTTCTTTGGGGTCCGCTTTCAACCAAGATTTTCAGACCTTCATCTCGTTCTCTCCTCTGCTCTTTCTACCTTCGAGGAGTGGCCGTGGTAGCGTAGTGGTCAAGGTATCGGATCGTTGCTGGCATGGCACGAGTTCGAGCCCAGTACCACTAAAGACCCGCCGTGTAGGGAACGATGCACGTTAAATCTGTCGAGAGCTCGAGCGTCCTTCCGTTGGTGTGGTAGTTAGGAGAGGGGCAGCTCAGGTGTCGTCCTCGTCACTTGACCGTGGTTAAAGATTACGAGGTCCGTCGCCAAAAGCCCTCGTGTAGCTGAACAGTGTGATGTTAATATTCACTCATTCACTAGCTTCGAGGATGACAGAGGCCGGCGTCTTTAGCTTCCTGTTACATCCGGCCAGTGGCGGCAAGGGGTCCCTCGTGGTATTAAAGGTTGTCGAAGCGATTCAAGACAAGACCGCACAATAATTTTTAAGTTGCAGGTGCCTATGAAACAAAGAACAAAGGTGATCCACAAAGAAGCCGATTCACAGCTGTGTGGCGGGAATCGTTACACTTCGCTTTTGCATGATTTGCTAAGCATAACTACTAATGTAATTATTAAGGATTTAAAACGAAGAACTTTGTAATCAAATTTAAAACTAAACCTTAAAGTTTAATTTTGCCTTTAAATTTATCAAGTTGCATATTTTACTAAAAAGTATCACCTTTTGATTGCATATGGTCTTTAAGTCTCTGACCAATCATCTATCGGGTCATGCGAGAATTTCCATCGTTGCTTTCCTTCCAGAGCGTTTAAAACTGTTGCAATTGCGATGCCGATTATGGTACATCTTTGCCTCCAATACTGACTAGGATTAAGAGTCGAGTGATTTAAATCCCGGCTGCTTTAATGGTGGTCAATCTTTGTTTTCTATGAAGTCCGACTTTTTTTTACTTTTTTTTTCCAACCACCGCTGGGTCGTCTTCGCCTTATGAGTAGGGGCAGAGTCTTGTTGAAAAGTCCATTCGTTTTCCAAAGAACAAGTTTATGTTCTGGGTAATTGAAAAAGTAAGAACGGAGGTTCAACTCTTTCTTGACATATTTAAATTGCATTTCTAATAATGTAAATGTAATTCACAAAAAAGACCGAACCTACTTATGATCTGAGCAATTGTAACCAAAGAAAAGCATTTAGAAGATTATGTACGTTGCAATCGATTAACGCGTATCATAATTATTCATCATTAATTGAAAGGCAAATGAATAAGTAAACAAGCTTGGTGAACGAGAATACTGGTTTCACAATTAGCATTTTTCAAATTATCTGTCATCTCATCATTGTAATTCATCACCACACCATGCAGTGAGAAGCTACTCATTTATAAAATTATTCATTAATGGTGAGAGGAGCTATTGTTAAGTTCGTAATGGCTTTTACCTGCAATTCCGAACATGCTATTTTCCCCAGCGTGCAGTGCAATACAGTTTCTGTGGCGAATTGTTGCTGTTGTCTTATTTCGTAATCGTGTGTAAGTAGAATTATTTTTTTAAAAATATTTAACTGGGAATATATATGAGGCTAGTCAATTTTCTTTATTCCTTTGATATGTTATTTTGCAAAGTTGACCTTTTTGGTGCAAACTCTGGATTTGTGGTAGGAGTATTGCTATTTTACCAGGGAACTTGGTTCTCATAAATAATAGACCGTGTTGGCAATATGTGAGAGTTGTGAAATAGTTGAAGGGCAGTTATGCGTTCAAAAATCTACATGGCTATCTTGAAGAATATAGGTTTCTGGACGTTAAATCTGATGTAGTTTTAAACCTTTTGATGTAGAATTTTGAACATTGAAATGCTTTTGAAGTACTGAAATTATACGGTACTTACGTATTATCGCAAAGAATTGGCAACATTAGGTACTTACGTATTAGCGTCACCGCAGCCAAAACTGTTCCACGAGAATCGTCTTTTTTTTCCCAAATAAAACACTTAAGAATCCTTGTTTTTTTATATATCATGGCGCGATTCACGTGGTGCAAATTTTGCTGCAGTGACGCTAATATGTTAGTACCCGACATTATATGAAACGAAGCACCCGGTTGCCAATTCAGTGCTTATTAATAAAGTTGGAATTGTCGCGATAATAATTTGCGAGTACCGAAATTACCTTCGTTACTAGACCATGATTCAAAAATCACACCAATGGTCTGCTAGGTCAATTTTTCAATTTCAATGTGAAAGATTGCATTATTTTCTTATTCGAAACTATTAATTTTTTATCATTCATATTTCCGAGTAAAATTTTGCTTGTATTGATTGCCTCGCATTTTAAGTATGCTTGAACAGCGCTTGCCACCCGGTGGTCCTTGAAAAAAATTTGATGGTGTCTAGAACAATTATTTATATTTTTTATAAAAATATAATTTCAAAACGTACGATTAACAAAACGTATTATGGATATGAATTATTTTTTTAAATTTTAGCTACTACTTTTATCGAAGTTGCATTTGAATTTAGCGACGTTTTAGTTATTTTTTGTCGGTGTATCTAGGGACATTTGTGAAAATGAGAATTGGCAACCTTGGTTAAATTGGCGGCGTAACATTTTAGTTTGTTGATATTTCTTTGTAATGTCGGTTTGTTCTCGCTTTTCTTGAAGTTCCTTTTCAGTGATGTAGAAATGCAAATCGAGTCAAAAATAAGTGGTAATATAGTTATAATCGTCCGCCATTTAATGGTCAATTATATTAGTGGCCCTCCATAGTATAAAATTATACATTTAGTGGTCAACGAAATTCTAAAAGTTGGTGGCTAGAAACTTGATCTGGATCTGAGCATTAAAAGTGGTGCTTGACTGTATAAAATTCTTAATCATCAAAGAATCAATTTAACTTTTTTTCCTTCGATTTTCAAAGAATTCGTTTGTTAATCCAACACCGTACGATTATGTGTGTATTTCGAAGAAGAGCCATTAAAAATGTTTAGAATTCTTACCGTTTTAGAGATTTATTCTATGTGCAAAACTTATATGTATCGTATTCTTAGCTTTTTTCGTGTAATTGGTATTAATAACTGGTTTAATTTTTTATCCACTACCAAACAGTAGTATGAAATCGAGAGAAAGTGGTAGCAAATTTATTATTGTTAGAATTAAAACGAAAATTTTCTTAAAAATAAACTGAAAGAAAAAAATATTTTTTTCTTGGTTTTTTTCAGGATATAGCCCAATTTTCACTTTCTTGATGTTCTCTTAATTTAAAAGGATTCAAATTTGGAATATCTTTTTAGGTAGAAAAATGACCCGTTATTAATGTGTTATTTCAACAGATCAGTACAAAGGAAACATCATTTCTATTTGAAACGATTTTTCCTGCTTAAATCCTGATCCCTATAGATTCTTCTACATTCTTATGGATATCTTAGGTGCACTATATAGAGGAATACTTTTAATTTTTTGAGAGCGATGTAATAAACGGATATATGTGTTATGTACTACACGAACTTATTTTTACAGTTAAGATAAGAGTGTAGAAAAGGGCTTCGGAAATTTGGTTTTATTCATTAATATTAAGCACACAAATATGTTATCCCCCTTACAACAATGTGATTTCTGAATATTTAAAACCCATATCACACATACGGTTTTTAAAATAACTCACCAGAACATATAAAGATAATGTTAACTCGCCCGAAAAGGTTAATTTGTTTCAACGTTTTTAATCGCGATGTGTAGGTAGAGGCGAAAGCAAGACCTGCTGACGCCCATTGAAAGATCATTACATTTTCATTATCCGTCCCGGTTCTTAATCGTCCGCTTTGTGGCTGTTGATCCATTTCCAGCAAATCCGGGCGAAGCGCTCGTCTTGCTGATTTTGCCTTTAAGCCTCCAACCTCATCGCCAAATGATAGGGCCTGTGGAATTAAAGGGGGTGATCTGTAAATTGAAATCGAAAGGGAGGCTTTTAATTAGAAGGCTGTTTAAATAGCTCCTGGCAGTTGGGGTGTAGATTCGTCGATGGAAATTGGGTAGCGAGTGTTATTTAATGAATGTTTGAATTCATTTAATTTGTTTTTTTTCATTAATTGAAAAATACATTTAAAAGAAAATATTATTGATCGGGGAAAAGGGAGATGAGTCGAAAGGAAAGCTTCCTTTTGTCGGCCATTTTGAATTTGTTGATACAGTGTATCTTGTAGAATTTGTAATTGCATTCCGAAATCCAGGTTGTGTTGTGTTTGTTAGAATGCGATGAAATGCATCCGTAACTACGAATTTTTTTTAAAAAAAATTCTGAAAGCATTTTTATTGTTATTTTAATAATTTTTTTGGGTTTTCATATTAAAAAAAAAACTGGTATAAAAATTACTATTGCATTTGCGATTTTTTTTATGTGTGTGTATGGAAACAGAGTTAATTCAAATTGGCAATGGAAATATCAATTCAGTGCCAAGAATTCATTTTAGTCATCTCATAGCTGGCTTAATTTTATTCTCTGTATTTTGAGGCTGTGGCAACCTAGTGATTATGGTCATGAACTCGAGGATGGTGTGTTGTGAGTTCTTGCCCTAATGCCACTGAAGACCCGTCCTGTAGAGAGGCTAATACCTCTGTCGTGGCTCAGTGTCCTCCCGTTGGTGTGGTAGTTAGGAGAGGGAACTAGGTCAGTTACAGGGACTTCTTGAGGCGTTGGGCCCGTACAGAAATCTAGGCCCCACCTATGACCCTTAAAAGTAAACAGTGCATAGCATACGTTGTCAAATACTCGTACTAGCAACAACTCGAAACAAATGTGCGTGAATTACAATCGCACATACCAACTCGACCTACTGCCGCCTTTTGACTGAATGAGTAATGATGGCGTATGGTAGTAGGCATAGGCCTGTACGTTGACGACGGCCATTTCATGTAGCCAGTTGACATATCGTCCGAAATTCCCAGTTTTTCGGAGTATACTACCGGGAATAACATTTGACCTATGAAATTATTCGAATTATGATCTTCTTAAGGTTGAGTTAAGAACGAGACAATGCCTTCATTGCGGCCGGGACCGAGTTGACCCATGCCTTAAGACGTGCCTACGTAAGTAATGAGGCTCAAAATTACAAGGTGGCAGCAACGTTAACTAACACTCTTTCACTCAATGTATTTTATTTTTAATCAGATTTATGTTGGTTAAGTGATTGTTTCTTAAGGTATCCGACTACGTTCAAAACCGTGTTTTTGCAAAAGCGTATAAATGGATAATATTTATGATATTTTGTGTCACTTATATTAGAAAATGTATATAAAATTGTTTTAAGAATAGCATTACAATAAAAAATTGTTTAAGTACAATATTTTGACAAAAAAAGAACATAAAAATGACCAATTTTCAAAATATTCTCCTTTTGTGAAAAATGCTTCTATTATAATAATGTTTTCCCTGTATATAGCTCAGACCTCTGTACAGAGGCTGAACTAGAATTTTTGAAATATATAACTTAGAAGTGGGTTTATCCATGTTTTACGACAACAGAGGGAAGAAATTTTTTTAGAAAAACGCCGATAATTATTTCAATTGGTTGTAACTGAAAATAATGTGAATTTTTCAAAAAAAAAAAATAGTTCAGACTCTTTTGAGAAGTCTTTACTTTACAGAAGCACACACACACACAAAATATTATTTCAGAAGCATTTTTTATAAAAGGAGAACATTTTGAAAAAAGGTTATTCTAAGTTAATTTTTTACTAAAATGTATTTAAATAATTTTTTTTTGTCAAAATGTGTCTTTAAAACAATCTTATACATGTATTCTAATCTAAGTGACACTAAATATCATGAAAATTATCCATTTATGCGCTTTTTACACCACGGTTCCGAACGTAGTGGGATACCTTAACGCCGCCCTTCAAAGCAAGAAAAGAGTTATCGGTGACAGACTTTAAACTTTTGAACGTCAAGTAACGAGGACGATACCATAATTGGCACTGGAGCCTCCAAATTTTTACATCACGCCTGTATGAGGATTTCAAGCCTTGACAAATTTAATGTGCATCAGTCCGGCTATACGACGGGTCTTTAGTGACTTGGGCTTGAACTCACGATTCAACTAATTACGCTGGCTCTTGACCACTCAACTACCTAGTTTAGAAGACCAATCAAAAGTAAAAATTAAAGGAATACCGTTTTAGCATTTATTAACAGTAGAATTTTGGTGTACGCGTAATTAGTAAGCGGAAGGTCTAATTCCTTACATTTAACTAACATTTAGTTTTTGTTTTTTTCCTCCACGTGTTGAAATAATGTATTGCTATATATCATCTATATATTTCCTATATTATTATATTATAGATCAACAAAAGCTAATTTCCTATACGAAAACGCATAGAAAAATAGAAAGGGATTCATTTAAAAAAAACTGGAGCTAACTGTTTTTCTTTTAGATAAACACTAATAATCTAATACTTCTTTACAAAGTGTTTCCAAAGACTTATTGGAGAAGTTAACTTTACTCGATAGCAGTTTGTTATTTTCTCATTTTGCCTCCACTAGTCAAACATTCGGAAAGAAAAGTATTAAACCTTTCTTTGTTTAATCGATCTATAAATAAACAAATAATTTCTATATGTTGTGAAAACAATGAGTAAATGGATAGTAACGAGAAAATAATTGTTCAGAGAAAGAAAAGAAAAAAAAATATTTGATGAATAAACTTTTATTTTTCTTTAAGAATATATTTTTCGTTTTTTAATTGACAGGCTGAACAAAACCGTTTTTCCATGCAATTTGGAAGTGTTGTAGTTAAAGCTGAATAATGTAAATTGATTTTCTTGTGTTCCTGTTGAGAAATTAATTTAATCTAAGCGGTTTACAATTTAAAAAGAGCTGTCGGCTTATATAATTGTCATTGAATGTGTTTTAATTCTTGGAATTTAGCTCACACATTCATTATATGTAAATGACATCGTTTAGTAAATTAAAATAAATTTATAAATCTTTAAAATACTTGATTGAAATTTTGATCTGTTAAATTTTATAACCCACGTATTATTTGTAATGTTTGTAGTAATAAAAAAATATATATAAATAATCTGTATTCATGTAATATTATATTTATGCGTTTTGTTATTCAGATATTTCTAATCTTCCTCCTAATTTAAAATATTTATTTATTTAAAAGAAATATAATTCAAGAAGATTTTATCACCATGTTTATATAATATGTACCGTTTATTAAAAATATTCTATATCTAAATGAAAGATATGCATGTTAAGTGTATTAAGTTATTGGTTTAGTTGTAATAAAACTTACATTTTTTACTAGATCATCGTCTCAGGCTTCAAAATTGAGTCCATAGAAGTGTGGAAAAAGCGCCATTTTTATCTTTTTAAATTTAAAATACGTCCCCAAGTATATAATTAGCTTATTTAGTTCAGCAGAAAATCATAAATTTATAAAATTTAATGCTTTTGCTACGCGGCCACGGTGTCCGAGTGGTCAAGGTATTAGACTCGTGGCCGGTGTGTCATAAGTTCGAGCCAAGTACCGCTGAAGTCCCGTCTTGCAGGGGGGGGGGGCGATGTAACATTAAATATGCCGGGACTCAAACGTCCTCCCGTTGGTGCGTTGTTGAAGTTAGGTAAGGGTGTTACGAACTCAGGTGTCGTCCTCAAAACTTGACCATGGTTCAAAATTTCGAGGTCTGTCGCACTCGAGTAGCAGAATAGTGCTACCTTAATATTCACTCACGCTATTTCCTATACATCAAAAGATAAAATGAATGTACCTTTTTCCATAAAATATATATTTATGATTAATACCCTTGTATTATTAAACAATTTAAATTTACAGATGATGAGGATACTGTTTGTAATCCCCTTAAGTATTGATTCAGCATACATGACTTCGATGTCTTAAATCATATGCCAAGCCGAAGTTTGGATGGTTCAATGAATATTCATTTCAATTTAATATCCTCGATGAATATTGACTTTTTAGAAATATTTGTTTCTCGAATAGTGTATTCTATGCGTTTATAATAAAAGGAATACAATTTTCTGTGGTTTTTATTCCCTCCAGTAATTTATACATTTGTCTATCTCTGCAATAGGTTTATGACGTCGTATTTAGTTACAGATAATAAAAATATTATTACTTTTGCGTATGTAGATTATTTACAATAGTGCTAAACACACTCGTTATAAAAAAAGCTTTACAACGTTCCAGAAATGTCTCTAAAAAATTCCACTAGCATGAACTCAGATAAAGCCAACGCACATATTCTGATCTCAACTACACTATCTTCTGAACTGAACTGATCTTTGCTTTAAAAGTCCCGCGTGAAAATTTCCAGAAGGTTCGGTCTTAGAGCCTTCTCCATAATTCCTTGGCGATATTATATTTTTCTCCGGATTTGTCGCTAAAGTTGCAGCCGATTGTAATAAACTGAACTAGACAGAAACCTTTTAATCTTCTATGGTTACCGTAATCTTATTTTTCAAGTTCATTCTGGAAAGCGAACTTAACATGTAAAACTCAATTTCCAACCTGTAAAACTCAATTTTCCCACAAGGAGAGTGTTGCTACAGGGAAAATAACATGCAATGTGTCTCATTGTGCATGATTTTTCTGTGACAAAATGTGTGTGCGCACGCGCACGCTAACAATTTGAGGCTCTTCTCAAATAGCACTTTCGTTATAGGAAGCTTTGCGTTTAAAATAAAGTAGAAAGTTTATTTTGACTTTAATAAATTTGAAATAGCATTGATACGAAATGTAACACTTTTAACCCAAATACTAATTTATATTGTAGAGTTACAGTGTTCAAAATAGAGTCATACACTGAAGCAGATTTCATGCTGGGCTTGCTTTGGAGTGAAAACAAGCCAAATATTTTTTTAAAAAAAATGCTTGACATTAAATTTTCATTGGAACTAAACCACGTTAGGTCAATTCGTCAAATTCCGGACAATTTTTTTTTCAAAGCCGCTTTTTCTTTCAATTCTCCATACATCCGAAAAATCACTTTATTTACAAGCGACTTAAGAGTTTAATGACGCTTATAATTAAGTTACCGCATCCCATAAAAAACATCTCCTATTAAGCTAATTAAACCAACCACCGCACATTTCAACCTTGATCGCGGAAACCAGAAGGTAGGTTGAAGTGCAATAAGTATTCGCACCCCGTTTATAGTGAAGATTTGATTTTCCTGGGCGTGCATTCGTAGCTGGAGGGGGTGACAGGAACCGAAGTGCATCTCCGCTTCATTAATTTTTCCGTCGTTGCCCCCTTTCCTTCGGGTGTCGCATTTCTTTTTCAGTCACTTCAGCGATTCTCCGTTCGTAGCAATTGATCAAAAGCGTGTGTTCCGCGGTTTTTTCCCCTTATCTCTCTTTCTGTTTTTCGGTAAGGATTTTCTTTTGATGTGTGTATTCCTGTTTTATGGGAGTGAAAAAAGTGGAATTGATTGAGAGAGAAAAGATCCGGTTGTGTGTTGTAAGAAATGAAGGATTTAGTAGGGAAAATACCTTTCAGAATGTTTATTGCTAAAGGCTTGTTTATGTCGCTCCATGTGTTTTTTCCCTCCTTATGCATTTATCCAGTTAATTTTGGGAGTTCTTTTTTTGTTGTTGTCGTTGAAGCATCAACAAATTGCGATTGTAGTTTTTTTTCAGTGTGTTTTCGTATGCACGTCGAATTTATATGCATGTTCATAAACAACATTTTTTATACTTATTTTATACGTTAAATATATATATATATATGTTAAGTTTTGTAGTAGCGTTGGTCGGTGTTGGTTGTTGTCATATTTGATTTGATTAAAACATCTTCCGAATAACTTCACCTCCTTTATTATGAAGCACACATCAGCAGATTAAAACCCAATTGCGGCACATTTTCACATTGAATAAGCAGTGGCATGTTGGAGGACACAAAGACAAAGAGATGCTGCTATTTACATTCTTACATGATGAAGGCAAGCAGACATAAAGAGAGCGATTACACAAGATTTTTGCTTTTATACCAGCAGTGCAAGCGCGTGATTATTACGTAATAGTAGTTCTAATTGGATAGAATGGGCGGGACAAGGATTTCAGACTAGCCGATTACGATTAAGATTACAAGTGTTATTTCTTAAGCTAAAGAAAAGGTTATTTTAAATATTAGTACAAAGATTTATTAAAAAGGATACTGAAGGGAATTATTACATATATATATATATATATATATAGATAGATAGATAGATAGATAGATAGATAGATAGGGAATCAAGGGGAATCACTATATTTTCTTTACGGCTAGAGCTTAAATTATTTCTGAAATAGTCTTGTCTTCCGTAAAATAGTGGGGCCGCGGTAGGCTAGTGATTATGGTCTTGAACTCATAGATGGCGTGTCATGAGTTTGAGCTCTAGTTGCACTGAAGACACTGTATGGAGGGGAGTTAATGCACGTTAAATTTGGCGATGTTCAAAATCCTCCCGTTGGCGGGGTGTGATGCTTTGGAGGGGGAGGGTTGCCTATAGCCCGAGTGTTACTTTATAGTGACATTAATAAATGTTCACTCCGTGAAGTAGCCGCGTATTCGAATTCTTGTATTATCGCAGTCGAGCCGACTTGTAAGGGGATGATCCACATTAAATATGAATAGTGGCTAAATGTTCTTACGTTGGTGTGTTATTAAAGTTTGGCAAATGAGTTTTATATCTCAACATTTAAATATTCGAAAAGCACAACGTCCGTTACATGTAGCCATCTTGTTATTTCTAAATATGACGACACTAAGCAGTGAATTAATCTTGAATAAGAAAAATACACGTGTATATACGAAGAAGTTCTTAAGTAACAGGTTCCTTTGGACTAAAGATTTTCTCAGGGTTAGTTTTCCGAAAGAAGTTGATTGATACTGTCTTCTTTTTCTTATATATTGCCTACTAGTTCATCATTATTTTTAAGCGTAAATAATCATTGACAATTTGACGATAAATTTTAAGGTATCCGACTACGTTCGGAACCGTGGTTTTGCAAAAGTGTATAAATGGTCACTTAGTGTCACTTAGATTAAAATTTTTTTAAGGATATTATTACAATAAAAATTATTTATGCAATATGTTTGACAAAAATAACATAGAAAGATTCCATTTTCAAAACATTCTCTTTTATGAAAAATGTTTCGGATTATAATAATAATTTGTATATAGCTCAGACTCTCTGTAAAAGAGGCTGAACTAGAATGTTTGAAATATATAACTTAAAAGTGGGTTTATCCATATTTTACGACATCAGAGGGGAGCAGTTTTAAGAAAAAAACACCGATAATTATTTCAATTGGTAGTAAATCTGAAAATAATGTAATTTTAAAAATCTAGTTCAGACCCTGGAAATCTTTACTTTATATAAGCACACACAAAATCCTATTATTATAAAAACATTTTTATAAAAATAGAACGTTTTGAAAAAGGGTTTATTCTAAGTTAATTTTTTGCTAAAATATTGTATTTAAATAATTTCTTTTTGCCGTAATGCCCTTAAAACAATTTTATCCATTTATGCGCTTTTTTTAAAATCACGATTCCGTACGTTGTCGGTACCTTAAATGAAGGTTAAATGTAAATGTGTTGTAATATATCCTTCATGATTTTTTTTCTATTATTTTCTTACAGCAAGCGTATTTTGATGAACGCGGTAATTATATAATTTTAACTAATCTACGACTTTTGTGGCTCTTAAAAGAACTACCGAAAACCAATAAAACTAAACAAAAACTCTGACATTTTTTCCAGTGTCTCAGTTGTGTGTATCTATTCAATTTTATTTTTATTTATCGAATTTCAAATATGCAATGAAAGAAGTAGGAAAATTATATTTATAATGGGATAATAAAGCATTTCTATATATGAATATGCAATATCCCAAGCATAATTTAGTAAATCTATTAGTTTCCTTACGGGTCTTCTTAAGTCGGTAATCAATTCCAGCTGTGAGTCTCGAATATTCTTTTTAGTTATTTCAGAATATTTATCAATTCCTGAAGAGAAAACATTTGATCTCATATGATCCTTGATGCTACATAGTTTGCATTCTTTTTCTTCTCCAGAACCGATGTTTTCATTCTTTGCGAACCAGCACACCCACGATCGGAAGCCCTTAAACCAATTTCATCAGAAAAGAGAAAGAGACAAGTCGTAAGAAAAACCGATCCTGATGTGTATTGATAGTCGAATTTCCAATTTATTTACTTCGGGCCTCCCTATGTGCGTAAAATAATAAAAAGGGGAGTAAGTGTTGAAAAATCCTTCCAGAGTTTTTTCCCTTTCTTGACAAGTACGACTTCAGGGAGGGAAGAATGTGTTCCATTTGCGATGGAAAAGCCGTCACGTTTCTTAAAGTCGGACCCCAAAAAATGAAAGGTATTCGAAGATAGAATAAAATTGAAGAACCCTCTTCTATATCTTCCCCACATTCGACCTCTTTTCGGGCTTCTTCCCTATGAATTCCGGGGCTCGGCCTAAAATTCCTCGGCCATGTGGAAAAAGACGGAGGGGGGCTAAGGAAATTTTTAGGTATTTCTTTGTCATCGCCCCTCCCCTGTCTTTTCTTGCAGGACACTTTTCTTCATGCTGATGGGTTTGATCTTTCAGCCGGAGAATATAGTGGGAAGGAGGACGAGTTTTGATATTTTGCTTTTGCTTTCAAAACAGTGAGAAATATTGAAGAATCCATACAGTAATTTTTAGTGGTTTGGATCCCTGGTTGATGTACGTGTGGCGATGCTCTGCTTGATTCTTTTTATCCCCTTTGCCTCCCGACGATTGTGGTTTTGTGGTTGTATAAATCATTCTGTGTGTCAGAATTGGTGAAGGGTTTGACTAGTTTTGTATTTTTCTTGACATGGGGTGTGATGCGGATAACAGTATGTGTGCATTCGGTTTGTTGAATCATGTTTCACTTTTTTTTCTGATGACTGTCGATTAAAATTGAATGTGACGAATCGCGGTTGGATGGTTGCTATAATCGAATCTATGTCATGTTTTTAGAATATTTTATCCTTAAAAATCTGACGTTAAAGAATAAAAATATAATTTGAAATAAACGAAATTGAAATGCATCCAATTGAATTCTTCGCTGTTCCATGGAACGTCAATGAATATATTTTTCCTGGACATATTAGTACTTAGTGGCTCGGGCCACAAACTTATGGCCGAAGTGTCGAGGGTTCGTGTCCTGATGCCACTGAAGACCCGCAGGCCGATCCATGTCAAATCTATTGAGGCTCAATGTCCTCCCGTTGGTGTGATGAGGTTTTTAATATAGGAGGGAGGGTGCCAGCTCAGGTGCCATTCTCATCACTTAATCAAGGTTCAAAATTATGGAATTAATCGCTAATAGCATTGAGATTGCTTCAAATGGCCCATTAATAAAAGATCATGTGCTCAAATATGACAATGTGCATCTGCAAGCTCTTTTCTCTGCTCTTATTAAAACATATATGGTTGCTACATAATTCTAAGTGGCAGCAGAATTATACATATGCTTAATATATCTATTATTTGATTCTTTTTAGTTATTAGTTTGACTTACATGTCATTCTTTTTTCTTTTCACTTAGTAAAGATTATTCCTCTTAAAATGCATGCATGAGTACAAATGCTGCAAAATGTCTTCACATGCTATATTTTTTTATACTAAATGTTCCGCTCTCCACTATTTGAAAGGACTTTTCTGAACTCTACTCCATTTATTCCTTCTAATGCAGGTATATTTGCTTATCGTCCAATGCTATTAGTTAGCAATAAATCATTATCAGTGTTTAAAAAGATTCTGGTATCGTGATATGTTAAGCCACTGAAATATTTTTGAAATGGGGATCATCTCAATTTAAACAGAACTTTATTATTATTATTACAGTCTGTTAAAAAAAAACCCGTTTATTGAAACCATTTATTCGGCGAGCTCAATTCATAATTGGAAATAACAGTTTTTTAATTGATCTACGGGAAGCAATATAAATGGTTGGTAGAACTGTTCAAACTCTGTCCCTCATCCTGTTGATGCATTGCAAGCAATGCATAAAAGTCACATCCCTTGTTTTGTCATAATGAATTCGGTTCACGTACCTCTTGTTCTTCGAGCATGCCTGTTTTGCTGAGATATTACAACGTGTGAAGTGAAATATGGGTCTAACTGATAGAAGCACGTTTAAGAGTTAATTGCATTTTGCAATCTCATATACATTTAATGTCGATTGAATTATTAAATAAGCTATGATAGTATTGTCTGGCAAAGATGTTCCCCCTCCCCCACCTGGGTGTTTATTTACATCTTAACATCTTTAGGTATCTAATCCCCCTCCCCCCACTTTTGATTTTGATAGTCGTAAAAGAGGAATATTTAGCAGATCGTTTATCTCCCAGTATTTTCATAATATTTCACTGCTATTAATTTAATATATGTACTTATTTATTAGGGTGGATTGAATGACTTAACCCCCAGAATTCAAAACCTACCTATGCCGAAAAAGTGTTCTCTGGCATATAGATGAAAGGAAAAAATAATATATAAAAATAATTTATATGTTAAATACTGCCACCCACAAGGGAGTTAAGTTGAGATATTTGATCTTATTTTTATATTAAAAAGTCGAAAGTAATTTTTGTTAAAGAAAAACAGGCATTTTAATACTTTTTATTATTTATTGTGATGAAAGACACATGCTAAATAGTTACCAGAAAAAAGCATCGAGTACTTTTAACAGTTGAGTATTAAATTTTTTAAAAACGTACTGTTGAAATGACAATGCACGATAAGAAAAAAGAAGACTTGAATCGGACTGATTCGACTGTGTAATGTGCATTCTACTATTACTACTTAGAACTCACTTATCGGTAGTCATCGCTTTGGGCTTGTTTATATTGTTGAATAATAATTTTATTTTGAGTCTAAAATCGTCCAACCACAATAAAGAGTGTTTCCATTTTATCAAAAATCCCCCTTGTGTCAATATTACATTTTTGAATTGTTTCCCCTTTATCTCTGAATATCTTTTCCGCTAAAGTAAACTCCAATTAATAAGGATTTTTTTTTCTCCATAAAACCTCGATCCAACCCAATATGTGTATATATTTCCTTATTATTTTGATGTACAGTATTTACTTGATGTATTTTAATTTTGTACTTTATTTATTCTGTTTTATTATTCTTTATAAAAGAGAAAAATTTTTCCGTCAAATGTACAGTATTTCTTGCGAAAAGTGTTCAGCTTTATTCCTCGTTTAAAAAAAAAGTGTATACATTACCATCTCAAAGCAATTATTTTAAAAGGATCATGGGTCAATTCATGTCAAAGCTGACATTTTTTTTTTAAATTCTTAGTACATAGAATAGCATGTGAAATCTGTTATATCTCATAGTCAGAGTTATTATGCATCCCCTGTCAGTCAGTTTGTCTTTCATTTACTCTTAATCAAGATTGAAGAACTACTTTCTGCATTGTTCAAAAATAACTCATCTCGAACAAACAAAATAATCTTTCCTCTTTGTCCAGTCAAACATCCAATGGTAATTTATGGGTCTCTGCAACTGAACCCCGGTGAAAGTTTGTTGGACATTGGAACCTTGTCATGCCTGCCCATTTTTACGTGACGATTACACGCCTGGCTTGTTTTCTTTCATTGTCTGCCGTCTAGAAGGTTCATTAACATTATGATGGCACTGTTTTTACTTAAGCATCAGTCTAAAAATAGGCATTTGTATCAAATAGAGTGTCAAATGGGGACTATGATGATGGATTAGAAATCGGTGCTTTTCATTTTTGATTATTCCGAATTGATTCTCTAAGTATGGGGGGGGGGCACATTTTTCTTTTCTCTCGCTAAATCAATATTTTTACATTAGGTGTATCGTGGTTATATGGGGAAAGAAAAATCGTATTATAATCGAAATCTACCCATGCAGAAAGGAAGGTATGGAGATGAAGAGAAAAATAGTTTTAAACATTAATTTCAAAATTTAATATTCCCACAAAATGGTTGAATTTTTTTTAAAAAGGAAACATACTTAGTTTTGGGTAGATGATTTTAGATTCAAGTTAAAATTAATTGTTTGCAATCTAAGTAACCAAAAGCCAATATTATTGACGAATACTGAGTATTATGAAAAGTATAATGAAATTTGAAATTTTGTAAACCCCCTCTCCTCACCGTCGAATCAGTACAATCCAAGCTTTTTCGCATCTTCCTTTTTTCATAGGCCCTTTTGAAACCTTTTTAAAAAAATTGAATATTAAAGAGAAGCTGTTAATATACTCGATGTTTTTTTCTTGTAACTTTTTAGTATGTGTTCTGTCATCAATAACTGTTTTGAATGCACATACCATAAAAACAAAACAAAAAAACTTCAATACCTAAACTTCATTGCCCTTGTGACAATACTTAAGATAAAAATTAATTTTTTATTTTATCTTTCCCTTCATCAATATACCAGAAAACATATTTTTCGCATAGGTTGGTTTTAAAATTCTGGGGGGATTCCTATTCACATTAATATATAAAAATAGCTTTTTTTTAACGTCATTTGTTCATTTGGCCAGTTTTTAGGTATTAATTTTGAAAGTTTGGAAATATTTTGTATATCAAGGATTTAAGATACTACATCAACTTTTTGAAAAGGGGGGGGGACCTAGAGAACTATTTGTGCCATTTTTATTTATTTATTTAAACATACAAGGGTACATGATTGTATGCTTTTGTTTAAATCTGTTGATTTGGCACGTTAACGTTTATTTGCCTCTTGGTGGTGGGATACATTATGCATAGAACAATTTTCTTTTCTAAAGATTAATTGTGTTGTATTGTTAAAAGTCAGTGTGTAAAGGAGTTTAATAAATGTTATTATATATCATGAAGTCATAATACTGATTGGTTAAAATATACTATTTATGAATCAAAATATTTCAAATTTTTTCAGTGTTGCCAAAAATATCGGCTATTTAGTCGCCGTAAATTGTAAATTATTCTTGGCGAAGGTCAATTTATGTCTATTTCAACTATTTGTTATTTTATTTTCATTTTTCTTCAAAGGAAAGATGCGGCATAAATGTATTTTGAGTAATGAAGACTTCTCTTTTCTCTCGAAATAAAAAGTGTATAAACACTATATATTCTGCAAAAAAAAAAGATAATTTTAATTAATATTTTTTTAATTTTACGTTGGCGGTATATTCTAAAGAAAAATGTATTTTTTTTTTTTAATTAATATAATGTTTACATAGGCGGGAAAATCAAAATATGGAGCTTCATTTTCAATCCTTTTCTAGTTTCTAGACTGCATTATAGTCTTTTTTACAAAGTTAATTTTGTTATTTCCATTCGTATGAGTATGAAATTCTTTTTAAATATGTTGTTTTAAATAATAGCTTTTTATTTTAAAACATATTTTATGTATTAAAAAAATTTAAAAAAAAACATTTTTTTTTTATTTATTTTTTAGTTAATGTCATTATAGCATTGGAAAAAGTAATTTTTTTAAAAATTAACATAATATTAGGGGCTATTGTTGACAAACATTATTATTCAGGGAAGTTGGAAACCTTTCTCTCTCTATATATTGACAATGTTAAAAATTTTGTTTTCGATTACCTTTCTCAAAATCTGTTATATGTACATGCTTGAAATTTTTTTACATACAAAAAAAGTACACCTCTCTCATTATACTAAAATAAGCTTTTATCTAATTTTTTAATTTTTTTTAAAAAATTAGGGAAAAATTTTTTAAAACATTGAAATTTTACCCATTTTTTACTTAAAAATTTGTAAAAAAAAAATTTTTTTAGTTTTTACAAAAGCTCATTTCAGTTTTAAGACATCATTATAAATATTTTTGTAAAAAATTTTCATACCTGTGAACAGTAGTTTCTCAGAAAAGGGTACATCGCAATTAAAATTTACATATTGAGATAAATTGAATTTAATGTATACAGTGAGACTTTAACGGCTGGGAAAAAAAAAATAAAAAAGGGCCCCCTTTAAAATAATAAAAAGAAAATGTTTTGGTTTTTATTAGACGTTACACTTAATAAAACAAATATTTTTTTACATTTATCGCCATTCAAATGGGCGTGACCCAGATTCAACGATTATTTTAAAATAGCTTTTAAGGGTTTCTAAATACCCTAGGGGTTAAAGTAAGGCATTTTTAGAATGGTTAAAATCTATACAATTTGAAAATGTCAAAATCTCAAATTGTCAAAAAAAATAAGATTTTAACTTTCCAACACCCCTTCAAAATGTCTGTACTTAAAAACTCGGAATTCGCAATCATGCGCTGAATAAGATTATGCTTATTTTTAAATCTTGAATCTTTAAAAATTTATGGGAAATGAAAAATTGAACTGTTTTGTAATAACAGGGTGTGAATATTATTGTAGTAGAAGATATAGACATTATATTTAAATTTGCACTACTGTGGAGAAAGTTATTTTTCCCCCATGTCCTTGTAAATGTGGCTTCTTATCCATTTACCTGTTATTGGAAGGAAGAATGTTTGCCAGAATCGTGTTTTTAACACAAATTTCATTCGAATTTTGATTAGTTTTACATTGGGGAAGGGGGTGGGGGGAGCAGGACCCTTTCACACACAAAATAACTGTAATTAATGGGCTTGCAAATAAATCATTTAATTAATTATAATTAATTTTTACCTTTTTTCAAAATAAATTAAATAATTTTGGTGATCCACGTGTTTAAATTCTCGAAAAAATTAAGTAACATTAAATTTAAATTGGCTGAATTTCTTTTCTTTTCGGGGAATTTTTTTCTTTAATGTAGTTAAAAATAATAATACCTTAATTTAATAATTTTAATTTAGATTTATAATATTGTGCTCCTGATAATAATAGGTCAATATGAAATGTTTAACAGTATCTTTCTTTCAAATTTCATTTCCTTGTTTAAATCTTAGTTCTCATTCATGTAACAGAGTCAACCAATTTATAAACTTACTACTAGTGTAACCGTATTGCTAAGCAAGATGTATCAGAACGGTATTTGTTCCTCAGTAAAAACACCCTCAAGTATTTTAGAGCTCTATGGCTTAAATGCCACAAGTCACATCAATTTCATAATCACAAGATTACATATCCATTTTCACTGACCATAAATTTTTAATTAGTGTCAATACAATGTACAGAATGACCGGAAATATTGAATTGAAGTGAAAAAAACTAGTAATAACCGGAATGCACGAAAAAAGATCTACTCACGCGGGTGGATAAAAAAAAAGGAAATATTACCATACTACATTTCTATTATAAATGCCCTAAAAAAGAAAAGAAAAAAAAATTCCGTCTGTTTCCTATTCTGCGTTGTGGCGTCAACCTGTCTATCGTTGCCGGAGCAACCAAAACGTACTGAAGCGCTCATTGGCCGGATGACGTCAAGCCACGTGGTTTTTTCACTCGTCCTCCTCTCCCCTCTTCATGGATCCAAGCGACTGTTCCAAAATGAGTGGTTGTAAAATCTTGATCTGAACGCGTTGTTGTACAAACGCCGATTGTTTTAAGTCCAATTAAAGATCAAAAGGATAAGTGAAGTGAAAAAAAATCGTCTTTTTTTTCCTAAACCTTCTTGTGTGTGAATTAATAGTTAAAGAAATATTTGAATCCTGTGCAACGGAGATTTATATTATCTGGTATTTTGAATAGAATTTTCGCAGCGTTTTTATAAACGTTCTGTGTTATCCGAGTGCCAATATTCTGTGGGCTTGTTGAGTGGAATGTTCATGAATGGTTTCTACCTAGCTGTTCACTATGTAAGAAGTGATCGTGGTTTTTTTAATGGAGCGATTTGTGTTAATTATTTCTACAGTCAATGGAATTGTGATCCGTACCAAGTTGTGTGACAAAATTAGGAAAGGATGAGTTGAAATTTGGAGTCCTGGTGGTTAAATGTATTATTTTTACTTTTAAAATTCATGATAATAGTAATTTTTTTCACTCTCTTTCTCTCGCTCTTTCTTTGAATCTACTTTCTGATAATATTCTTTTAATTTATTTTATTTTCTAGTTTTTTTATAATGAACGCGCGCGAGAGAGAAGTAGAAATAATAAAAAGAAAAGTTAAATTATTTAGTTGTTTTTGCATTCGAAATAATTATAATTATTTTTGTATACGTCAATCTATATATAAAGTGTCAATCTATTCTTTTGATGTAATTTTAGTGTAGTTTCAATGTTACAACTATACGCACATTTTTTTTTTTTTCCATTTTAAAAAAATCTAGCTTATTTTTTTAAAAAATCGTATTAGATTTATTTTAACGGGGACACATAATTGTGTAATAAAAATCTTTCAATAATAATTGATGTGGCTTTTTGCAATTTTCTCTTTCTCTTTTTTTATAATGTGTAAATTTCTGTTATTTACTTAGAGATGTCTATTTTTAAACGCTAAATCTCTTTTAAAATGAAAAATACATCTTAAAAAAAATTTTGTGGGTATAATTAATAATTTTTTAAAAATCTGTTGTTATTATTATTATTATTATAAGTGTGAAGTTTGAAATATATAAAACATTTCTCATTCATTTTGTTATTTTTTGTTTTAAAAAGTAGTTATTGTACATGTATAATATAGAAAACATTGATATTATTAGCATCAAAATAATATCACTGTATAAGAATTTGAATTTCAGTTGAGATCACACTGAAACTATTTCGATGAATTGTGTTGTTTAAAATTTATTTTTGCCTTGGTTAAATTTTATTGAAAAAAGTATATGAAAGAATCTGTCGTTATTTATTTATTTTTTAACAAAATAAAAAAAGATTTAATGCATACACAGCAAGATATGTTAAATTACGTAAAAATGTAATTTTCTTTTATGAAAATACCATGTCTCTGTCTTAAAACACATTGATAAATTGAAAGAGAAGTTTTAAATTTTTGAATTATATGTTATAGGTCTATATAAGAATTTCTTTTTTTTAATTTACTGTCTCATTTTTACGAGATTTTGGATTTAAGTGATTTGTTGTATTAAACCATTTTTACTATGCTGAACATCTTAATGCATTTTTCAAACTCACTAGTGCGTGATGTTCATCCAATATAATTGGTGTATTATAAACATTTTTTAATATTTTGCTGCTTTTCTAAACAATTAATTATACATATTTTTAATTAACAAACCATAATGCTCATCATTAATCTATAAATTACTAAATTTGTTCTAACCGATTATCTCATTTCTGTTATTTATGTTACTTTTTTTATAAAAAATATTAATTTGACTCACGTCAGCCTTCGATTTTAGCATGCCTATCGTACTTATATCCTCAACTTGGCTTCCAATTTTTTTTTTTAATACGTATTTAATTTGTCGTCTTATGCTATTTAGGTAGTAATAATTTGTAGCATTGTAGTCGAAAAGATAAAAATTTTGTAATATTTTTTTGTTGCTTCTTTAAAAAAAATTGTGTGTGTCTATTTCAATTTTCAAGGCCATTTCTTGAATTATAACCAAAACTCCCATTCAGTTTTCATTTTAATATCTCTTTCGTAACCGAAAAATTTTGTTATAAATATAATGCAGTGTTTATCATAATTTAAAAAATGCTAATTTTAGGCAATCTCGAAAAAAAATTATTTTTCTGTTGTTTTTAAGGTTTTTTTTTAAAAAAAAAATTTTATAATGAAAATGTAAAAATTTGATTTAGATAGGAAAAAAAATGCAGGAATTAATGAAGAGGTTTGGGAAGCCTTGTCTAAAAAAATAAAATATTAAATTAATTTAACTTACTAAGTTTATAATGTTTTTTATTAAAGAATTCGGAGGAAAAGGTTACAAAAAAAGGGGGGGGAATGACTTCCTCCACTCTTCACTTGAGTTAAGTTTCCATTTCTCTTAAAATGTTTCCTATAAATATTTATTTTTTAATAATACTTGTTATTTGCAATATTCATTGGTCATCGAATTCTAAAGTCGGTAATATAAAATTTTAATTCTAATATTATTTGTGCTATATTTTTGGAATTAAATGTACATTTTATCTAACATTAATATTTCTTAAAATATTAAAGAATGGGGAGCGACTTTTTTCTATGGACGGAATTAGGTGATTTTAAAATTTGGGACTTAAAATATTATTATGTTTAAATGAACGTTTAAATGTGTTTTTTTACCGAACGATAAATTAATACACATCGATAATTATAAAATCTGAAGAAAAATCGCAATGAATATTCTATTATTAGTAATGTTTATATATGTTTTTACCAAACAATAAATTTAAAGAAATTAATAATCATCGATATATGTAATTGTAAAATCGGAAGAAAAAATCGTAATGAATGTTCATTCTATTGTTAACAATGTTTATGTATGTTTTTACCAAATGATAAATTGAAAGAAATCAATAATTGTAACATCGAATGAAAAAGTCGTTATGATTATTCTATTGTTTTGTGTTTATTCTTAAAACACTGACTTTTTTTAATTAAAAAATTAAAATTTGTAACATTATCGATTGCACAACTTTTATGTTCTAATTTAAACATAAAACGATAATCAAAATCAGTTGTAAAAAAATAAGCTGCTGTTGTTTGCTTTGAATAATGTTATTGTTAGAAGAGAATTATAATTTCTTAAATTGCGTAAAACTGGGAAGATTTTACGTGGTAAAATTTTCTCTAAATCTTTGATTTTCCATAGAATTATTTTTAAAAACGGTCTTTTAATTTTAAATGCATTTTATTATCATTTTTTTCTTTAATATTTATTTGAAGTGCTGATAGAAAAACCCGAAAATAAGTTCGTTAGAAAACGTCGTTTTCGAAGTATACAAAAGTTATATCAGAATTATAAATAAAAATCTCAACAACTCTCTCGTGTTTTAAAATGCCGGGTAACTCGAAATATGTTGTGATAATGAAGACATACATTTATGTAGTCTCTCAAGGTTTAAAAATTCTTTTATTCAAATAGAGCTTCCATTTTATAATTCACAGACTTGAAGAATAATTTAAATTATTTCGCCTTTGGGGGATTGGGAAAAGATGAAGTGTTATTCCTTTACAATATGCAGTACATGCATATTTACGTCAAAAAGTATTCTGTTTGCGTTGGTTGATGAAAGTCAGTAACATCTTTTTTTTTCCCCTTCCCAATTCGAATTGTGTTTTATTCTCTTACTTTTCTTATGTTGTTTCTTTCAATGAATGTTTTTATTAAAGATTCTCCTGGATCAAAACTTTTTCAAATTATCGTGTGAGCTTTAAAATTTTCGCTTTCATTTCTAGTAATATGACGTGTTTATTTTATTACTAGGTTAAATATGCTTGAGGTGATATTTCGAATGAATTCTTTTTTTTTTTCCCATATTTATTTTAGTCAACAATTTACTTCGCTTGGAAGACATGTTGAACATAACGTGATTTGATATAGTCTGTGTTGTTCTTTCTAATTTTTGTTTTCCTTGTGAAAGAAGTTGTAGCGTGTTATAAAATATGTAAACATTTTTTAAGGAATAATAAATTTAAGAATGAAATAAATGAAGCAGAGCTAGGAATAACTTATTTTTATGTTTGTATGCCTCCCAGGAATTTCGAATATTTAATTTGAAAACATAATGCATAAAATAATTATTTGGGTTGAACCATGTTGAGTGTTATCAATTACACAATCATAAAGTTTATAATTTTTCATAAATTATTCAGAAAATAAAAAGATACTCAAATTTTGTTCTGAATTTGTGTGATTCATTGTATTTCATAGCCAAAAATTGTTGCCTTATTTAATTAAATATGCTGTTTATTGGAAATCAAGGGTTTTCCAGTGCTTTGATGTATGTGTTATATTAGTTTATATTGAACAATTCTCATATCGTTCAATATCCTGATAATATGGGGGGAGGAGTAGTTTATTTAAAAAAAAACATTTACTAAGATTTTGAAATATGTAATTTAAAAGTGGGTGAATTAATATTTTAGTATATCAGAGTAGAGGAATTTTAACAAACACCTGTTGTTATTTTAATTGATTGTAACTCTGAAAATAATGTGATTTTTTTTGTTCAAAAATTCTAGTTCAGCCCCGGTATACATAGACAAAATATTATTAATATAGAAGCATTTTTCATAAAAATAAATGTTTTGAAAATGGGGGGTTTTTTTTTCATTTTTTACCAAAAAATTGCATTTCAATATTTTTTTTTTTGTATAATGTTTTTAAAGTAATTTTATATATCATATTTTAATTCAACTGACCCTAAATATCAAAAGAAATATATATATATCCTTTTTATATGTTTTTTTTCCTTCAAAATCACTCTTTCGAACATAGCCAGTCACTTCAATTTCTTTGCTTTCACATCATGTTTGACTAAAAAGAACAACTTAAAATGTTTTATCATATTTCTATTTTAATTATATTTTTAAAATAGGAAGAATTTTATGTCAACAGCAAATTAAATTTAATCAATTGCTAGTATTTCAGTTCAACTTTTTTGAATTTTTATCTACTAACTATTTTATAATTCTAACTTAAGTTCATTCTAGAAAGCTCATTCATTCAGAACCCTATCTTACTTGCCCTTTAGATCTGAAGTTAGCAGATGTACCTGAATTTATTATTGTGTCATTAAAATTAAATAATTGTCTATTTTTATGGTCGAATAGTTATTTTATAACCCCTACATTTTTCCCTCAATGTTTTGTTTTTTGTTGAATGCAATCGTGTCGTTTCGTTAGAAAATACGGGATAATTTGTAACCCTTAGATTTTACCTGCGTTTGGCAATAGTACTTGTTGATAAAACACCCATCTTTTTAGTAAACAGTCGGTTTTTCAATTCTTCTCTGAGATGTTTTTTAAGGCAAGACTTAAAACTCAGAACTTACCATTGTTGCTAGAATTCTTCCATTCACATATTACAATCCATCTCAACTCTTTAGAGTTGAAGAGCATTAAAACACCAAAACCACCATTCATGTGCATCAACTAAAGTACTTAGAAATAAATATCCATATTCCGAAACCAATAAAAGAAAAGGATCACCACCTAACGTGCCCGTGCGCACGAAATTCATAAGAACCCCCTACCTACCACATCATGAGAATAAAATTAGATTCCCGTGTACGATGTTCGGTGTTCTAATAACGGTGGGTGACTAATAGGTTTCCAGCACGTCCGTGAGAAATAAGGGTAGAATTTCTTTTTTTGCCCTTCCCTTCCCATTTTACACTAGTTCTTTGATCTTTGAATGCTCGTTCGACCGTTGAATAGTAGTACCTTGTCGGTCTTTTGGAACAATTCCAAAATCAATTGGCCACCAGTTAGTATCTGAACCTTTTCTCGCCATTGGACATTTCATACCCATTCGAAAATTTTTGCACTTCACGCTTCAACAGAAGAACGTTGCGGAAAGGAATTTGGTATTAAAATCTCATCTTGGGTTGACGTTCATTTCAAAGATATTGTGTTTACAATCGCTTGGGTTCTTGAAGTTCATTTCTTTCTTCATTGAGTAGTTGAGCAAGATTTGGTGGAGCTCGTGACTAAGATTTTGATGTTGAAACTTGAGAGATTGATTGTGATGCATTACTTTTTATGGGTAATCCATCAGTAATCTGTATCTGCCCCTTTTTTTAAGCAATGCTACGGTTTTTGGAAGATTGGGCTGTAATTTTTATTCTTATAGATTCGTGGCATGTAATTTGTTTTGTTTAATTATTTTTATCACGTGTGTGTACAGCCTAAGTCATCACGAACTTATCAGTTTCTTTTGTATTTGTGCATGTATTCCAGTTGATGTAGTTGCAAGAAGTTGCATTTCAATCTTCTAGATTTCACATGAGGCTAGAAGTTGATCTTTAACTGTGTCATTGGCTTTTGTAAATGGTTGTTTTATAATTTTTTATCGATGTTTGCATTTAAATCCTTTGAAGTTGAACTGCTGGCAAAATAAAGATTGTTTACAACCTTTGTTAAACTGTTACAATAATTAAAAAATTTTGATTGTATTAATTCAATTTTGAGGGGAGAAATTATATAAATGTCATTTTATTTGTGTTTCATAAGCATATCTGTTTATTTCTTACAGAATCATTTTTAAAAATATTACCACGCTGTATAACCCAAAAGCCTTCTCCAAATTTTTGTTGGGTGTAAAGATTTTGTGTGTAATGAATTCAAACGATGATAAAAAGAATTTTGGAAAGGACATGAGAACTATTTGAGAACCGTAGAAAAAATAGGGACACCACAACTCATTAATTTGATTTCGTTTTTAATTTTCGATTACATAACTAAAAGGTTAGTTTTAATAATAATTTTCAATGGGCTAAATTCATGTGACCTCATAGTCACATGATAACTACAATGTCGTATTTCAGCCAATCAGTTCATACGCTTCGTTGTTACCAACTTCCGGTGTGTGTGTGTGTGTGTTTTTTGTAAATCCTTTCAAAAATATATATTTGTAAACATTAATAATGCCCACAAGTTCATAAAATGTACATGATTTAAAAGTACTCATGTAATAAGTTTCTTTGAAAAAAAAAATTGAAAAGTTTTTGTTGTTGTTTATGCCACCTGATCGACAATAATATCAGATCAAGGTCCACGAAATTCATCGCGGCTAAGGGCTAGATTTGTACGCTTGTCGTTAGCCGAAAAACGTTTTAAAGAATCTTAGTATATCTTTGCGCAAATATCAGATATGAAATTTTGTTTCAATTTTACAAATAGAACTAGAACAAGTCCAATGTTAGTTTTGAATTCAATGGAAGGGCTGCGGTAGCCCAGTGGTTAAGGTATCGGACCATGGCAGGCATGTCATGAGTTCGAGCCCAGTACCACTAAAGACCCGCCGTGTAGGGCAGCGATGCACGTTAAATCTGTCGAGAGCTGAAACGTCCTCCCGTTGGTGTGGTGTGGTAGTTAGGAGAGGGGGTGCCAGCTCAGGTGTCGTCCACGTCACTTGACCATGGTTCAAAATTACGTGGTCCGTCGCCAAAAGCCCTCGTGTAGCTGAACAGTGCGACGTTAATATTCACTCACTCACTCACTCACTTGAATTCAATGGAGAACACGTGATTGCATTTATCATGTGACCGTCAGGAGTTTATCCTCATTAATTTATTAGAAGTTTCATTTTTTACAAGTTTAATTTTTTTTTTATGAAAGTGTAAAATGGCAACCAATTATTTCCCCTTTTGGAGATTGATATTCGTAAGAACATGTCCCACAGGTTTAAAAAAGCTGTAACATGGATTTGTTTCTATTGATTGAAAGCAAAAGACTTTCTTTTGCTAGTCAAAACCTTTTTGTTTTCAACCTCATTCTCATATATCAGCTCTTTGAGAACACTCCGACTCCAAACTTCCAGCTGGATCGCCATTTAAACAGAAATATTGGAAAATACATTTGAGAGCTATTTATACGGACTTGGGGAATTGAGATTCTAAACAAACCCGAAGTATTTGTTTTTATATCAGTATCTTTTCCACGTTCTCCCAAATCGAATTAACCACTAATATAAACCAAAAACTTCTGTTAACATGAGAAGTATCATAGTTAAAATGGCAAAAATATATTTCCTCTTTTGTGACATTGTAGCGAATGCAATGCATACCGGCATTTTTACAAAGATAGCAAGTATCATTTTTCTATAACTGCGAAAGAAAATTTGTAAGCTTATTTTGATGGATGAAAAAGCAATTTTACTTTTTGTGGAATTAAAAATTAATCTTTACAAAACCGTTCAATCATTTTACTGTAAGACACAAATATCTTTTTCTTTTTTTTTAAAGATAAGAATAATTTTATTTTTAAGTATTCATCGTTTCATTTTTTTAGTGTCACTTAGATTAGAAAACGTATATAAAATTGTTTTAAGAATAGTACCACAATAAAAAATTATTTAAGTACACTATTTTGACAAAAAATGAACGTAGAATGATCAGTTTTTAAAACATTCTCCTTTTATGAAAAATGCTTCTATTATAATAATATCTTGCCTGTATATAGCTGAGACCTCTGTACAGAGGCTGAACCACAATTTTTGAAATGTACAACTTAGAAGTGGATTTTTCCATATTTCACTACAACAGAGGGAAGAAATTTTAAGAAAAAAACGCCGATAATTATTTCAATCGGTAGTAACTGAAAATAATGTAAATTTTTCAAAAATCCTAATTCAGACTCTGAGGAGAAGTCTTTACTTTAACTGAGCACACACACACACAAAATATTATTATAAAAGCATTTTTTATAAAAGGAGAACGTTTTGAAAAAAGATTGTTCTAAGTTAATTTTTTGCCAAAATATTGTATTTAAATAAAAAAATTTTTATCATATAATGTCCTTAAAACCATTTTATACATGTATTCTAATCTAAGTGACACTAAATATCATGAAAATTATCCATTTATGTGCTTTTTTAAAATCTCTGTTCCGAACGTAGTCGGATACCTTAAACTAAAATACTAACCTAAGTGTTACTGTTTACGAAATTTAAACAAGTTATGAAATCATTGTTTAAATTTCTTGCTCAGACATGTGTGTCGCGTCTGGTTACTCTAAATGCAGACAGATTTAACAATAAAAATGTCGTTGCCTGCGCTACTGCACAAATACACTTTGTAAACTAAGCGTTTCCTTGGTTTTTAAGTATTATAATTAACTTTTAAGAAACCAGACCCCGTTTTATAAAGTTTGTTTTTTATTTATTCTCGTAACTCTGTCTTGATTGGAATTGATCCGTCATCCAAGACCGACGTAATAATTCTCTTTCAGAGAGTTTAATGACATCTCATGTCGTAAATGATTTAAGTGAGTTAGTTGTTAATGGAATTGATTCTTCAAGATTTTGTTTTTTATTTTTAATCTGAACCTTTTAACTTAATTAATCGAGCTCCATGTGAGTTTGATTTCTGGAATTTCTTCCCGTACACGTGTTGAATGTTGCAGAAATTTATTTGTTATTTTTTTGTATTCAACATTCGTATACGATTCGTAGTTACTTCCTTGGGAAGGGGGCGAATGAATTTATGAGTCATTAAGCCCTTTTTCAAACTTAAAGAAGTGAAAAAGTCTGAATTCTGTAAATGCCGTTTAAAATTGTAGTATAATAAGCTTATGTTATCTAAAGTTTATAATTCTAAATGCTTAATATTCTGAATCATTTATATACTTTATTATTTATATGTACTACAAACATGTATGGCATAATTTTTACATTCTATAGTATCTAATCTGTGAAAAAATTTTTTTAGAAGGAATAAATGTTGATTTTTGGCAATGTTGATTGGGATATGGGGATACCCTCCCCCGTAATCGGACAGATTTTTAATTTTTAACATAGAGATTACACCTCGACACTTTCGAAGGGGTGGGGATTAGAATATAAACACCCCTTCCCCATAAAAGTCTGTGCATGCCGCTGGTTTTTGGTATTTAAAATAGTCAACTAACTTTCACAAAAAAGTTTATGTGATAAAATAACTATGTGCCAAATTGACATCTGCAATTAATTTTTTCATTAGATATTTTTTTTTTTAAATATATATCAGTCTGAGTTATGTTTTTCGCATCTCAGCATGCGATGATCCACTGGTGATGGTTGGTAGTGCCAATGCTCGCCGTTCTCTGCTCACCCCTCGTATCGTACATGCTGGTCAATTGTATCATTTCACATAGTGTACCAAATAAAAAAATAAAATCTAAATTATATAGAATTCATTTTTTGTTTATGATAGGAATTATATTTTTAGTGCAAATAAGAATATGAACACAAAAATTATTCATTCAGAACTGAACCCGTTATTTTTAGCGGAACGAAAAAAATTATGATTCGAAGCCCTGCTTCAAAATATGCATAAATGAAAAGAAATTCGGATGAGAGAATCTGTAATGAAGTGGAATTTGGCTGAGTTTATTTGCCCCCCCCCCTCCTTTTAAAAAAAGTCATGTTTTTTAAAACCATTGACAGATTTCTTCTTGCGTGACATTGATGTATGAGTAAACTGGAAATAAAATAGTCAAAATATTCGTGATAATAGAATGAATTTTTTCTCTTAGAGAAGTGAGAAAAATAATAATGTATTTCTGAGTAAAAAATTATTTTGTATGCAGTTGCACGTCAACGAAGAATGTCTGATAGTCAAAGATTTTCTATAGGGATTTCATTGATTTTGTTTTTCAGGAATTAGTCATATTTGTAATAAATTTTAAGTTAACTTACCCTTTTTTTCGAAGTTTAAATAATTCGTAATTTTACTACTAATTCGGTTTTTTTTTTTTTATTACTGAAAAACCGTATGACTTTTTCTTGTAAATCATCAATTTATCGTAATATAATAAATATTTTAATAATAATATACAAACTATTAAATGTTTTTTATCCATTTCGGATGTTATAAATTTATGTTTTCATCTTTTATTGCTATATTTTGTGACTAATTCCGTGAAGAGAATTTCTTTTTTTCCCTATTCTATTAAATATTTTTTTTTCACATGCTAGAAAGTTTAGTAATAAAACAGTTTATTATTTTTTTTCAATCATAAATGTGATGTTTATACTTAAATGTTTTAATACGTTTAAAAAAATATTTTACTTTCACTAGTGGGGTGGAGAATATTAAGGCCTCCCTGCAAAGTCAGATTTTGGGCCCCAAGCAAGATCTTACGTACTTGGCATCACTCAGGCTTTAGGCTCCCCCGCGGTGCAGGGGTATTCCTTACGACACTGCCTGTTCGCCTAATGGTGGACCCATCCCCATTGTACAAATTATAAAACTCTTCATATTCATTGCTCAAATTGTAAAACTGTAATTTGCATGTATTATATAGTTCTATATATAGACATGTTTTTATGTATAGTTTTATACACTGGCGTAACTAGTTCTGAGTGAGTCCCGTATTAAAACTCCCTCGAGGCCCTTTTTTTAGAAAAGACATCCATGTTAGTGGTACTGTAGCACAGATGTTGGGGCCCCTATAGCTTGGAATCCCCGTATCATTGATACGGCGGTAGCTACGCCCCTGGTTTTATACATACTCTGTCAATCCTTGCATATATTTTGTTCTCAATTGTGCTTGGTTTGATTGCAAATAATATAAACGCACTCCTTCAATTTTCAGATACTCATTTATGATGTAATGTTGTGTTAATATTTGAGCTTGAAGTAGTTGTGCGATTGAACTAAAAATTGCTCCATATATATATATATATATATATATATATATATATATATATATATATATATATATATATATATATATATATTTTTATGTATGATGTGTGTCAGGTTTAAAAAGTTTAGCTTCAAAATTAAGTAAGTAATAAATGAAAATGGAGTGAACTCTTTACCATCGCGTAAGGATTTGTGGGTAAATAAGCCTATTTAAAAGTGGAGCGAGTGCTAACGAATGAGAACGCATACTCGGAAAGGCTTAGCTGGTGACTCCTCGCCGAATTGTTGTCTATTGTTCTGCTTGGTTGCGCGCCAAAGGGCCGCCATGTTGGATTTTATGTGATAGAAGCAAAATAAAAACATTATTATAGAGATGATGCCCTCCTCATTTTACCTGCAGGTCTGCGGCCTGACATACATATATATAATTATGTTTTGTAGTTTAAAGGAAAAAACACCAGATTTACCTCTGAAATTAGAAGAGGGAGGATATTTAACTCAACATGAATGGGAAATGAAATTTAAGATGAAATTTGCCTTCTCCTCTTGAATACTTTAGAATAAAGCTAGACACATTAGCCATATTAAAAAAGATAAATTTAAATATCTTATCTGAACATACATGTTTTTTTAAGTCGAAATAATTTATAGCTAAGAACCTTGCTTTTACTGCTTTTAGAGATAGATTTTTTGACGTAAAAATAATGCACTACGAAAATAGGAGAAAATAACTATTATTATTACAGATAAATAAAGCTTTTTTAAGCTCAAATTTCGAGTAACAATACTCTGAATTATTTTACTTTTATTCTGTGGTTAGGGTTGTTTTTATGTTATAATTTATTATTTAAAAGTGAATGCTTGTTTGGTCATTACCCCAGACTTGAAGAATGTATGAGCCAAAGTCTATGTGAGATGCGGAATGTAATAAAAGAAGTTATTCATTCGCCACAAAATTGAAAATGGTTTTTTATGATAATAGCAAAACTCATAAAATGTGAATCGGCTTGCATAAAACTCACGTTTCCCTAATATAAAAGTTAAAAAGATCATTGTGCGCGTTATAATAAGAATTATTCCCTTCCCCTCCCCCTCTCTTTTTCTTGTGTTTGAATTTTTACGCACGAAATGAATTAGTATCAATTATAAAAAAAAATCCCATTAAAAGTTCTCCTTTTCTGATTTTATTTTGCAAATCCTTTTTTAAGTAAATTAATTTTAGATAACCTTTAGCCTTGTTGATTTTGAAAGCTGTAAAAAAATAATAAGTAAAAGATTTGCGTGTTTTTATCTTTCATTATTTGTGATATTTTCTTTTGTTTGTAAAAAGTATCTCAATGTTCGGAACCGTGGTTTTGCAAAAACGTGTAAATGTTTTTATATAGTGTCACTTGAGTTAGAATATACATATAAAATTGTTTTTAGAGTATTATTACAATAAAAAATTAATTATTTGAAATTTTTGGCAAAAAATAAAGAAAACATTAGATATTTTTAAAACATTTTCCTATTTATGAAAAATCCTTCTATAATATTTCCTTTGTATTTAGCTAAGACTTCTGTTTCAGAGCCTAACTAGAATTTTTGAAATATAATTTAGAAACGGATTCACTTATATTTTAATGTATCAGAGAGTAAAGAAATTTTTAATAAAAACACTTGTTATACTTATATCATACAGTGCTCACACAAGGGGTGTCCTAGGGTCCGGACATCACCCTTTATTTAATTATGTTTTGTTATTAATAATTAATTTTATAAATTAATGCTAATTATTTATTCAATAATTAATTTTGTATTTTTTTTCCCGAAAATCGATAAAATCAAAAGAATATGTTGGGCGGTGCATGAGAGCATGATACCAAAATAATGGACTTTCGACCCTGGACTCTCCCTCCTTGATAAATGTTTGTTTGCGCTACTCATATCATATGATAGTAACTTTGCAAATAATGTGTTTTTCCCAAATCTTGGTTCAGAATCGGCAGAGAACTTTTAGTTATATATAGTAAAAACATTATTATAGAACCATTTTCTATGAAGGGAGAATGTTTTGAAAATATCATTTTTCTTCTTTTTGCTAAACAATTGTTTTTATTGTAATTATGTTCTTAAAACTATTTTATATGTATATTCTAATTCAAATAACACTAAATATATATATATATATATATATATATATATATATATATATATATACTTTCATAATTTATATATATATATATATATAATATACAAATTTTACGCTTTACTAATACCCTGTTTATCAAATTTATATTTTATTATCTTGTTAAGTATACGGAATAATTCCGAAATTTACTTTATTAGCTATTTCTTTTTAAATTTCTCTTAATTTTTTTCTGTAATTTTTTTGTATTAATAGAGTATAAAGGGAAAATTGATAGATATTTGAGTTTTATTTTTAAGTATAGAAATTATTATGTCCTACGCTGAAGGTAAGTATATTATTCAACCCTCATAATATTTAATCGTCATGGAATTCATTAAAACAGTTCAATAATACAAATCAGTTTTAAAGTTAATTGGAATATCTGACTGTCTTATTAGATATCCGTTTACTCAAGCTTATTGAATCCCTTTGCTTTTCGGATGCATCAAAGCCATTCCGTTAAATTATTACCACCTCTCTTAACAAATTCAAAAGGGTGTCATTTGGTGAACATCGTGGATGGGCCAGTAACTCTTCAGTGCATAAAGCCATCTGGGCTGTTGTATATGATTTAATCCATTTCTTATTCTGACCTAGGTTCGATTGTCTAAGCACTCCTAGTCCAAGATGGCTCCCCTGTGGCCTACCTTAATAATGACTGCGCTGTTGACTTGTGCCTTTGTCGCTTGCGAATCAGCCGAAGGTGAGTATACATGTTTCATTATTCATCATCTCTGTGTAGCACAAAAGGGGCGATGGAGCCTGGGTTAATATTGCCATCTTTATAAAGCTTTTGTAGTACCAATTGGACCTGCATTCGCGGCTGGCCTCTAATGTGGGGGTGCTATTTGCTGTTAATTTATTACATCTGCGTTTTTAAGAGTACTCCGGACTGTGTATTTTTAACCATGGGTATATTTATAGGTTTTACGAGGTACTTCCACAAAGAAAGTAAGAAAGGATAGGTAATAAAAGCGGGAATCTCATAAGCATGTTGCACATCGTAACGTTTTCTAGAGTACTTTCTTTAGTTCAACTTCGTAAACGGTGAACTTAAAGTCGGTTCGGTAGCTTAGAGATAGCGTGCCTGCCTCGTAAGCCTAAGGTTGCGGGTTCGATCCCAGCTGGGTGGCCGTGGTAGCGTAGTGGACGAGGTATCGGACTTGTGGCAGGTGTGTCGTGAGTTTGAACCTAGTACTGCTGAAGACTCGCCGTGTAGGGTGGATGGCGATGCACGTTAAATCTGTCGAGAAATCAAACGTCCTCCCGTGTGGTGTGGTAGTTAGGAGAGGGTGATGCCAGCTCAGGTATTGTCCTCGTCACTTGACCATGGTTCAAATTTACGTGATCCGTCACCAAAGGCACTGGAGTAGCTGAACAGTGCGACGTTAATTTTCACTCACTTACTCGATCCCAGCTGGAGTCGATAGATTTTCTGGATGCGAAAATCATATGCACGCATGATTAATGATTATGTGGTATGCAAAAGATTCCTTGAGTACCAATTATGCTCTGGTACTCTCAGCAAAATTAAATCGCGGAAATATTTAGCAACCGACGAGAGCTTGAATTTAAAAAAAACTAATTAAAGCGTTAAAGTTTATGGTAACGAGAGCCACCACTAGATGGTGCCATTATGAAATGGTTCTCATTTGGGGACTTGCTGCGTCTGCAAAGGCTTAGTTGCCAACATGCAGCCCATTTGGGTGGAGGAGTTCAACTTCTGGTAAATTAAAATAGCCCTAGTGTAGATTCAAAATACGACGTTAATAAACACTCACTCTCTGGATTATTAAAAATCAATTCGAGAAAGGAAATCATTACGTTATATTGGTTTCAATGAATTTCATTTTTTTAAGTAAGACAGTTATTAGTTCGTGAGATTTCGATCTCAAATTTCAGAAAATAAAGTTTGTATTGGCTTTATAAATAGTCGTATTCCAATGTTGATTTATTATTTAATTTAATAATGTTACGTACAAATATCAGTTCTACCAGAATAAAACTTCATTGCTGATTCACTATTCCATTCCTTATACAAATTTTTTTTCTTTTCATTTTATCACATTTGCTATTACAGCCAAGATAGGATAATTATACAGAATATTTTTTAATTTGAGAAGAAATTTATTTTTTCATAATAGAGGGCTACAGGCGACACAGATTTCGTCATTTTAAGTCTTGTTCAACTGACGAGGACAAGTCCTGTGTGAACTGTCGCTCCTCTCTCCAAACTTCGATACCTACGTGAAGACTTTGAGTCTTGACAGATTTAATGTGTGCCAGCCTCTCTACACTGCTTGTCTTTAATGATACCAGGATTTGGCTGGAAGAACGCCGGTCACAAATTCTCGGCATGACCACTCTGGTATTGCGACCAAAAATTGTCATCGGAAAAGGGCTATGATTTTATTTATTTTTTTATTAACGTCGCACTTTAAAATGAAAGGATGGCTGTTGGTGATCGATCTCGTATTTTTGCACTTCTGTCAAGTGAGGAGGACGACACCTGAGCTGGCAAACCAATCCCCAAACTTCCATATTATACCGACTTTAGGACTTTGAGGCACGTCAGATTTAACGTGAATCAGCTACTCTGCACGACTCAGAATAATTCTAATATTTAGTGATCAAATAGTTAACGCATATTTTTGGAGGTTCGTATAATATTATCGTGCTTAATTGCACACATTAGAAATGGTATAGAGCGAGTTTAATTCAGAATAAAAATGAAAATTTCAATAAATGCCATGACTGTGCAAGGTGTTGTGCAAAATATAAAATAACGTTGTCTTAATAATATCGCAGACATTTTTTAAATAAATTTTCTTGTCATTAATACATCCATTGTTTTGCCCATCCTTCAGGGAAAAAAAAAAAATATGTATTTAAATTACTTAGTTCTTTCAAACGTTATTGAGTTTAAAACAATTTTTTCCAGAAAGGCTTTCGTGCAAAATTAAAACGAGAAATAAATACATTTATTTATTATTTGGAACGTGTTAAATAAAAAACATGTTTGTGAATTTCTCCGAACATTTTAATTTTCTTTAAGTTCAATCCTTCCATAAAACCAATTGTTCTAAAGCTTACCTAAATTCCAAATGTTTTTGAATAAAAATTTTAATCAATATCTTATATATTATGCTTCAGAAATCTAGTGGTTTTAACTATTATTTATTGATACGAAGGATAGATATGAATTTAAAGGAAGAAGAGTTTTCAGTATTGAATAAAGAAATCTCAACATTTCATGAAATTGAAATTATGTTAATCGGAATTTGAAAAATAGACCTTTATCTAGAATAAGAATTTCCACAATGATTATAAAACGCCGAACCCTCATTAAAACATAAAACTCAAAGGAGTCTGAAAAAAATAACTAACCTCTATATCAAACACTTAAATTCGCCTTAGAATAAATAAATCCCTTCTTTTGGGGAAGTCCTCGTGTGTGGAACAATTTGCATAAATCTTTCAATGCTTCCAAACGTTTATTTAAGCCTGCCGAAGTCTTTTAAACAGGGAATCTTATTTCAAGCAAAGCGAAAAATAAACTCATCATCATCTTTTAAAGAAATATCACGTCTCATCAACTGAAAAGTTTCATCTCACGCTAGATGGAGATAAAGTAGCAAAACAATTAACTTGCCGATTCGTGTAGCAGATCAGACAAAGGAAAATATCGACCATTCCTTTTTGGAAAATGCTTAGGAAGGGGGTGGGGAATGCGTCTTGTGCGATATCGATATCGCTGTTGACATTTTTGGCAGTTTTTCGATATCGGATTTGTCTTTTTAAAAAGAGATGGGAAACTAACATTCTATTATTCTTTCTAGTGCAAAGCCTTATTTTTTTTTCTTTCTTTCTTTACCTTTTTCCTCTTCCTCTTCTTCACACTATTCGGATATCATTGAGGCGTGGTAGATGCTACGCCGTAAAAGATTTTTTAATGGTTTCCAGTAAGGAAACTTTTAAAAAAGGATGAATTTTTTCCCCGTCATATATCCAGAAATAATTAAAACCATTTGGATACATTTTACCTATTTATGGTAGGGATGTTACCTTTGGTTTTTGACTGTTAGTCTGTATTGCTGAGCAGAGTTTCAATGCTGTAATTTTCCATTTTCTATTTTTCAAAATATTGACTTGAAGGAATATATATTTATAACTTCTAATTTTATGGATGTATTGTTTTGGGGATGTTTTAATTTCATTTTATGTCCTTGTGAGGTTGTTGTCTACTTTGTATTTTCGGGTGTTTACACACTTTAATTTTTAAAAAAACTTTGACTTGAGAAACTCTGTTCTTTCCAGTCATTTACAACTCATTTTTAGAGCATTTATTTGGATTTTTTAGAGCATTTTTATCCTCAAATACAGTGGGTTTTTATTTATCCAAATCGATTCGATTATTTTATTGAATATTAATCTATATCGTTGCAAATTAGAGTGAGGCAAAAGCAGCCGATGACACCAATTATTTGAATAATGACAAATTTATTAATGAACAATGATCGACAAATGACTACATCGAAGACAAATGGGTAAATATACATAAACAAAATTTTCAAATTATTTGCAGTAGTACAAAACGCACTCGTTATAAACAAGCTGTACAACATTGCAGAAACGTCTCTAGAACAGTTCCGCCTAGCTAGACAAATAATTCTCTCTTATCACAGTCAACGCTCAAGCAGATTTGGATTTCGACTGCATTCTCATCTGAACTCACTGACCTTTCTTTCAAAGGTCCTTTTTCGCCTCTTGGTAATTTCTTGAAGGTTGGTCTTACAGCCTTCTCGATGAATCTTTGGCGATATCGTATTTCTCGTCTGATTTGTCGCCAATTTGGTAATACAATGGTTCTTTCTTCTATGTTTGCCACAGTCTTGTTTTTCTAGTTCACTCTGGAAAGCATATTTTCCTGTAAAACTCAACTTTCCCCATGGAGAACATTTCTGCAGGGAAAATAACATACGGAGCGTGTTTCAATATATGTGCAACTAATCAATGGCTAAGATTCGTTTCTGTTTCTTATCAATACTGTCAAACTCATTTCGAGCAGATTTTCACTTTTGCGGGGAAGAGGGATGTTGTTTTAAGCTCTTTTTGATTGTAAATTAAAATTTAAATAACTTGAGTCAACTTTAAGGTATATCAAAAGGTGGGGGGAGGAATATATCTTGATAATGTTAGAAATTTTATATTATTTTTCTAACTCTTTGGAGTTCATTTATTAAAGTAGTTAGACAATCTACGATCTGTCATGTTTCTATTTGTTATTCACAATTATCGACAAAATTATGCGTAAAAACTTCCAGATGACTCTCCCCTTCCCCCTTTTAGTTGTTTTTAGCTCTAGATTTTGTTGAATTTTGCGTTGTATTCAAACAATTTTTGATTATATTATCGAAGAATCTATGAACGGGTTCTTTTCACAGAATTATTTCTGTATTTCGGATAATAGTAAAAATTATATCCAGTTTTCTCTCGTTTTCATATTTTACAATTAGGATTAGATATTTAAAATGTTAGATTACATATTTTTTTTAAATGCTTTTAGTATGTTTTGTTATTCTGATTCATTTTTTTTCTCACTTCATTCAATATTGGATACAGATGCATATTTTAATTTCATTAGCTACCGAAGAGTTATTGCCCTTTTTTTTTTCAAATGTGGCTGCTTTCACTAATAATAAAACCATAAAAACATATTATAACATTCATAAACTGCTCTTTTAATTCGTATTGTATTGAAGCAAATCTCGTGCAAAAATTAATTTTTATCAATCTATTGATGCATTATAGTAATCTACACATAAACAAGAATTCAAGAAAGAATTGAAATAGAATCAAATTACCGTGAAAATCGCTTAACACGAAACTGAGGGGACTGAAATTGTTTTTCCCCCGAGTTGAAGGGTATTGAAAAAAAGAAAAAATATATATTCAACAAAATTAAATGTATTAGCGTACACTTTATTTACGTAGTAGATGTGTTTATATATGCATGTATCTAATAAAAATCAATGAAACATTTGAATTTTTAGAAAAGAATCTGATATTTTTTCTCTTTTGCATTGTCTTTTTCAACATCAAATTATCAACAAATTGCTCTATATCGTCCGTTTTGATATCCATTTAACCATGGAATGTGTGCCTAAATAACTGCACATTCTTTTCACGATGTTTCTCATTTCGGTTGACGTGAGAACATGCATTATTCATTGCATTTTCATCGCCAGAACTGCATCAATGATATTTTTTTAGCTTTGAATGAACTCCAAAATATAAGGGCTGTACACACATCAACATCTACTGCAACGAATTTTTCCGATGATGCACTAAAAGAGTCCAATGATACAGAAACTTTCTCAAACATTTCATTAACTACTGGTTTTTCCGTATTTTGTTCATTCCCAGAAGAGAAATATTTTCGTGTTAAGCGATTTTTCGAAAAAAAAAATGCATGAAGATACATAGTAGTTTGTCGGGACCGTTGTATTACTTCGTGTTAAACGATATATCGTCTTAAGCGTTTTCGCGTTAAACGTATTTTGCTGTTAGTTTTATATGACATTTATGAGGTTGCCGTGTTTATCTCAAGAACAGTCCTTCTTTTTTTAACACGCTTTAATTTGCTGCACCTGTGTGTAACGGAATCTTTAAACTCGATTTTTACCCACTTTAAAAGTCAGATTGTAAAGGTCGCCCCGACGCGTCTAATAATGTGGGAGAGTCGAAAGGAAGACTAGCCATATTCAAAATAACTTCAATTTATTCTCAGTTATGAACAACAACACAAATTCTATTAACCAAGTTAAGAGATGCTCCCAAATACCAAATATGGAATAGCAATTGTCGAAGTTGGCGAGATACGAGAAGACTTTAAAATAATCAGATCACTTACATCTAGGCACTAGCGTCTATTTCTCTAGCAACCTAATCTAATTTGATTCTTAGTTGACGAAATCGATAATCAGCTTCAAAGTATCCGCGCTCACTTCACGTTTAATCAATCACTGCTAGCCGTTAGCAGTCTAACCTCTCTCTCCTTCTAACCTGAAAGTTTAATCTATATATACAAGTTGTCCTAACTCAATTCACAATTCATTTACAAAACAATAAACTGAGTGCAAAATTTATGTGGCGACGAGTGTTTCTCAATTTAAATAAAACATTTATTAAGTTATTTACATGGATACATTAAAAAAAAATTAAATATAATCGCGCACGCTCATCGCCGTCTGATCCCTCCAAACGCGTCTAGAGGAATTCTCTTTCCCTTTTCGGAGCATTTCACCTCCTTCTGTTGCCACAGGCGGGAAGAGAAACCCCAGGCGCTCGTCCGTCATCGGGTCGTTCACTCCTTCGCCACACCCCTCTCTGGTGCATTCGCAGCACAAATCTTAATTTGCCTAGGGACATCTCTTCTTCGGGAGGAAACTTATAATATAATGACTTTTAAAGACCCAATATTTTCCAAGAGGATTAGTATAAAAAGAACGCGGTTAGACCCGTCACAAGATTAATTCGAAATTTTGCATACTTGTCAAGGACCGATGACATTACAGTAATTTAATAATTTTGTTCCATTGTCTTGATCAGGATTATCTAGATTAATGATTTCCCATTTCCAGATTTGGTGGTTGATTCCAGATCCCATTTCCACTTTTGGCAACTAATTCCAGATTTGGCGACTAAAAGATTTAAGTTACAATAACCTTCCAATAATTGAGTAATATTAAAATAAATACAAATTTAGAGGGTTGTTATGTGTAATCAGAGCAAGAAAAAAACCGATCGTTTAACATGCCAAACAATATGCAAGTTTAACGTTTTATTAAAATCATGAATGATTATATGTGGAGTGTGTGTTTGTCATATTCTCCCTTTTAAGTTATATTTAAACAAATTATTTCATCCTTTCAAAATTATGCAGTTATTTACGTATTTCGGTGTTACACTTTGGTTACTATCAATTAAGTGATTACTGCAGTTGATTCTCCTTCCGCGAAATGCTAATTTACACAGAGGACTTTGTAGTTAATTTCCCCAATAAATCTTTTCCAAAAAGGAAAGATATTTTCTGTTAATGTATTTCGTTTGATATCCTTTAAAAATTCCGTCAAAACATCTTTGAATTGCATTCTAAAGCACGTTCTATATCAGACATAATCGCAAATGTATAATTATCTTAAAACCTTTTATAAGATCTTGAATTCAACTATGATTTATGTAACTTCAAGGACTGCTAATTGCAATTATTTTCATAAGCCGTCTGCATGAATTGTGTTCCGGATACAAATTCAGTTCATTAATGTATCATCATCCAGTTAATATGTATTAAAGTTCGCTTGCATACATTTTAGAGAAATTTCGTATTCTGTAGACGTTTTGTTATATACACATGGATTATTACACTTATTATATACTAATATGTTAATATACATTCATTAAAGGTATATACTATGTTTCTCTCAACTTAATTTTGTGTCAGAAAAATATAAGGATATATCTGGAAGCACTTTTAAACGTGTTTTAAAAGTACAGAGCTAGGATAAACGAATCATTCGTTTTGAAAAGGCTATATTTTCGAAAGTGTTACATATATTCACTTGAGAAATATTTTGAAAAGAACCACAAACTTACCAAGTTTACGCTCGTTGCCTAGATATTTGCGTCAACATGTTAGAAGCATTTGAGGATGAAGATTTCGCGAAGTTTATACTCAGCGAAGAAGCAATGATCTACTTATCTGGAAACAGGAATTGTCATAGTATGCGATTCTGGGGCACGAAAAATTCACATACAGTCTTGACAGTTGGAAGAGATTCGCTGAAAGTGAATGCTTTCTGCGCGGTGTCGCAAACAAAGATGTATGGGACGTTTTTCTTCTCTGAGCAAACTGTGACCGGTAAAGGTTACTTGAATATGTTGCATTTGTGGTTGTTCCCGCAACTCAGGGGCTAACTTTAGGGATATTTTCTTCCAACAAGACGGGGCAGCCCCTCATTGGCATATCTTATTTCGTGACTACCTAAAAGATGAATTTCTGCTGCGTTGGATTGGGCGTATTGGTGAGAATGACCTAGCTTTGTTCCCTTGGCCTCCTAGATCCCCTGACTTAATGCCCTGCAACTTCTTCCTATGAATGTACTTTCTGGACCTTTTTTTCGTTTTCCTCACTACCACAATCCTTAGTCGAGCTCTAAGAACGCATCAGTGCAGCAGCGCAGACAATTGACAGGACTATGCGACAAAATGTATGGTATGAGCTCGATTATCAACTGAAAGAGTGTTGCGTCACCAAAAGTCACATATTGAAGATTTGTTGAGGATGTATAAACATGGTGTGTTTGTGGCTCTTTTCATGTATCTTTCATGTGTGTACGTGTATAGTTTTGAAAATAGTCTTTTCAAAATGAATGTGAATCATTCATGCTAACCTTACTTGTACCTTTCACAAATGTTAAATTGGTTTTGTTAAAATTCCATCCTGTTAGTAGCCATGGCAACCGGAGATGCAGTCTGTGCTCTTCAATAATCCTTGTAAATATTTAAAACTAGGTACTTTGGTAACATTTCCTTCTTTTTAATTGGGTTATGACGATTTTATAAAGATTAATAATACATTCGTATATTTCCAACCCTAAAAAACCTTTTAAATTTAGAAGTAAGATTACTGCCTGGAGATACTTCGTAGCAGAAAGTGTTATCTTGCTATTAAAGTTGGATTTTGTATAGTGGATAACCATTCCAAATACACACTGGTGAAATTTACTGCTCGTTATTCTCTCACTTTGTAAACGAACTCGCGCGATCCCATCTTCTAAGAGCTTTTCGTCCTAGCAGAGACATGGAAAACACGAAGTCGAACGAATCCCACGCCCGTGATTTTTAATGGCCTCGTTACGTTAACCTAACTTTTTGGTCACTGCCTTCTGAATGAAACGTAAATTAAAATTGTATCCAATCAACTCCCAATTGAATACCGAGGCGACTTAGAATCTTAAAATGAAATGAGGTTTATTTGACGCTTTGATAATCAGTTTGAAATTGAGTTGTTAGCAATTAAGAAATAAGCATCCAATTTCGCTGGATGTATTTGTAATTATTTGAATAGTAAAATAATTGGCGAAGATTTTTATCCCTAGAACTCTTTTGCGGTACAAATTGTTAACAGCTTGAGTCAATAGTACTTTCAAAATAATTATAGATAATATTAAATAATATATTAATCTAGGTTGTAAATTGTACTATATTCATCTCAAAATAAACGTTTCATAACATCTTTCAGTTATATCGTTCATATGCTTCTATATAACTAAGGGAAAGGATTATTTTATTTTAAAATTTCTCTTAACATCCATCCCATTAAAAATTTATACCTTTTGTATTCTTTTCTTCCTTCCTCAGTGGCTCGACAGCCCAGGCTGGGCCTTGGCTTTCTCAAGAAGCTTTTTCCAGGCCAGCCTTCTTCCTGCTAGTGCTCTCCAATACTTAGTTCTCAAAACTAGGAGATCTTTTTCTAGGCCATCAATGCATCTTAGATTTGGCCTGGCCTTTCTTCGTGTGCCAATCGGTTGAGCATTGTAGACTTTTTTAGTGGTACGATCTTCGTTCATTCTGACACCGTATGTATTAGGAGACAATATTTTTTCCTGGTTAAGGATAGTGAATGTTGTTTGTACGTATATGTTGATTTTTAAAGTTATTTTGGTTTTATAAAAGTTAAGTCTTATTTATAAAAAGTTTTCTATGATAGAAACCTATATACAATGATAAGGGCAATTCATAAAATAATAAATGCAGATAATTATTAGGTTATGAAAATTTTTTACATCTTATTAATTTACTCTGCCTCTCTGCTCTTAACGCTATACCAGTTGTAAAAAAATGATTTCTCCTTTTCCCATCTGGCACTGAACCTTTCATTCGTACAGTAGAAGGGGCTGGTCTTTTATCAGCTGGCTCTTAAGCATTATTTATTCTAGGTTCTAAAATAAAATGCAATGGCTATAGTGTGCAGCATTTCTGTTTTCTTCAGTAACAATTACTTTCAATCAATAAGCGTCAAACAATCAAAATGAATTGTTAATTTTAAAAAATCATTCGATTTTAACTGGAACACTACAAAGCATTGACGACAATTTTTTACCGTTACACTAAGGTTTGAATGGTTTGCTTTGAATTAGGAAATTTTTGATAAATTTTCCATTATGCGGAGAGTATATGTAATGCTTCTGGATTTTGAAGGAATACATATTCTCTTATTTTATTAATTAAATAAAATAATTTTTTTTTAAATGTTAAGTATTTCATATTTGAGAACATTTTTAAAAAATTGCATTCGGGCCCTTCTTTATTCAGTACTGAATACTCATACTTAAAAAAGGTTTTGAAAATAAGCAATTATTTTTTATTTTCATTAAATTGAGCAACGAATGAGAAATAATGGTCTGCTAATTGTTCTGAGTTTCTTATCACAATTCACATAAATTATCTCTTCTGGCATAAATAAGATAATTGAACATGTTAGTACTGCAACACAAATTATTATTGTCATCATTAAATGTAAAATAAGAAGTAGACATATCGACTGAATTATATTCTTTCGAATTAGTGAAAAACGTACTAACTCATGAAAGTTACATTTTAGTGGCAGTTTATTTAAAAAAAAAATTAGGTGATTTATCGTGCCATTAAAATTCTTTTGGAATCCACACAACTAATATTCTTTAAAGTTTAATTTTTGCTTTTCTTATAATTTGCAATGAATAATGTGTTTGCAATTTATCCAGTCCTCATAAACACTTAACTAGAAATTACGTTTTTAGTAGTTCATATTTTAAGAATATTTTACGGTTTAAAAAACTGCATTAATTTTTTTTAGTACGTTGCCATTAACAACGAAAAAAAAAAAAGATATTTCGTGCGACACGCTTTTATGAAACAACCTTAAACTTAGCTTTTGTCTGTTTTACAAAAAATTTTATTCCTTGTTTTCTTGGATCTGTTTTCTATTTTTTTGTCTTATTAATTATAGATGTTGTTTTCAGGAGATTTCTCGCAAAGAGAATACGTCAAATATTTAACAAGTAAGTGGGTTCAGGATAGGACACAAACACAAATTTACTAATGTGCACTCTTTTCCTTTAAAAAAAAACTCGTTTAATCCACTCTCTGTCTTTAAGTAGAATGTTACATTTACCCATTTCACCCCCATTGACGTTGTCCACTTGCATCCAAAACGAGTATAGTCTGACTGCATAAACTGCGACCATTGTCACTAGTGCGCATGCGTCATTCAGGCGCTGAAAAAATGACAAAGTAGGGTTAAAGTTGTGTTGTTCAGATGGACTATATATATATTTGTTTTCTTATCGAATAAAACTGATTGTCTCGTTTAGAATATACTATAATCATAATTCTTTGTTGAACATGTCTAAATTAGAAGCATGAAATTTATTTATTTTCGAATGTTTTTCTACTTATTTTCTCTTCATGTTTAGATTCTTTTAAAGATAGACAGACGCAGTTACGTGGTCGGACTATATCCTTCTATGTCGTTCCCCCCTTCGTCTCAAAATAAAGTTGATTCCTTTTTTCTACTTAAAGAAATGCAATTTCCTGTGTATAAGTACCATAGTTCTAAGAACTTTCAAATTAAAATTTTATGAAGCATTCAAATATAAGATGTTTACCTGAAAATCCAATCTTATCGTTTATTTTCTAGTCAAATGAATTTTTCGATTTCGTCGTGTAACATAAAAAAGATCAAATGTGCCTTCTCGTTTTTTGTTTCAAGTCTCATAAAACTGCCTCATTTTTAGAGTAACATGCGTTGCATTATATATTTTGACGAACAAGTTATTTTAAAAAAAATGCTTATATACTTGAAAAAACTGAAATTGGACGATATCAATGTTCTCCACTGAATGTCGACACACACCAAATGCGTTAGTTAGATTTTTAAATACAGGGTTTAATTTAATTATATAATGTATTCTAACCAGTCGTCTTCTGCTTACTTCCATTTATCATAACATTTGTTGAATTATATATATATATAGGCCACAATTCTCTACTAACAAGAGATAACATCCAAACAATAACATTCGACAAACACATAGACAGCAGGAAAGTCACACAATGAAGGACAAAAGAGTAATCGAGATAATAAATATAAAATGGATGCTGCAGTGTTATGAACATTACTATATATATATAGAGAGAGAGAGTAATATAAAATAACAGTGAAGAAGTACTAGAACCTACAGTGCTAAAGCAGGAAGAAATTGGAATTCACCAGACACAACAAATGTAAATACAAAAAAGTCTTTGGACTAAACTGGAGACCTATTATGATTTCTAAAGCTGTCGCTGAATTAGGCCATCGAATTAGGGTTAGCAATGCTTTACGGATCCTACCTTCCCCGTACAGCAGAAACTTTCGACATAATAGGGAAAAAAAAGTTGTTAAGTTGAAAAGTTAAGCCTAATACAACACGTGGAAGAAAAACCTGATAATATATTAAAATGAAGCTAAGAAAAGAGAACAATAATATTAAAAACATCTTCAGAATAACTTTTCCTCCTTTATTATTCAATAAATCAAAACACAATTGCGGTACGTTTTCACATTGAATAGAGAAACTTTCGAGACGATTACCAAGCAAAGCACCTGCGGCATGTTGGAGGACACAAATACAAAGAGCTGCAGTTATTTACACTCTTACATGATGAAGGCAAGCAGACAGAGAGAGCGATTACACAAGATTTTTGCTTTTATACCGGCAGTGGTTATTACGTAATAGTAGTTTTG
>BMAV01013236.1:167780-179970 GCA_019973955.1 Trichonephila inaurata madagascariensis
GACAATGGATGAGCTCATAGAAATGCATGAGCAAGACATTGAAAAACTTGAGACCTTAGACCCAGTTCAATCAGAAAATCGAATGGATGTTGGGAATTTGAGAGAAGGCCTCAGTTTAATTGAAAAAGAATTACAAATTTTAGAAAATGTAGGTTCCAACAATGAGCGTATTTTTCCACCAAATTAAGGAATAAAAAAATTATTAGCATCCTACGAGGAAATTTCGTGGGTGAAAAAAAGAATTTTTGAGCCTCCTAACTACTTTATTAGATTTTATGAAACCTTCTACATCAAAATAATTTTGGATTGCAATTTTGTATTTGTGTTGCCTAAGATTTTATTAAATATTTTTATTTTCTAAATTATTTTCTTTCGTCTTTTGCCCCAACTAAAAATAATTTATATGTATTTATACGCGCTCGCGTGAAATCATACCCTGACTTGCGCGGTTCTCAATTCAGTCCCACCTATCGTATAGGTTCGGAATACTACTGTATTCTTTTCTGCTTATGCTGTCAATTGTTAACTTCGAAAGTAAGCGATATATATAATATGATCACCTTAATGTGTGATTGGAGTGTATTTCATTGTATTTCACATAATACTTAATTGTATTCGAGACATTAAACTTAAATTGAATTGTTACTCTTTTTTCAATTCCTACTATTAGCTCACACTCTCTATATATTTATTTATTATCTAGGTGGAATTTTCAATCGTTAATAAAATACATTTTAAAGCGCTCAATTGAGCTGAAATTTAATATACATGATCATTTGGATGACTAATTATAATTAATAAAAATTAATTGATTAAAACGAATTATTTAAAGAATTACAAATACAGCCACGTTGGCATCCTTTTTGGCGACTTGTGTCGAAAAAGTTTTAAAGCATTCAGTTGAACTGAAATTTTATATACACGATTGTTTTGGATGACAATAGAATACTTTAATGATAATGAATAAAAATTAATGACCACTTAATGTTGTGATTCTGTTATATGTATATACATCTTTATATTAATTGTAACTATTTAATAAAAAGTAGCTAAAATAAAAATTTTCTTTATTGATCTAAGTAGGAATTGACTTAAAAAAATTTTTTTTTATATTATTTGTTAACGTAAATGTGTTTCTGTGTCGGACATTAATGCTAAACCTCCACTGTATGAAAAATTATAACTAAATAATTTCGTTTCTCTTTGACATTGTTGCATGTGAAGAGGAAATAGATTTTGTAAAAGAAATGTTTAGAGAGGTATTTTATTTTTGAAAATATTCCTAATTGTAATTCAGTAACTGTGTATTGCACAAAAGAAAGGGAACTATTTTTTAACGTTGAATATTTTTTAATGAATAGTTAAAAGCAGTTTTTTTTTAAAAAAAAAATTTTTGTTTCCCCTTCCGACCGGGGGGGCCCAATATTTAAAAAAAAGATGAAATACGTACTGAGGAAATTTGTTGAAACTTGAGAGGGAATAAATATTAAAAAGTTTTAAATTTTTTAAGAACCTATTTTTAAAAATGTCTTTAAATTGAATAATTTAAAACCAAAATAATTGCTCATTTTATGTGTTTAATTCTTTTATCATTTAAATTCTGAAATCATTGAATATTTTAAAATTATTCATGTTAATAAATATTATCACCCAGTTACTTATATACAGGAAAAATGCATTTTTAAGAAATTTTTTTAATATTTATTTAAGTGTTATCAGTTAGAAACTTAGTACTTTTCAGATAATATTGTAAACTAATAAATTGACTTGCAGTCTATTAAAAAATCAATATTTGGAAAAAATTTTGTTGTATGAGTAAATGCAACATCCTACTGTATTCTCTTTTGCACTATTTTATTAATTTTTATCTTTGTATCTAATTCACATATAATTATATTTAGCCTTAAAATATATGTTTCTGAATCCAATTATTACGTTATTTTAATGTATGCACAATTAATAAAAATCACTAATAGGACTTATTAGTCTTAAAAAAATTAATTTGCACTCTCTCCACAAGCAATTATTTCTGCCAAATTTTTCTGGAGTTATATTTCAAAAACATTGCATATTACTGCGGTATTTTTTTAAAAAAAAAAAATATCACTTCATTAAAATAAAATTTTGGAGCAAAATCTAGTGTACTCATTTTGAATGAAACTTTAGGAGTTCTTTAAACAATATAGCTTTTAATTCAAAGCTTTTAGTTAATTTCTGCTTATTATTACATGTCTTAAATATATTTGGCATTAACTTGATATTAGTACGCTACGTGCCAACTTTATGATATTCGCCAAGTTGGTCGATAACATTACAATATAGTTACCTTGATTTTTATTGTTTAGTATTGTGGTTTCCACATTTTTATTACGTGCATTAGGATTAATTTTTAATTGGTTTATTTTTATGATGACAGTAACCCTATTAATATCAGACGATTTTAATTCGGTTTTCTTACAAATTTAATCATTTCCATACTTTATGCTATCTGATACGTCTTCTGTTTATTCGAATTTAGATATTTCGAACTTAATCGGTGAGTATCAGAAACTTTTTAAAAATAATGTGAGGGCTCCGCTTTCAATTTTTATGGATGAAAAGATTTACCGAATTCGTGCTATTTCTTTCTCTCATTCTTGATTCACTCGTTTCGACCGTCATGAAATGTGATACGTGTGATCGTTTACAGACAGGATAAGAAATCTGACGGTCGTATGTTTTGTTGCGAATCTCACGGTGCAGGCCACGATAGTCAATCTACCAGATATCATTCTTTTTCCTAATTTTTTTTTTTTTTTTATTATTATTTTTTTATTCTATTACTTGTATTTTTCCGATATTTTTTCCATAAAAAAAGTAAGTATATTTTTGCTTATTTAATTAATTAATTAATTTATTTATTTTTTTGCTTCTTTTAAAAACTATATAAACTCTTTTGTAAAGAATTAACCATTCTTTTAAATTATTTTCATGGCGAGTTCATAGTTCTAGGCTGCCATCTTGGGTTGAAAACTACTGGGCGCCAAAATCTTACTTGGCGTTATTTCAAAACCACGCCAAATAAAGTTTGGCGCGTAGCGTACTGATAACAAATGAGTTCCATTATGTGTTTTTTTTTATGTTATGTTACTTTGATATGTATTTTTTAAAAATATAAATAGACAGAAATAACATTTTTTTCTTAAGTGTACATTCTAATATGAAAATTGAGGCATTACATTCAAATTAAAGTAATTAATAACAGCATTATACAGGAAATTTGCTACAATTTGTTTCACTTAAGCTCGATGTTGTTGCTCCGTATGCCGCGTCTTTATCAAAGTGTCTCGAAATGATTTTTTTAAAACAATGCGGCATTTAAAATAACTAATAAACAACGACTATGGCACAGTATTTTTTTTCAAACATTTATTTTCATTCAAAATTCTAATTTTATATCTTAAATTTTATTCCAGATCCACCTGCTATTGAAACTCATCCACGGGATCAGACTGTTGCTAGTGGTGGAATTGCAGTATTTGTCTGCACAGCTGTAGGCAATCCCAATCCTCAAATTGAATGGAGGAAAAATGGCAAAAGGGTGACAACGCAGCGCTATGCAGCTATAGATATGCCGAATGGCTCAGTGCTCAGAATTGAACCTGTAAGAGCAGGAAGGGATGATGCAACTTATGAATGTGTGGCTGAAAATGGTGTTGGAGAGCCTGTTCGGGCTCTGGCTGATCTCATCGTTCTTCCAGGTTCGTTTTTGATTACTTAAAAGTAACTTAAATTATCTCATATAATATATTAGAATTGGGAATTCTATAATAGATTGCAGTGAGATTAATTTAATAATGCCCCTTTCTCAATCGAATGTGATTTCAATTAACTTTTCTACTCGATGGGGAAAAAACTGTTTTGCTTGTACGGGTCTCTTGGATCCAGTCCTGATGCCACTGAAGATCCATCGTATAGAGAGGCTGATGCATGTTAAATATGTCATGACTCGATATCCTCACGTTAGCATCGGGTACCAGTTCAGATGTTGTCCTCGTCACTAATAAACGTCATTAATAAATGCTCACTCATCATCAAAAAGTTTTCCAGCATAAGCTTCAGCAGCGTGAACATAAATTGTTCTGACATCTGATTTCAGCGCAATTTAGTTCAGTGTTCCCTTGCAATAGGATCACACTTGAAAATGGTAAAACACACTAACTAAAACAACATTATATTGGGTTCGGAAATTAGTTCGATTTTTCCCCCAAATTTGCGTTTGAATAATATCAGATTTATCAATGAACGAGGATGAACAAATGATTGCACATTGACAAATCGACGTATATACTCAAAGAAATACTATAACAGATTAAAAACAATAGTGCAAATCGCCCTCGTTATAAACAAGACTTATAACGTCTCAGAAACAACTCTGTAGAATAGTTCCACTTGCAGGAACTTAGACAAAAAAAGTCTGCCTTTTCGCAGTCACTTTTCAAACAGATTCTGGTATTGACAGCAATCTTCTTTGTTCTTTCTGCGATCTTTGTTTCAAAGTCCTTTTTATATGGAAATTCTAAAAGGGTCCATCTCAGAGACTTCTCGATGGTTCATTGGCGTCATATTTTTCTCCAAATTTCTCACCAAGCGTGATAAAGTCGCCAACCTGGAAATCCTGGTCACAACTCCAATTCTTGTCATAATCTTTCTTTTTTTTCCCATGCTGAAAAGTAAACTTAGCCTGTAAAACTTAATTTTCCCAAAAGGAGATTGTTGCGGCGTGAAAAACAAAATATATAGCCTGTTTCAATAAACTCCAATGTCAAAGATGGCTTGCAAAATTTCGTTCTGACAATTTTGATGTTGAGACTGCTCCATGTTCTGAAGGCTAGTTAAAGCTGATGAAGTCAAAATAAAGGCATTAACTGGTGTGAAAAACCGAATATCAACTGGTGAAATCGCTGAGAGGTTAAAATTCTCGAATTCAACTGTTTATGACCACGTGAAACACGTTGATTTAGTTTTAAAATTCGATGTACAGGTACCAAATCTTTTTTCTTACAGAAAGAAATTTGCTTCGTCGCATTGATGTCTGTGATTTGCTTTTCAAACGTTTAAAAATGAGTTGTCTACAACTATGTTAAACATAAAAGATAATTCAGCAAGAAAAGATGAACCAGCTCACAGTTCTTGGAAAACCAATATTCATCAAAACAATGAACTGTCTATTTGAGCCAAGATTTTTTTCAAAAAAATTTTTTAATGTTTTTCCTGAACAGTACATGGGTCGATTCTGAAGTGTGATGTCAGTCATGAACTAGACAAGTGGAAGGGTTTATTCTAACAGAAAATGCTAGAATTGATCAATAGAAAAGATATTGGGGTACTTACATATTATCGCAACAATCGCCAACTCTATTAATAACTCTCCTAGTAGGCAACCCCGATTTCCTACGTATCGTACACGCTGAATTGGCAACCACGTTCTTCGTTTCGTATAATGTCGCCAATAGGTTGCGATGATACGTAAGTACGTACCGATATTGTTTTCCTCCAAGGTAATGCGAGACCTCTTACAAGTTCTGTAACTCACCTAAAACTTTTCAGCTTGAATGGGATTTATTACTTCACCCACCACATTCTCCAGATCTGACACCTTTAAACTATCACTTGCTCATGTCTCTACAAACAATTTTAGGTGGCAAAATGTTTCCTCAGATGAGGGTGTCTAAAATGTAAGTAAGGATCAGAAGTTTTATGAGCATGGAATAGAACTACTACCAGAAACATAACAAAATATATTAGACCTAAGTGTAAAATATATTACTCGATGAAATATTTACTCACTATTAAAAAAAATCTTCTTTAATTTACTCCAAAAAAAGAAACAAAATTACTTTTTGAACAACTCAATATATGTATATCAATATCCAGATCAAGCATTATTCGAAATTAGACTATCCAAAAACAATGAATTTCTCTTTATATATTTCTATGCATATTAGTGACATGCATCGATTAAACTCAGTCAAGTAAGATGACTTTTTTTTTTATTTAGGAAAAAGAAATTCTAGAAGTTTTAAATATCTTTTTAGTATTTCTGAAAAATCCAAATATCGATTTTAGAAGTATTTAAAAAGTTAATCTCATGAGAGCTATCATAAGATAAATTATGGAAAGAGGTCGATTAGGCCTATTTCAGGGAAGGAAAGTTAAGTAATTTACTGAGGCTATAATTTGTGCTGGCCTTAAAATCATTTTAATTATGATAATCAGTGAATATCTAATGTTTTGGTATTATCTTCATTGACTTACTTTTATTCATACTTGATACCTTAAAATATTTTTAAAAAACCAATTTCTCGAAAGCATCAATGAGTAGGAATTCCTTTCCAAAGAGGGATTGTTTATGCATCTTATAATTTTGACTAGTTATTACTATGTAAAAAGAACTAGCCGTTACCCACCCGCTTCACTGGGTATTTCACGATGTTGTATAAATATGTACTGTTTTACATATGTATAAATTATTGATATCTAGCATTAAGAATTCGATTGTATTGAAAAATATATTTATTGCCTCTAAGTCTCGCCTCTTGATATGAAAAGGTCAGAAATTATAATTTCTAATTTCTATTAATATCTAAAATAGAAGTAGAAAGATTTTGTTGCGCTCACTTAACCCAATAATCAAGTGGATTTCTGCCAAAGCAACTTTCTCAGTGGATCTCTACTCCATAAAATAAACATGCGTGCTAAATTTCAAGTCTAAATCTAATAGTGCAAAAACGGAATTTTTATCATCAATACCCCGTTGAGAGCATTCCTAGCGGATTTCAATTCAACAAAAGAAACATGCAAACCAAATTTTATTATTACAGTCCTAGTAGTTTGAAAATGGGAATTTTGTCCATCAATTCGTCCCAATAACTCCCCCCGCTTACCTCTGGAGTTGATTTCCATAAAATACATTCTTAGTGGAACTCTATTCAACTAAAGAAACATGCTCAACAAATTTCAAGTAAATGGGTTAAATTCAAAACCGGGAATTTTTCTATACCTCTCCTTAACCTCTCGCAACCCCACTCCTTTGGGGGTAGGTCTTCGCAAAACTTTTTGTTAGAGGAACTCTATTCCATGAAAGGAACATACCTTCTAATTTTCAAGCAGGTGGGTCTAATAGTTGAAAAACGGAAATATTTATTTATTACGCCCCTTAATCCCCCTCAGTGCCCCTTGGAGGTCAATTTTCCCCAAACCTATTTTGTAGCGGATCTCTGCTTCTTCAAAGGAATCTGCTTATTAAATTTCAAGACTGTACGTCTAATAGTTTAAAAATGGAAATAATTATCTATAACGCCTCTTAAGTCCCCACAACGCCACTTAGGAAGCGATTTTCACATAATCAATCTTATAGCGGATCTCTACTCAATGAATGAAATCTGCTTATTCAATTTCATATCTAATAGTTTAAAAAAGGAGATAATTACCTATAACGCCCCTTGATTCTCTGCAACGCCACTTGGGGGTCGATTTTCACAAAACCCATTTTGTAGCGGAACTCTACTCCAGGAAAGGAATCCACTTACGAAATTTCAAGACTGTCCGTCAAATAATTTAAAAACGGAAATGATTATCTGTAACGCCCCTTAAGTCCCCGCAACGCCACTTGGGATTGGATTTTCACAAAACTCATTTTCTAGCGGATCGCTACTCTATGAAAGGGGAAATCCGCCTACCAAATTTTAATACTGTGCATCCAATAATTTAAAAATCGAAATAATTATGTGGAACGCCCTTTTGGCCCCCCTCAACGCCACTTGGAAGTCAATTTTATCAAAAACCTATTTTGTTGCGGATCTCTACGGTAGGAAAGCTATCTGCGTACCAAATTTCAAAACTGTAAGTCTAATAGTTAAAAATGGAAATAATTATGTATAACGCCCCTTAGGCCCCCGCAGTATCACTTTGGATTTGATTTTCACAAAACCCATTTTGTAGCGGATCTCTATACTCTATGAAAGGAATCCGCTTACCAAATTTCGAGACTGTACGTCTAATAGTTTAAAAATGGAAATTATGCATAACGCCCCTTAAGCCCCCTCAAAGCCCCTTGGAGGTCGATTTTCGTAAAATTCATTTTGTAGGGGAAAATGAACTTTAGGACCCTATAAAAGGAATCTGCCTACCAAGTTTCAAGTCTGTACATCTAATAGTTTAATAATGGAACAAATTTCTCTATAACGCCCCTTAAACCCCCCGTAGTGCCCCTTGCGGTTCGATCGTTGCGAAATCCGTTCTTAGCTGATGTTTACTCCATGAAAGGAACCTGTCTACACCAAATTTCAAGTCTGTTGGTTTAATAGTTTCGGAGATATCGTGATTAGTCAGTGAGTGAGTAGCTTTTCTTCTTTATATATATGGATAATAATATGTAGGTGACTTAAAATTATGAGTATTTTTTACAGTTTTGTTACTATTGAAGTTGCATCATTCACATTGAAAAAAAAACCTTTTTAACAGCAAAATATTAATTTTACCTTAAATTTTTTTTTTAACCTATTAAAAATAAGTTATAGTTATGTAAATGTAATGTGTATTAAAAAATCATTGTAATTGTTTTACTGTATTTTTCAATTTCTACTATTATAGTTTCACTCTCTCTCTTTCTATATATATATATATCTTGTTAAAATTTTCAATCGTTAATAGAATTCTTTTTATTCATCCATTCAAGTTCAAATACATTTTTTAAAACTTGTAATGGATGTGACACTTAATGTTAGTACACACACAGTTTTTTTTTCAAATATTAATTCATTATGTAAATTGAATATTTTAATTTTAAATTTATTCTGTGTTATTTCTGTTGAAGTTACAACTGGCTGCAAAAGATGGCCCCAGTACACTTTTCTAACGAAATAGGAATTTAAAAAAAATTTATATTACTTGTTATTTTATAGCTATGCTCTTATCTATATTACACATATATAAGCAATATATCGTGAATTGAATTTTAAATCTTAATTTAATATTTGTTATAATTTAACATTTATTACAGAAGTGATTGTATCATATTTCAAAAACAGCAAAGATATTATAAAGCATCAACGTTTACTTTAATTCTGCAGCAAAAGTACTGATACAGTTTGTTTTTGTTTTTCCTTAACTTGAGAATGCAAAACATTCTGATTCATGAATTGATTGTTGGCAACAAATTTTATATATAAAAATTTAAAATGATGCATGTTGATATCACTTTTTGCCATCTTCTAAATTGCTAAAGATGTATTCCGCCTGATTTGCTATTGCTTTATTTCAGTAAATGATCTAATCTTATAAAAAAATGGTTGCCAGATTTCCTTGATTTAATTAAAGTGTTTATATATATATATCATGATTTTGGAGTCAGAAACAGACTTAGTTTTAAAAAAGGTCTTTATTCTAGAATGAGTACATCTCTTCTGACGCAAGAGGCAGAGAGAAAAAGAACGCCACCGAAAATCGTAAGTGGGTTAAACACCGATCGCGGCGTTCATGAGTGCTCTTGAAAGTTAATGCTGACATATAGGGCTATTAAATATAACGATCTGGAATTAGACATGTTTATTGCCTAGGCCATATGTTCGGAAGAAATAAATGGGTGATTAGTTTGATACTTGAAGAGGTGAGGAGAAAAATAAAAGTGAAGTGCTAGATAGGGAATTTAATTTTTAATCTAATTTAATTATCGTTACATTTATATATATATAGTAGCAATAATTTTTTTAAAATAGCCCTGCTTAGCATTTTATTTGCTTTTGCTGCTACTTTTATTATGCATTAAATAAAGATTTGTATTATTGCTCATGAAGGATTTTTTTGTTTTGCAGAGGATTCCTTACCCAGTGGATTTCCACGCTTTGTCAAGCAGCCAAATATGCAAGGAATAGAAAAAGGCCGTAGTGCAGTGCTCCCTTGTCAAGCTGAGGGAGATCCAGAGCCAACAATTCAATGGTTAAAAAATATGATACCATTAGATATGACTATTCCTCGATATTCCTTGCATCAAGGATGTAAGTTTTTGTTTATTTAGTTGGAAGATTTATTGCTTGTGCATGCTTTTTTTTTTAGATCCTTAAATTTAAACCATTTTTTCATCCCCTTGCAATTGCTGCAGTAGTTACTCGTGAAAATATTAATCTGTCAAAATTTATTATGAAGGAATTTCACATAGATTTTCCAAAAGAAAATTGAATTGGAAACCTGAAATACTGAATTTATATTTTTAAATTTGAGGAAATTATATTTTTATTACATAATATATAAATACTAGGCTTTTTAAAAAATATGCCAAGTAAAAAAAAATATAAATATTTTCAAAGTTAAAATATCACAGCTGCTGAGTTTAATAATCCAAAAATTACAAAATTACTCTTACAAAGAAATATTTATTTTAAAAATTTAATTCTGTTAGCAACTTGGTTCAAAAGACTTAGTTTGTTGTTTTGTTAGTTAAATTTAACGAATAAATCCTTTTAAAGAATCTGATAAGGAAGTTTTAGGATGGCTTTAAATAATCATATGCATGCATTTATTCCATTTGATTGTTAAAAATTCTTGACATGTTAGTTCCTTTAAAATTTACTTGTTCCTACATATTTAAGTTATTTATTTCACCAATAATCTATATTTTTGTCTGTAGCTTCATTACAAATATCTGATGCAGAAGAGGAAGATCAAGGAAATTATGAATGTATGGCTGAAAACATCCATGGATCTTCTCTGTCAGTTATGGCAACTTTATTTGTTAGAGGTATGTTCAAAACTTTAAAATTTTATATTAATACTAATGTATCATTTTTAAAGAACGAAAGCAAACATGAAAAAATTTGATTGGAATATATACTAAAAACAATCACTGGAAGAATATGAAATATATACAATGGTGTTTTTTTTATCTGTATGATTTAAACAAAAATATATTTTTCTTGCACCATATCTGTAAAAGAAAACATACATTTGTTTACTGTAATAATTTCATTTTTTCACTGTATTAATTTCATTAAACATGTTGTTCATGCATTGGAAGACCCTCAGGAGCATATCTTCTTTAGGCATCAATAAACCTGAGATTAACCCATTAGGTTTACTCTCTTTTGTAACATTAATACTCTATTCCAGCTCTATTTTTGAAGCTCCTTGTCAATACTTTTTTGCCTTTCTTCCTTTTCAAATCTGCATCACAGTCCAATATATAAGTATTACAGTTATGTGCATGAAACCTTTATTTGTTTTATAATGATTAATTCATATCACATTAAAATTCTTACACAATAGATTATTTTTCTTTTTGCTGCTTTATTTGCAATTATTATTTTTTACTAACACTGTTGGCTTGCTGACCTGCATATGAGATGACCCATTAGGAGAAAAGTGGTATCTTGGAGATATTTTTTGTGCTCCTTTTTTCCTGTGTTTCACTATAGATGGATAGCAGAAGCAAACCCACTTCCAATAATCAGCTGGTGATAAATCTCTGTGAGTTCCCAAAAAAAGTGTAGAATTGCACTATGTATTCTTGCCCCAATGCTACAATACTATATCCTGAATGACTTCGACATAGTACTATCTTCTTCGTACCCAAACGTTTAGTTTTAACTTTAAACTATATTAAAATTGCTAACAACAGCTGAAGCTGTATTCTTAAATTGCCAAATACAACCATTTGTTCTGAATCATCTGCACTGTTTCAAATGCTCAAAGTTTGAACATTCACAAATTTCTTACCATGGACGATAAACTTACTCTAAGTGCTCTTCTGTTGAGAAAACTTTCAAAGATTGCAATATGCACAGTCAAAGTGTGTTTATAGTCTCATCCATCTGATTTTAAATTATGTTTCAAACATAAATTACAAAAATAGATTAAAGATTAAGGAAATACTAGAATGTCAAAAACACAATTTTACATATATCCCCATTGTATCTCTGGCTGCTAAATCTTCAGTCTTTCCACTACCACCCAAACATATAAAAATGTATCAGAAATAATGTATGCCTATGCAGTGTCTGAAACCATTCACATCTCCGTGCCATATGATGCCAGATATATTCTCTGGAAATTTTCAGCCAGCACTTCTCTGGCACCAATGACAACACGAAGAATATTATGCCTATTATTCTGCCCCGGGGGGGGGGGGGGGGGGGGGGGGGGGGGGGGGGGGGGG
>BMAV01013236.1:180010-276014 GCA_019973955.1 Trichonephila inaurata madagascariensis
TGCAATGCGGGAGTGAACGTTACCCCACTGTCTGGCACAGGTTTTGCTTTTCACTTTTTGCATCATAATACCCACTTGATCAATTCAATCTTAATCATCCATTCCCAAACATGAAATTTCTTCTTTCATACCAAACAATCTACCTTCCTTGATTACATCATTTTATCAAGTGAAGCTTATCTTTTACTTTTCACGGCTTCAATATCTACTGTTATATTAACTGAATTTCATCGATTTATTCTAATATATTCATCCTTGCGCATGTAGTAGTTTTCCTTCCTCTGCTGTGTCTCAATCTTTGAAACACAGTAGAAATGCATACATTAAATAAAATATCTTGCGCTATCATAGGAAATAAACCTAAAATCTAGGTGACAATGATGCCCCACAAGAAAACATTACAAACCTAAAATTAAATTGGAATGAACACATAAATTAAATTCATACAAGTATTACGAAGTTGAGCTGACAATTTAAATATATAAAATTTATGTTTCATGTTAATTTGTGTTACATGTAAAATAAATGTTCATTTATGTTATTAATTTAATATGAAATAAATTATAAGGAAATTTTTGGTTTCAATTTCAAAATTTGTATAGGTTGTGGTACTTTATAATAATAAACTTTATAAAAGTTGTCAGTATCAATTGCTATTTAAAGTTGAAGCTGTATGAAGACATGTAACTCAACTGACATTTAAATAGTTAAAACTGTTGTTTATATGTCAAGAGATGGAAGAATTGATATAATGAGAAATTTTTGCATATATGTATCATTAAATTATTATAAATTTTGTGAAGTAAATGAAAAATAGAAATAATTCTGTTTGTGTAGCTTTCTTTCAATTTAAATTTCTAAAAGGAACCCAAACATATTTCAGTGAACAATAGGCATAAAATGTCCTTGTGCTATTGTTTTATTTTGCTTTATTGATATTGTCTAATATTTTAATTATATTTCAATTTTAGTGAGACGTGTTCCACCATATTTTTCTATAAGGCCGGAAAATTTATATGAAGTAATGCCTGGAAGCTCTCTGAATATTACGTGTGTAGCTGTTGGTTCACCAATGCCATTTGTTAAGTGGAGGAAGGGACTATTAGATATAACTCCAGATCATACTATTCCTATAGGAAGAAATGTGCTTGTACTTACTGATATCTCTGAGTCTGCTAATTACACCTGTATAGCTGCTTCTAAATTGGGTACTCTTGAAACAACTGCTCAGGTTGTTGTGCAAGGTATGTTTTTAAAAGCTTAATATTTGAAATGTTGCATATAATAATATGTTATTAGTCTCGATCCCTCTCTTATATAATGTATTAGTGTTTTTTTCAAGAATTCATTGATGGTTTGGGAATATGTATAGCTTAACTAATAATTTATAAAGAATATTTTATTTTGACCACATCTACATAACATTTGAAGGGCCGTGGGTAGCCTAGTGGTTAGAGCATCGGACTTCAGACCGGAAGACCTGAGTTCGATGCCCGATGCCACCAAATACCCTCCGAGTACACACAGAGTATTCATTAAATCAGTGTGTCCAAAAGTCTTGGAGCCTGAATCATGAGTGCAGGGGACTGGAAAATATTTCCCTCCTCTTCGTTTCCATGTCTAAATTGTGGAGGTGGAGATAGGTGGTGTCACCATCTATCGTCCCTTCGGGGAATTTCGCAGAGCTAATTTGTACTGTCACCTGTATGGTGCTCAAGGCCAATGACAGGCGTACTTCTAGCCCCTTGCCACGATGAATTTCTTGGGCCTCATTCTTACTACGTCAGACAGGCTACATTAGCCACAACAACAACACATAACGTTTGTAAAATTCACACTTTATCTAGCAATGTAACATTTTTAAATGTATTAAATTTGCCTTCTACAGATACCTTTTGAAATATTTGAGGTTATTTATGAGATACATTTTTTAAATTAATCTTTATTCAGTATTACATATTTCAGATATATTTGCTTATCTATCCTTTGATGTGCATTATAATTATTTTATTTCCTTGTTCCTGTACATTGATTTATTTTCATATGAATGAGTCACTTGAGTTCTTAACACTAGCAGTACGACATTTCCCATGCATCTATAGTTATGATCAGCACTTTTTTTTTTTCTGCTTGTCACATTATAGGATAAAGGGCACAGTTTTTACTGTTATTATGTAAAATTAATGCATGTAGTTACACAAGTACCTTGTTTAATAAGATAATATAACAAGCATATGTAAACAAAGAATAATTCAGCATAATATTTACATTGCAGCATATAACAATATCGTTTGATTTGAAGAAATCAGTCTGTGGTATAATGTGTCAATACTCAAATATTTACATTCATTGAAAGATAACTTTTCTAATTCTAAGGGAATACAAGTGCACAGGGGCAGATATTTTTACTCCCCTCTCAGACTTCTGCGAAATGCAGAAATCCCCTTCCCACAGATGCACTTGCTGCATAAACATATTGTAAATAACTAAGGCCATGAAAATAAAGTACAAATATATAATGTTCTGGATATGGTCAGAATGACCACTGCCATTATTCTAGTATTGAAAAAAATGTGATAATTGGTATTATTTTTAAGGCTATCATATTAAAATTGTTGATACTTTTATTTATTATGTTTTTATTTTTATAATGTATTACATATTAATTTATGATAATGATGTTGCAATTTCAGCACTCCCAAGGCCTCCAACCAATGTAAGAATTTCTGATGTAACAGCCACATCTGTGCGTTTATCGTGGTCATATGACATTGGCTCTGAAAATATAATATATTATGTTATTCAATACAAACCAAAACAAGCTAATCAAGAGTACAGTGAAATAAGTGGAATCACCACCATGTTCTACACAGTACGCGATTTGAGCCCGTATACTGAGTACGAGTTTTATGTTATTGCTGTTAATGGTATTGGAAGGGGTTCACCGAGCACACCTGTTGTGGCCACAACTGGCGAAACAGGTAATTTGTCTCTAATACTCATCTCCTTTTTATAGTACTCTTATTTTAATATGTAGTAATGTTAACATTGTATTACACAAAATATACAATTGGTATCAGAAAGCTAACTATGGTCTTCAAATTACTGCTTTGGAAAAATCATTTGATGATCATACTAATATTAAATTAAAGTATGCATGGTACATTAAATTTCTTCAGTTTGTTAGGGAAAGCTTAATTCTCAGTATTATTGAAGTTCAAAAGTCTGATTATCAGTGTTGTTGAAATTTAAAATTTTATTTAAAAATACTTAAAATTGCTATTTTGATTATATTTTACCTTATTTAAGCATTTCTGATACTGTCAAAACCACATAAAATTAACTGTAATTTTAAGGTTACAATAAAAAAATTTATAAAGGAATGTACATCTCTTATTCTGTTTTTCAATACTATAATAGCAGGAAGAATAATATAAAATAGATTGTCTTATTTGTATATATATATATATTTTTTAGTTTTTAAACAACTTTCTATTTTTACAAGGGCAATTTTTCATATACAGTGTCAGAATTATTATTCAGTATATATAAATGACATAATAAAATATATTGAACAATATTTGTAAATTTATATGAATTGAAAAATTTTTATTGATTGTATTCCATTAAATTATTACTATTTTTAAATCTTTTTCTTTTGAGGTACCTACAATATTTAATTATTATAACTCTTGAAAATTAACTTAAATTTTTTTTTGCATAGCTATTTCATGCTGTGCTTTGTTTATTAAAAATAATACTTTTTAACAAATTTTATATTTGCCCATTAAAGTAATTGCAACCTATGCTGTTAAAATGAAATAACTATTTAAAATATGTTTTTCTGATTTTATATAAATGAAAGTTTTTTACCTGTGCTAAAAAGTTATAAAATTTGTTCTATCAATGTCAATTTTTTTAAAGTTTGCATCAACTTTTAATCTGTATCAGTAGGTTAGTTATAATGTTATCTGTAAAAAAAAATTAAATATTTGTATAACCAAAATATTTTGCATCCTTCAGATTACAGGACTGAGCCAGGTATTATTCATTTTCCGTATATGTCTACAGTGTTTTTATGTATAATTTTAATAATGAAACTAGATAGATGTTCTGTGTGGAAGTAGTCTTTAATTTATTCAGTTGAATTAATGTGTATGCCACTTTTTATTGGGTAACAGAGTTTGAATTCCCCCCCCCCTTGTTAAGGGGACACAGTACGATTCAATTGACAAAACTCGGTCAAAAAATGAAATCTAAATTTTCTTAACCTAAATTACTTTTTATATACTTTTCTATAACCTCACAAAATTTGAAAGCTCTAAACTTAAAAAAAGCAGAATTATGATACATTTACTTTCATTTTTATTCACATCCCTATGGCAAATCAAAACTTTAAACTTACTTATCTCAGAAAGTTAAAATAACTAGTTTGTCTTCATTTAAAATTCTAAGGCATTTTTTCTATTGTGCCTAATGCTTTGAATTTTTTTTACCTATTGCTAATATTACATGTAACAAACGTTGGCATGGATTTTTGAATCAAAGGAATACTTATTTTTTAAAAAATAATTGAACTCAGAATTTATACATTTTTTAAGGAATTTTCAATAAGAATTCATAAGAAGAAGCATTGCATGAATACCAATCATGTTATCGCAAAACCCATACCAACTTTTGTTATACATAGCTTGAAGTACTTCTAAATCAAATTTCATGCGTGTACGTAAATTTTTATAGGAGGAGTAGCATTTTAAAATCACTTCACAAATTTTAAGTTTTTTTCCTTAAAAAATTAAATATCTAACTTATAATGGCCTTTTGAGCCCAAAATCTGTTTTACGTAGTATACACTCATAGGAGGTAACCAAAAAAACTTTGAAAATCCTCAAAATAAAAATTTTTGCATAAATCGCACCATGGGGACATAGTAGGATTTATGCAAAAATATTTAATTTAATGGTTTTGATAATTTTTTGGTAGTCTCCTATGTGTATGTATGATATTAAACAGAATTTGTGCTCAGAATTTCATAAAAAGTTAACCATTTTATTTTTTAAGGGAAAAACTTGAATCTTATGAAGGGATTTTAAAATGCTACTCCTTCTACAAAAATTAGTGTACATATATGAAATTTGATTTACAAGTACATCAAACTATGTATAACAAAAGTTGGTATGGGTTTTGCGATAACATGATTGGTATTCATACAGTACTTTTTATGAATGATAATTGAAAATTCCTTAAAAAATGTGTACATTCAAAATTCAGTTATTTTTTAAAAAATAAGTATTGCTTTGATTGAAAAATACATCCAAGTTTTATTTCATGTACTATTAGCAAGTGAAAAAGATTTCCAAGTACTAGGCACAATAGAAAAAAACCTTAGCATTTTAAATAAAGACATGCTAGTTATTTTATCTTTCCGAGATAAATCAGTTTAAAGTTTTGATTTGCCATTGGGATGTGAATAAAAACAGATGCAAAAGTTATCACAACTCTGTGTTTTTTAAACTTAGAGCTTTCAAATTTTGTGAGGTTATAGCAAGGTATATAAGGAATAGTTTAGGCTAAAAAAATTAAATTTGAGTTTTGGACCAATTTTTGTCAATTGTATCATACTGTGTCCCCTTAATTTGTCTTACAATGAAACTTTTTTTTTCTATTTAAAAAATTAAATACTTAATATTTTTATGATTCAATTTGAATACAGATTATTAATTATAATTAAAAAAAAGCAATATGTAAGAATTAACACTCTTTTTTTGTTACACATATTATAATTCATTGAGTTAATGTGATTACCAAAAAGTGTGGAAATAACATTTTTATTTGAATAGTCAAACAAATTTATAAACCACTGGCTTTTTCCTTGTTCATTTTGTAGTCAAAATTCCATGCTTGTAGATATCTTTTAATATTTCTCTCTTTCATATCTTAATTTTTATATCATATCCTAAAATTTCTGAATTTATCCAATGTTTATATTTCTTTTATAATATAGGATAATATTTTTAATTACAAATATTTTCTCAGTTAATTAATGAATTATTCATATTTTACTAAGAGAGACAAGCGATCCTGTTTTATGTTCTGTAAAATGAAATTCTAAAAAACCTGTTTTTAGACATTTTTACGTATTAGATGTGCATATAACTTTCATCTAATAAATATATTTATAAAAAGAAAAATTTAATTAATTTCATTGTGTATTATGTTTTTAGAGTATTTTCATTATAAATAAAAATATCTGTCCAGTTTATTCTAATGTTTTGCTGTTATAGTAGATTTTAGTTGCCATTTTCATAGTTAAATTCATGTAGTTTAGTCTTCTAAGCATTTCTTTAAAGTATATAAGGAAATGAATAATATATAGATGTATAGCTGTCTATATTTATATTTTTAATATGTTCTGTGTATTAATGAAATGAAATCAACAGATTCAATATATGTAAAGTTCATGCTGTACTATATATATGTGTGTTTAAGAAAATAAGTTTTCTTTATGCATATAATTAATATTGGATATGTACTAATATTCCAAAAAGGTATTAGAAAAAGTACAAAATTTTCCCCCATATTATAAGAGAAAATGCTGAATAAAGTAATTTGTCATTTTTATCTATTGAAATTTGTTATGTGACAAAAATCAAATCGACCCTAAATTTAACAGGGAAACTTAGAATTGTGAATGAAATTCATTTTAAAATTTTCATTTGTCTATTTGATTTTCATTTTTAAATCATTAGTATTTACTTTTCATTTGTTAAACATATTATTCACTTAGCACTTTGCCTTTGAGAGATCAGGCGTTCTTTGCTTTTGCTTGGCTTTTTTTTTTATCAAGTGCATCACAGAAATTCGCAGGATTAAAATTTCATTTTTCATAATGAAGCAAATACCATTTAGTTCAATATGCAACAAAGTAACTGAAACAAATCAAATTGATTTTTTTTAATTCATTGCAGTGTAAACTTTCTTTCTGATTATTTAAAATTTTACTCACCTATTTTTATTAATACTTAGTCTGTTTATGGATATTAGGATATCAAATGCCATTATAATTTACTTCCGAAACATATTGCTAGCATTTTTATTCACATTTACAGTCATCTTAGCACAGTTTCACATTAAGTTCCTAGCATGAACATCATTTCAATGCCAAGCACTTGTCACATAATACATTAAATTGTACAAATTTTTAGCATTTTGTATATTTTAATTGTATAAATTGAAATTTATTTTCTAGAATTTATCATTAAGCTGTTTAATCTGATATTCATATCTTTCTGAATATTTTGTGAATTTTTTATAATCTGCATTGCATGTGCCTTGAGCATTTAATTAAAATTAAAATGAAGTTTAAAAATGTATAAATAATGACCAGTGGCATAGCTTGCCTGAAATTCCTGCACTTTAGCATTTGATCCTTTTTGTCTCTTTGTTTATTTCCTCCTTCCCCAGTGGAGTCCTTTGGAGGCAGCAGTAAGTGTCACACAATATCCTCTGTGTCCTCTCCTTGTTTTATTCTATTAATGCATGTTTCTGTCTCTCTCATTTTTATTTTATTTTTGATTCTCTTTTTAATTTTGTTTTCTCTCATCTCTACACGTTGGAGACTAATTTGACTCGCTTCCTAGGATCAGTTGTATAGTGCATGAGAAATTTCTTCAGTGGCATAACAGAGAATATTAGGGCCCCCTGCAAACTCAGGCTTTGGGCCCCAAACCCAAATACACACTTAGCATCAGTGAAGCTTTGGGCCCCCTAGAATCCCTAAGCCCTCCCACAACATGGGGGTCGCAGGGGTGTACATTACGCCACTGGATTTTTGTACCATTTTCTATTTTTAGGGATTAATTAATATATTGCTCTAGGTTTATAAAATATGTTTGAGGAATTTTATTCAAATATTTGAAACTCACTTTAAAAGAGATTTTCGAAGTCTGTTATAAAGCAATCTTATACAGTGAGTGAATCACAGGTTTTATTAACTGTTTTTGTAAGATCCTGCATGCAAAATAAATAGGACTTAATCCAGCTTATTAAATTCCATTGAACCACATAATTCATGGTTTTATTATTAATGTCGAACTACAAAGCAACGCTAGGGTTACTTGTAATTTTAAGCTTCCACGTATTTAATCTCCATCAGCCCCTCCACATGCTGAGTCTTCAATGGCACCAGGAATTCAAACCTATACATCTTAAAATTTCCATGTAAAATATATCCATCAAAATACTTATTATGTAATTCTTGTGTTAATTTAAAATGGACCATGTATTTTAATTTTATATATACAAGGAAAAAAAGCCTCTCCCTCCCCAAGAATATACAATGTGCTCAATATTTGTTAAAATATTTAAACAGAATTTGAGTGTAAAGCCTTTAAAAAGAATTAATAAATAAAAAACTCATAAAAATTTATTTTTAAAATCCCTTGGCATATCTGCATAAATACTTTTACAAAATGGTATTAGTATTTCTATATACATAATGAAGAATAGGATTACTATGATGCTGTACTTGCTAAGAAAAAAGAAAAGGAAATTCTTATATTTTGATGCCTCCAACGACTTTTTGTTTATTTATCTTTCAACTTTTTTTCTTGAGTTCTAATCAACAAAAATATGAAATGTAATGCATGTATGATTATTCTTAATTTTTTAATTTATTCTTCATCCAATTTTTTTCCTATTTTTAATTTTGGTTATTGGCTGTCATAAAAATGATGAAATTTAGACTTTTGTAAAGTAATAAAAATTATGTGTTCATTTAATATTTATGATTTTTGAAATGTGTAATTAGATATGTTTATATTTTAGAGAAACGAAATTATGTAAAATTTTCTTTTTATCATGTTAAGATATTCTAATTAGTATTAGCGGTTCTCTTAGAAATGTCTAATGAAGGAAACTTAAGTGCATTTTTTTGTATTGAGTTGTGTGTATGTTTTTTTTTAAATTGCTAAGAATTTATAAATAAAAATTACATAAGAAAAAAAGAAACTCAATGTAAAAATTACTCTTTCATTATTCATTTCAAAATTTTGAGTTGTAATAATAATGTTTTTTTCTCTTTTGCAATATTTACTTGTAAGTATTCCTAAATAAGCAATTCTTTTAATTGTTTTCATTGGTTAGTATAATTGTTGTTTAATTTTTAACACTTTAAATATATCTATAGTTATAGTAAGAAGTTTTTAATTATTAAATTTGCAACTGAATTTTTTTTTTCAAAACTATAATCAAGTGTAAAGCACTAGCTGATAATAAGTTAAATAAAAGCAGTAACTTTTATTAGAAAGAAATTTAATATAAACATATTTTTTTGATAAATCTTTTGTTTTGCATTTGTTAATTTTTTGCTTTTTTCCCCTGTTATATTAAGAACCTGGTAGTGCTCCCAGAAATGTTCAAGCCAGGCCACTGAGTTCCAGCACTGTTGTCATTCAATGGGATCCTCCAAAAGAACCTAATGGACAAGTGACTGTAAGTGAAAGCAGTTTCATATTATTCACACTCTCAAAGTCGTATAAAACTATGCAATACATAAAATAATTCAGACATTTTTGTAATTACATTCTATTATTTTGAAGTATATTGAATTTTAATATTGTCTGAACTTGTGTTTTATTTGTTGAAATATTTATTTGAAAAACTTTCATTTAATTCAGATCTTTGTGTTGTAATTTTTTAATAATTAGATTTATTATTTTTTTTTACATCTTTTACTAAATATAATTTTTCCTCCTGTCATAAAGAATATGTTGCAATAATTGTCTTTTATTCTAAAAATTAATATTGCAATGTAAAAAAAAATAATGTACTTAAGTCATTTTTATATCAAAATGCAAATTGGAAAGCTGAGATATTGTTCATTTTTCTATGCAATAATGTGAGAGATGATGCAATATTATAAAATGTCTAATTTAAAGCATGTGTACATTCATTGAACACCAAATTTGTTTCTCTAATGATTTTAAATATCAAATTATAATGAATGACCTTTCTGTGTTTTTATTTATTTGTGTGTTTACCACAATTATTACAAAAGAATATAAACATTTAATAACTTATAAGTCTATATTATAACTAATAAAAAGTATTTTGATAAATGGATCTTTAATCAAATGTTTCTTTTTAAACATTTTTCGACCCTTCAACTCTTTCCACCTTACACTTTTTTCAGACGTAGAATGAAATTTCATGCTACTTTTTTTATATTTCAAAGTTGTATAATAAGGTTTTTATATCATATATTTTATGGCACACTATAAGAGATTCTGTTACTTTCATTAAAAAAATTGGACTGTTTAAATGTAGACACAAAAGAAAAAGTTCATTAATTGTCTGAGGTAGAATAAACATTTTGAAGATATTTATGGAGATTTGAGAAAAGTCATTTTAATGATGTGTAGTTTTGAATACAAACTAAGAAATATTTTAGTAACTGTCACGTTTATGTTTTTTTAATGCAGAATTTTTTACGATACATTATTTCACCAGAAAGGTGATATATTGTGTTTTAATAAAGGGCCCCCCCCCCCGCTCTTGCTTTGATTTTTATTTGCACAGTAAAAAGTAGCACAAATCTAAGCTTCACTATTTTTTAACAATGTGTGTTTGTAATATTGTGCATTATAATATTAAATTTTAAATCCATTCACAATCTTGTGATTTTTAAGTACTATAGGTATTTAAATATTGATAACCTGTTGTGTATTATATCACAGTGAAAATACATTGTATGTTCCAACTCTATAGGGTTACAAAGTGTATTACACTACACGGCCGAATCTTCCCACCTCAGCCTGGAATACTCAGCCTGTAGATAATAATCAATTAACTACCATTAGTGACCTAACCCCCCAAACAATTTACACCATTCGCATTCAAGCTTTTACCAGTAGAGGACCTGGGCCTCATTCTGCCCCTGTTCAAGTTAAAACCCAGCAAGGAGGTAAGATTTTTGTGATTCTATTAGCTTATTTTGTTGTTGACTACAATAAAAAGTCAGGAAATTCTTTTGAGAAAGAAATATGTAGTTTCATGTCTGTGATACTTAAACTCGATCTTCTAACACTTGATGTATTTTGAACTAAAAAAAGTTTTATTATTGACATTTTCAGGTTTTTCAGAAATTAATTTTCCGAAGTTTTATTTTTAAAATTTGATTCAGCATCACTCGTCATTTTAATTTATGCTCCTGCAGAAACTTTATTTAATTAGTATATATGCTGCATAACGAGCTTAGGAATGTATTCATCTATCTATTACTTACAGCTCTGAAATTAACCTGTTGTTAATTTATTGTTGGTAAATATTCCTTTTTATGGAATTCTTCCTCTTCTTTAATATTTAAATTAGTTTTTATTTGATATTTGTATTGGATACATGTATTTCATTTCCTTTACATCCCTTAGTTCTGAGAGCTATGCATTTTCACTATCACAAGTTTTTTGGAGTGAAAAATGTATAGATGTTTTTATTTATTATTAACTGATAAATTAAATTTCCTCAAATATTTTGTTTTAAAATCATCTATATTATGGTTTGTCTTTTTTGTGTTGAATAAACTCTCATGTTATATGAATTGCTATATTTCTTTTTAGTTCCTAGTCAGCCAAGTAACTTGCGTGTACTAGCAACATCCTCAACTACAGTCCACGTCTCATGGTCAAAACCATCCCATTCTGGTGAAAAAGTAATTGGATATGATTTGTATTGGAATGATACATTTACTCAACAGCAATATCACCAGAGTATGCCAGATACGGACTCTTATACATTAACTGATCTCTATCCTGACACTCTGTATTATGTTTGGGTGGCTGCAAGATCGCGGCAGGGTGAAGGTGCAGCTACACCACCAGCTCAAGTTCGTACGGATCAATATGGTATGTTTAATGTCAGGTAGAGTTTTTTTTTTTTTTTAATAAAATAGATTATCATCTCTCTCTTTAAGTTCTGTGCTTTTTTACTTATTTAATTCTCAAATATTTCTTAGCTATTGCTCTTCTTTCCAGCTTTTTTTAAATTATAGAAGTGCCATCTTAATTTAATTTGAGATTATTGATTTACTTAATGTTAATATTCTTACATTAAATTTTTTTATTAGGTTCTTTTTTTTATCTGTGTTGTATTTTTAACCTAATTTTATGGACAGATATCAGCATTTGAGATGGTTCTGTGTCTTTAATAATTTTAACAACAACAATTTTGGGAAATGTTCTTTGGATGTATTGAGATATGAAATTAGTTTTGCTTGCCAACTTTTGCTACACATTCACAAATCCATGGACAAAGTGCCATATCCCACTTAATCTGGGTATCTGCGAATGTGTTAAATTTGACATTTACGTTTTGAAAAAGTTTGAAATTTTACTAACATATGTTTATTTGCTTTAATATTTGCTGGTGTTTTTCTCCCTTCCAATTCTAAATTAATGCTACTTTTTAAAAGTAGGTATTAAAATTGCATTGTATACATTTTATGATATTACCGACTACATATTCAAATTATAATTCTTTTAAATGATTTTATTTCGTTCAGTCATCTTGCTTGTTCTTTTAATGTGTTATGATTGTTGAAGATATCCTCAAATGCTGATCTATTCATTATTTTATGTAAAAGAAAACAATCCATTTTATTTCACGACTGAAAATAAACATCGTAATGCATATTGTAGAAATGGCCATTATAATGTATTTAGTGACAAAAACAGAAAGTTGCCAGTTCTCCCAACCTTTTAAAATTAGTACGTTTTTCTTTTTCCTGCAATTAGCATGAGGATCAAGTATTTTATGATTCCCTTCTTCAGAGTACTTGTATTGTTTATTTTTAATTTCTTTACAGCACGCATGCATCGCCTAATCAGAGTGCTGTTTCTTTTGCCTAGTCTTGCGCTGCACACGTGCTGTGCTCTTATTACTTTATCTACTTTTTTTGAGACTGTAGTTAATTTAATTTGGATTTGGGGAAATGAAATATTGAAGGAGTATAAAGCTTCTGAAATGTGTTATAACTGGAAAAATATAACGTATTTGGGGATTATAATTGTGTTTCAGTACTCAACTATGCACTTAAAAAAATTATGAGGTGCTGGTTGGGGCCTTTAAATCTTTTTGTACTTAATTGAACTCAAGTTTAAAAAGAAATTATTAAGTTTTTAATCCATAGTTAAAGAAATCAGGAAGATTCTTAATGTCCATTGGCAATGTTATTGCTTTGTGAAAGGAAAACAAAATTTTTAGCTTCTTGTGCACAACTTAATTGTATATTTTAATGATTTTTTTTTCTTTTTCCTTCTTTTGACACAAATAATTTTCAATATACTTTTAAGAGTTCAGATTAATTCCTATTGAATATTTGCTTGCTGGCAAATGAAGTGTGTATAATATTAATTTCCCCTTTTTGTACAATATGTTTTGAGAGGATGGCACCTCTAGAGTAATTGAAGCAGATGTCTCTAGTTCTAAGTCTTCCTTTCCCTTCTTCATTATTTCTTAACATAAATATAATAGCTTATGGTAAACTGATATAAATAATTATGTACACACTCTGCTAATTACCAATATCAAATCTCGTGAAACAAATTTAATACAGACATTTTTTCATTTGTTAAAAATTATAAATATTTTTCTTCCAGAAAATTTTTTTTTTATTAGTGCACACAATTTTCTGAGTAATCTTAACATATTGTCAGTTTTGTTTATAATATTCATGAATATAAATTATTACTCATCTTTAAAAAGTTTGAATTATGTCATTGTGATTTCACATTTAAACAAACTATGGGATTATTACAAATTTATTTATGGTGGGGAAATATTAATTTGATTACCTCCTTAAAACATTAGTAATGTTTTTTTTTTTTTGGTAATGTATTAAATTTTTAGGCAAAAAAAAAAAGCTTTTGTAAATAAAAACAGTTTTTTTTAATGTTTTAAAAAATACTAAGTTAATTTATAATTGTAAATTAAAAAAAATAAGTTTAAGTAGAATTATTTAATTCTTTGTCTATTTTAACTTTTTAAGTAGTTAGCAGTTTGTGTGCATAAAAGTATTTTAGTTCACAAACCATTTTTCTTATGTTATTTATTATTTCTCAGTTAGTAAGTTTTTTTTAAATTCAATTATATTTGTGTTATATTTTGTATTCACATGCACTTCTTTTATTTTGTTAAGGAATCAAAATCTTAAAACTAAAATGTTTCATGAAGTTAGTTCATTTTGATAACTTATAAAATATCAGATATTTATTTAATTTTTGAACAAAAGTGTAAATTTTTTATAGTTAACGGAATAAAGTGTAGCTAATTGTTAGTAATAACCAAATGCTTTGTACAAAATAGTTTTTTTCAAAAGGTTTGATAATTAAATCGAACTTGTTAACTTCTTTTTTTCCTTCAGCATTTTTCATTGAATCAAAACTCCATTTTTAATGAATGTCAAAATTTAAAAAGATTGTGAAAAGAAAATAAGGAAAACAAAATAAAAGAATGTGTATAAAATTTTGCACTTTTTAATTCCCTTAAAAATTAGTTGTTTTAAGTTACCTTTTGTTTTAAAACTTGTTGAAAAAGAGTTAATAAAATGTTATAAATTTTTAACTTTTGCTGAATTTTGTTTATGAAATGTGTGACTAAAATTTTTTTGATAATAAATTCATTACACAGTATCTATTGTTGCTACATTACTGTGAAATAAAATTTAAATTCATTTTTAATTTCTTCTAACTGGTTGAATATCGCTAAAAACTCTACACATAAAAACAAAAAATTTCAACAAGTTTAAAAGTAGAATTATTTTGTTCTTTCTTTCTTTTTTGTTTGATTTTTGTTTTTAATTATTCATGATTTATTTATTTTGTTAAATTTTTAACATAAAAAAAAAGTACAGATTATTTTTGCATTGCCATATTATTTTCCTGCACTTGATATTTATTTTAATATTTTCACTGTTTAAATCCCAATAAAAATCTGTAGATTTTAGTAGTTTTAATTTTCAAATTTGGTTTATTATTTTTTAAACAATAGATTGATTTTGCTTAATTTTTAAAAAGTTTTAAGCACCAAATAAACCAAATATTTCATGAGACATGAAGGGAAACATAAAAAAATATTTTTTTGTGCTATTTTTCAAATATTTATTCAAGCTTTTTGAGCACTTTATCAGCTGCAAATGCTGAAATCCTTTTGGAAAACAGCTTTTATTTACTGCTTAAAGCATTGCAGCTTTATCAAATGCATCACAAGACACAGTTAGGTGAAATACACTTCTCTTTAAGCAGTTTGATATGAAGTATAAGTATTGGAAATATAATTCTACAATTCATACATTTGAAAATTTAATAATTCCAAAATGTTCTGTTTTATTTTAATAGATTTGTGAGTGTGTGCATGTTTTAAAATAACCTCAAAAGTGTTTCATTTTATATTTTCAAGGATTACAATAAAAATTGTTGAATTTATAAATTAGAAAATTTTTAAGTTCCATGCCGAGTTTTCTATAATAATATATAGATACATCGCAGTACTTTCATAAAATGTATAATTTATTTTCTACTATAATGTTAAAAGTTAGCTAGATGTTGTAGAATTTTATTGTTAAATTCTGAAATTTTATTTTCCAGAAAATATAATAATTTTTTTTTATAAAATTGATAATGTTAAAAAAAATATTTGTGTTGTACAATCATTATTTAATGTTATATTTATTTCCAGTACTATAATTTCATATCAGTGCTTTAACCATCTTCATATTTGATTGTATTTTGTGCATTTTACCCTACCTCTCAAAGCAGCATTTCAGTTGACGGTCTGCAAAAAAAACCCGTGAAAGTATTTTCATAAATGTCAAGTATGGAAAACTGGCTATTTGACGAACAAAAAAGAGAGAGAGAACAGCCACAAAAATGTCCTACCACTGCACATGTCGCACTCTTCCCTCCTTTCCCTACCTCCCTACAGTGCCTGGCGCCCCTCCCCAAGAAGTTCGCGGTAATGCCGTAAATTCCCGCTCCCTCCGAGTCACCTGGAAACCCCCTCCCCGTGAACAACAGAATGGTGCCATCATCTATTATAAAGTCAAGTACTCGAAGGCTGAATATGGAGATGACTTGGCTAAAGCTCAAGAGATCAGAGTTGAAGCTGACCAACGGTCATACTTGATAGAAGGGCTGGAAAAGTGGATGGAGTATAGAGTCTGGGTGATAGCCGGAACGGAGGTGGGCGATGGTCCACCTTCGTTACCGATTATGCTACGTACGGATGAGGATGGTATGTATGCAAAGACCTCTCCCTATAGATACCTGTTAATCATTCACTTCTCTTTGTTTCTATATGCATGCCTATGAAATTCTCAAATGATATAGTTCCATTTGTTGAAATACATTAATTTCAAAGGTTAAAATTTGTTTTATAAATACTCAGTTTTAAAATTTTATCTGTAACTTTTATGTTAGAAATATTTTTCTTAATAAAAGATTTTGTTTTACCAATTCAAAGGACCTGGCCAAGACTTTCAATTGGTAAACTGATCAGATACTTAGAAAAAATGATTTATGTTATCATTTGATGGAACTGATCATCGTTACTGAGAGTTTCTATTGGTGTTAATAACCTGCATCCTTGCTGTTAAGCCAGTAATATATTGCATGATTTTGCATGTTTTTTAACCTGAAATTGCTTGTCTCGGTCTGCTGGCAACTCTCTCCTATTCCCAATTTACTCGTTTTCTCTTTGAACTACTTATACAAACATCCGACCTTCTATGTGTTTTTTTACTATCTATTTCCGTCATTTTGAATGTATCAGATTTTTATGAGATTCTCATATCTATATGTATTGATTGAATTTTATTCTAATTTGATGAAATTTTTACTTGTGATATGTTGTGTCAATAACAATGACTAATATTCTTTTTTATCATACTAATTATCTTCTTTTACAGCAAATTTATGATTATCTTGTGTATGAAATGTTGTTGTGTGTATATTCATTTATTTGAAATTTTTTGAAATAATGTATCATTATGATGTTTTATATCTTTATGTCTTTATGCTTCTTGATCTGATGTATGTAAAGTATCTTACTGTTTCTTTTTGAAATTTGTGATGTATATTCAATTTTTAAAAGTTTTAAAGTAATATTCTGTTTGCAATCACTTGGAAAAAAAATGGTAAGTCAAGAATCGGTAACTCTTAAACTGCTGCAGCTGCAACATTTATGCTAAATTATTTAATTAATGTATTATTTTTGCTCCTCATTTTTTTGAAAAACATGGTTAGTTTTTTTATTCTATTCAAAAATGTTTTTCTCATTCTATTTCTTAATTTTAAAAAGGTTTTTATGTACTTCAATATTAATTAAACTGGTAGAATATTTTGTTAATAATCTTTGCCTACCATAATCACTTATGCTTTATTTGTTCTCTTCCTGTGGTTACGCACTTAAAAATTATCTGCACTGAATTTGTTTTTTTAAAATAATGCATCTATTTTCAATAGTTCCTGGAGAACCAAGACAGGTAAAAGTTTCCGCAATTAACAGTACAGCCATAACTGTGAGGTGGAAGCCTCCAGCTAATAAGGATCGTAACGGTTTGATTCGAGGTTATCAGATTCATGTTCAGGAAGTAACAAGTGAAGGAGATTTAGTGAATGAACCTAAAAGATATGACGTAGCTGATGAAAATGCCGAAGAATATAATGTTACAAAGCTCCAACCTGAAACTTTATATGCAGTTCAAGTTGCTGCTGTTACCAGGAAAGGTGATGGAACAAGAAGTCGTGTGAAGACTCAGAAAACTCTGGGAGGAGGTATGTTGTTATAGAAAAAATTATTATATATTGTTTATGTTATAACTTTTAAACTGTGTTTATGTAGTTATTTTGTATTTTTTTCTAAGTAAACCTGTGGAAAACAGATGAGAATAGAAATAGTATAGTATGAGATTTTTCATTTTTAGTATTTTTCCTTCTATACAGATTTTTTTTTTAAAAAAAAAAACAGCAGTACAGACAGCTAATTAAACAATTTTCTGTTGACTGTAGATCCTTAAAGTTTTCACAACAGATAAAATTGTGTGATACGTAGTATATTACATCCTGAGTAAAAATAAGAGGAATCTGAACTGGAAAATAAGAAAGTCAGATTAAAGAAGAAAAAAATTCCAAATGCTCATTTTAAAATTAAAGAATGTTGTATTTATGGCTTAATTCTTTTTTGTACATCATAAAAGGAAGGGAGAGGCATAATATATCATGAAAACTTTTCTGTTGAAATCCATTGTTTCATTTTTCTATATGTGTTCCATTTTTTCTTAAATTAGTAATAAAATGGGAGTTAAGAGATAAATGGAATAAAATGTTCAAAAATGAGAATTTAGTAAACATAAGTAAATTATAAAAAATATTTAATTTTAATTATTACTAAAAAGCAGGGCTTTTTAAATTCTGTTTAGTTCTGTTTTAGTCTGTTTTCTCTGTTTTTAGTTATATTCATTCTTGCATTCTATGTATAGCAGAGAACTTAATTTTTTTTTTTTTTTTTTTTTGGTTGTTTGTTTAGTTCCTACTCGTCCTGAACTGTCTGCTCAACTTATACAAGAAGAACCTACCCTTGTTGCCCAAATTAAATGGACTCGTCCTACAAACATATATGGACAATTAGTTAATTACAAGCTGAGATATGGTCGTTCAGATACCCAACAAATGGAAGAGAGAACAATTAATCCATCTGATGAGGTTCATCAAATTCCTGATTTAGGTAATTTCTTCTTTACTATTTACATGTGGTATAAATGTTGTGTTTTATTATTTATTTTTTAATTTGTGCACTTTTTTAAAATTTTTGCTTATTGCCTTTTTCCATTATAATTTACATTTTAAGTATTTTTAAATGCATTATTTATTTTCTTAAGGTAATGTAAATGAATATGAGAATTATATATTATTGTTTGTGTTATTGTTCCATGTTTATTGTGATTAGCAGAATATTTGATAATAAATTTAAAAAGTGGAACAATATATTTTAAAGAAGGATTTACTGCACACAAGCTTAATCATGCTTTAATATTATAAAATGTTTCAAATCAAAATAAAATCAATTTATGTTTAGTCGTATATTTCTTTATGATTATCTTTTAGAAAGAGTAATTCATGAATCATTTTTTAAAAAAATATTTAAATTTCAATAATTATATTCTGAAGGAATTAAATTTTATTTAAACTGTTTAATGTTTTTGTGTCATATGCATAATAGTTAATAATCTTACCTTGTTCTTATGTTGTAATCATTCTTCTTATTTAGAATATATACTTAAATCATTCATTTTCAGATCGAGGAGCACGTTACGAGTTTTATCTGTCTGGTAAAAATAGTGTTGGATGGGGTCAGGAGGCATATACATATCTTGATACTCCTGAAGGAGGTAACATAATATTCATTATTCTTTGATAAAATTCACATATTTTTAATTGGTTATTCATTGTTTACTAAAATCATTAGCAATACAAATTATTTGTAATTTGCATTTTTCCTTTCTAATAGAAGTTATTAGGTAATTTAAATGTAACACATCAATAATATATTTTTATAACTAATTGTTTATGAATCATTTGCTGCATAAATTATTTATAGTTGGCATTTTCTGCTTTGATGTAAAGTCGTTAAAGGAAATTTTATTATAACAGTAATAATCACAACAAAAATATCTTTTTTAAAACTATTTTTTTTTTTAATAAAAGTGAATAGAACATCATTCATTTTTTTAATTTGTTTTGGTAAACCTTTAACAACCATTATTATTTATTTCATGCAATTTTTTTTTTTTTAAAAATGTTTCTGTATATGTAACAAGTTTTTCAATTTTATAATAAAATGTTCCTTTTACCATTTGTAAATTCTATTTTGATTATTCATTTGTATAAAAGGATATGTTTTTTAAAGATATATTTTATTTCCTGTAATATTAATGTTTTGTCATATATGAAGCAGAAAATCTTAAAATATTAATGTTCTTTTTCACAATGTAACCATGTATTCTTTTATTACTCTCACTTGAAAAATGTCTGAAAACATCTTTGTAGTTATAATGGTATTTTTTTAACAGTTCCAACTGCGCCTCCTCAAAATTTATCTCGTCGTCTGCAAAGTCCCACTGGTGTTGTAATCACTTGGAGTCCCCCAGTGCAACAGTTCAGAAATGGACGCATCACACATTATGGCATTAAATTTCACAAAAGCTCTGATGGTTCAGTTATTGAAAGAAACACAACTGAAACTAGGATGGTCTTCAGGTAATCTAACCTTTTTTTTTTTTTTATAATATAAGTGTAGCTATAATAGCTTTTGAAAGCTTGAATAAGCTATTATTTATTCAAGTTTTTTTAACAGTATCTTATTACCAAAATTGTATTAAATGGGAGCATGCATGATAAGAAGTTTGCTTAGATTAACTATGAATGATTTGACTTAAGGCATTTTTAATTTGTAATACCATTTTGTTGGATGGAATCAATTAATGTTTCAGTCATTGAGGGATAGGTAGGCATGGTACCTTAAAATCCACATTTATTTAGTTGTACTAAAAAAACACACACAAACATAAGAAAAGTAGTGACACAAAGCAAGCCCCTCTTCGCTTCTGAGATCTTGTCTATTTGTAGCCATGGTCAACCAGAAGCTATTAAAATCTAGGTGGGTAAAATGAAAATTTATTATCATGCAAAGTTTTGAAAAGCTCAAAACCATTATGGATTCAAATACTTCAATAGAAAATTTCAGTTAATTATTACATGTATTTTTACAGCATTACTATTTTTCTTGTTAGTATTTTAATCCTTTAAAGCTGTATCAAACTATACTCTGATATATTTTAATCAAAATATTGCTCTCTAAGTTATTTTAAAATTTTGGTTGCAAAATATTGAAATAATCTATGATTTCACTTCTTTTATTGTAAAACTTTCCTAGAACTAAATAGACTTTTAAATAAATATTCCTTTTTTTATAAAACTATTTATGTTGTATAGAAATCATTTTAGATTAGCATGTTTCTCTCTGAAAGTTTATACATATATATATATCAAATTCATAAAATTCTATACATAAAAGAAAATTATTGTTTTTGGCATAAAAATAGTAAATTAATAATAAATATTGCATTTTCTTAAAAATTTATAGCAACTTGGATGAAAATACAGAATATACATTCCAAGTAAATGCGTACACCAAAAAAGGGGCTGGACCATGGAGTCCACGAATGACTGTACAAACACCTGGAGATGTTCCACCTGCTCCAACGAATGTCCAAGCTGTTGCAACATCTGATCAATCTGTTGAAGTTTGGTGGGATCAAGTTCCATATTTTCTGGATATTTTAGGATATGAGGTTAGTATACATGAGATTACTGTGTGTTTATGACTTGCTGTTTTAAATTGCTAAGAACAAACATGACTGTAAAAATGTCATTGATTTTGCTTAGCCATAAATAAATAAAATAAGTAACATACCATAAAATCTGGCATATAATGTTAATTTTTAACATAAAAATAAGATCGAAATTTAAGGGGGCATGTTATATGCCGGGTATGAAAATGACTTTAAAAATAAAAAAAGAGATGACTTTAAAAAAAATAGGCATCTACAAATATCAAAATACTGTTAATTTAAAGAAATGAGATATTTAATGAACTTAAAAGGTTATAGTTCTCAAAGTATACTATTTTTTTCTTAGTATAATACCTTGAATGAATGACTTCAAAGCACAAGAGCATTGCATATGTACATTTTAAATTTCTTCGTTAAAAAGGGGGTGCATGTAAAATGGCAAATATACCTAAAAACTAAAAAATTCATCTTGAAAGTATAGGTGTGTTGTATACCTCAGATTTACGGTAATCAAATTTTAGAGGGGCAGTTTTTTTTTAGAGATTTATTCTGCATTTTGTAAGAAGGATCTATTTGTGTTAATGATATCTATTTGAAGTAATTGTGTATTAACTTATTTGTAATTTCCCTGTTTTTTGTTTAAAAATGAAGTAGCATACAAGTAAAATATAAAATGAATGAAATATATTATTAAATTTATATTTTTATCTTTATTCATTACATCATATTCTAAAAAATTAGATGTAAGTTTCTCAATTACAAAAAATAATTTTTTAATTTTAGAATAAGTAAACATTAGAATTTGTCTATCTTTATAGCACATTTTCATTTTATTGGGATTTTTTGTTGTTATTCCAATATCAATCCCATTTTGATTTTTTCTCCCTTTTAGCCACCAAAAGACTATTATTTAAGCTACCTTAAAAATTGGTCAGCGTATTACTTTTTAAAATTATATGTTCAGAAACTCAGATGTGTATGTGTACATGATTTTATTATCTTTCATAGCTTTGAAAATTTATGGAACTTTCTAATACCCTGTTGTTTTTGAAATAGGTGCTGTACATACAGGCACCTGTTGAAGATCTTGACAAGTGGAGTAATAAAAGTGTTCCTTTGACTTGGTCAGCAGAACTAACAGGGTTGGATAGTCATGCTATGTATGCCATCAGAGTAGCTGCCAGAACGCGTACCGATTTGGGTAGATTATCAGAACTTATCACTGTACGAGTAGCACCAACAGGTATATATATGCCTTTTTTCCTGATGATTTTGGTAAATGAATTGAAACATTTTTAAAGCATTATTTATTTGAACTTGATAATCATATGCATCCATGGTTGCTTTATCAGATGTACCTACTCAATTGAGAGCACAAGACGTGACTACCCATAGTATGTCTTTATCTTGGAGAAGACCTTCAAAATTAGATCCTATTAAGTACAAGGTCAGTTAATTTTGTTTGTATATCTAATATTTTGGTTGTATTCCATTCATTTGTTAAGTAAACAAGAAAATCTGTTAATATTATTCAGTCTATTAATACAATCACCAGTCCATAAAATGCTCATTTTCAGAAAAATTAGTCTAAAAGGGCTTTGTTTGCTGAGCCTTAAATATTTAAAATTTTACATGGTATCAATATTAAATAGCCAATTGGAGCATTCATTTTTTTTCCTTCTATATATGGATATAATTATGATAAAAAGGCAGAGAATGGAATATTACAAGTAAATAAAAATCGCCTCATTAATTCTTTTTTGGATTTAGTCTAATTTTATTTTGTCCTTAGCACATAAGGATTTTAATAATGTAAAAGAATACTCAAAATGATTAACAGACTTATTTAAAAAGAGATATGCATACAAAAGCCAAAGGTAGAAAGAAAATGTAACCATAAACATAAGAAATAACTCCATTTTTAAAATTTTAACCAAGATAAACACAATAAATGGGAAAAAACATGCAAGTAACAAAAAGAGAAAAAAAATTTCCACTGATTCGGGTTCCATACGAGTAAAAGATTGGAAAGCAGTACTTTAAGTTAGTACTTTTAAGTTATGATTCATTAATATGTAATCAGAATTGAAGATTTGATTCATTGATGTTTTCTCTTTTTGCTCTAGATATCCTATGGAGCTCATAAGGAGTTTTATGATAGTCAAGGCAATTTACAAAAGTTGCCAATTCCAACTCATACTGTTTTTGTTGATGCAAGCACGACAAATTACTCTGTTGATAATCTGATGCCCTTTACCAGTTATCAAGTCAATATTACTGCTGTGCCAGCAGAAGAGACATTTAGACCACCAGCTAAAATTACTGTGACCACAGCTATGGCAGGTAAAATGTTACTTTATGTTACTATGCATTTCTTAATGAAATTTGTTCTAGTTTTTTTGTGGAACCTTTCTTCAGAATTTTAAGAATTTCGGAAAAAATTTATAATCACTTATATTGTTTTTAATCAAAACCTTATTCTAATATTTTAAGATTATTCTTTACAATTTTCTGATTTATTTTAGTTCATCTGTAATGTATTCATTCCATTTCTTTTCATGAGAAGATTCATTACAAATATACTAGTTATAATGTTCAAGTATATATATGTCGCAGGGAAATTATTAAATTAGGAATTTCATCAAATCCCTATGGGAGATGATCAATTCATGGAAGAAGTTAAAATAAGAATTCTGTAAGGTAATTTCCCTAAGGAAAGTAAGTGATTTGATCAAATCCCTAACCTGTTTCAGTGAAATGATGAAATAATATTGTCAAGAGTTTAAAAGTGTTTATTTAGCAAACATGGTGCATTATTAAAAATAGAGTAATTAATACTACAATAATCATTTAATTACAAATTATTTATTCAAAATTAATTAACAAAATAATTAGATAATAAAGCTGGTATTTTTTTTAAAAAAAAAAGAAAGGGATATTTGTTATAGAATTTTGAGCATTTTTTAAAAAATTATTCATTAATGTATTACTTCAAAAATATCCTGCTTTATTTGTAACACCTTTTTTTTATCTATAAAAGGGGCGTGGTCGAATTCCCTAATTTTTTGTGTACATTTTTCAATTGAAATTTTACCCAGTTTTTCTAATTTTGAGGCATACGAAAGTGATATCAATCGAAAGATAATAATGCAAAGAATGTAACTAAATAAAACGTAAAAATGATATTTAGGTCATTTTGTTTTGGTGTGTCACTTCAGAAGCCCGACACTGCCTGGTATGTATGAGGAGAGAGAGGGGAGGTAAACGGGAGTGTGTAACAAGCGAAAACATAGCTCTACAAATGCTGACTTATTCATTTCATCATTTCACTAAAACAGTTCAGGGATTTGATCAAATCACATCAGGGAAATGACCTCAAAGAGACGTTATTTTAACATCTTCCGTGAATTGATTATCTCTCGTAGGGATTCGATGAAAGCCCTTTTCCTGCAACATATATAATGACCCTTCATGTGTAAAATTTAAGGTGTATGAATTAGATATTAATATTTTTTTTAACTAATAATAATTTATCTTGAAATTCCAGCTCCAAAGCCTATGGTGAAACCTGACTCATTTGGTGTAAAGAATGGTTGGGAAATCACTGTCATTTTGCCTAAGGCTTCTGAAGAGTATGGACCTATTAGTCATTATTTTCTTGTAGTTGTTCCATATGAGGAATCAATTAAAGAGCCAGATGAATTTACTATTGATGAAGTGAGTTCCATTTGTCAGTGCATTACTGGTTTCATGTTTATTAAAAATTCATTTAAATCATATATTCTCTATAAGTAATGTATTATTCATTCAATTCCTACTGTTAACTCACTCTCTTCCTTATATATATTTATTTATTTATATATCTTGTTCAAATTTTCTATCATTAATAGAAGACTGTCTATTCATCCAATCAAGTTCAAATAATTTTTTAAACTTGTAGTGGATGACCCTTGATGTTATAATACTTTTTTTCAAATATTAGTTCATTAATTACCGGTTAACTAATTATATTAAACTTGTTTGCCTCAGGGTTTTTTTTTGAATTAAGATTTTCCTTTGGTATGCTCTACCCTAAGTCAAAGCATAATTAATTATTAGTAAAAGATAAGCTTATGCAACATTTTATAGCATCATTGTGAGGATGTTGTACACAGTTTGTGAATAACTGATGTAATAATATTAATAATCTAACCAGGAATGACTTTGTGTTAATTAAATAGAGGAGCTCTATGTTTGTACATAAAATTGTCTTAAGTTTTTTGTATTATTTCAATTCTGGAAAGACTTGTTAATATTTTTATTTAATTAATGATAATGTTTCTTTTAAATGAAAATTCCATATTTTAAACTTCAAGATTTCTTACATAATATATAGGTTTGATTTACAAGGAAATAAAAGAGCTCTTATTTTATATATTCAAAATGTAAAACTTTTTTTTTTTTTTAATAATTTTTTTATAGTCAAATATGTTTCATTAAACCAAGCTCAGACATTTTTTAAAAAAGTTTTTATATTTCTTTAGTGTACTGTTACAGTTATCCAAAACTATGCCAATATTTTGATTTTGTAAAACAATATTTTTAAATAAATTTTATGCATATTTTTCAGCTAACTGCTACACCATCAGATCAAGTTGGGCCTTATATAGCTGCTAAGTTTTTACATCGTTCGATGCCTGAAATTTTCCCACTAGGTGATGGAAAGATGTACAATGGTTATCTAAATAGAAGATTATTGCATGATCAAAAATACAGCATTTTTGTTCGGGCAGTTGTGGATACACCTCAAAAAGTAAATCATTGATCTTATTTGTATTAGCAATAATTTAAGTGTGTTTTGACTGTTTTTTTTTTTTATTATTATTATTAAAATTGACAATTTATTAACTGTTATGAATTTGTTAATTTAACTCTTTAGATTGTGTGTGCACTATTATGTTAATATTTCTTTATGTGAACTGAAAATTAATTTAAATAGCTTTTAGAGGATAATTCTTTTAAATAGAACCTTTTTATATTTTAAAGTTTAACATTACTATATGTTTTTTTTTATTAAAAATATCTTTGAATGCTACTAAAAATTCTTATATTCTCTTTGGAATCAATTGAAAAGTATCCTTGAATTGCAAAATATGTATTAATTTTAATGCATGTTGTGTGAAACAGTTAACTACAGTTTTAGTATCCTCAATAATTTCCAAATTAAGTCATTATTTTCAGTTTCATTGGTTTAAATCATTAGAAGCATTTGTATTTTTCATATAATACACTTTTTCTCAAAGTCAAGGTAACAATAATAAAATAACTCCAGGAATTTGATTCTCTTCTATGTCTACTTAAAATGAACTGTACTGCATAATGCATTCTGGTTTCTTTTTAATGCCAAAATATTTCTTCTCTTGTGAGTGTAATAAAATATGTTTTTAATTTTTCCTCAGAGTCTTTACACAAGCAGTCCATTCTCTGATGCTTTAAGTCTTGACATGACACCTATTCGAGGACCAACCCCAGCCATTGATCCTGGCATAAGAGATAGAAATGATCTTCCTGATATGTCACAAATCAATAGTGACACTGATAAGGCACAAATTATATGGATTGTTGGTCCTGTAATAGCATTAATTTTGATAACTTTCTTTGTCATAGGGGTGTTTTTGATGAAAAGGTAAGTGGGTTTTTCACAGTGAATTTTTTTGCATAACCATGTTATTTACTAAAGTAATAATACCTTTTGCCATATTTTTAAGTATATGTCATGTTAGTTTATAAATGTATATAATGAGGTAAGAATAAAACTTTTTTTTACAGTTGAACCTGTTTTTGTGCGGTAGATAGGGGCCGCATAAAAATAAATGCACAAAAAAATCAAAAATTTCATAAATTCTTGCATAAAACAAATTATTTCGTTGAAATACTACAGAAAAAAAATTTATACGGTGGATAGGGACCGCATAAAAAAAGTCGAATTTATAAAATATGCCAATTATTTGCAAAATTTATGTAAGAATACTTCCATAACAAAATAAATAATTAAATATTACACATGGAAACATTTTTAAAACATATAGTTTCTTATTGCATACACAGATAAGATTTTAAAATGCACATACAAAGTTCATTGCTGCTCCTAAGCCCTGTAATGAATAAGTTCAAAAATCGCTTTTGTCACTTGAAGGTACAATTTCAATTGATTTATTTTTTGGCAACATAAAGTAAGAGATAAGTTTTTGTGATGAAAGTCGGGTGGTCAGTTGCTTGTAAATGTCATGATAACCAGATATACATGATCAAAGCCCTTTTTGGAATTTTATACCCCTTTCTTAATTGGTATCTATTAAAAAAAATGCTTTTCCAATTTGTTGGAAAGCTGGATCCCTGCATATTTTTATCGGCTCTCAAAGAATCCGGTACTACTTGTCTGTCTTCATAATTTATCAAATTATTGATAATGTCACTGTCATTGAAAGTTTCGTCTTCAATCAAGCACAGGCTGCTGAAGTGTTGAGAGAAAGCAACTGAATGCACATTGTTGGGAGACTGTTTATAACAAATGAACAGAGCGTCTTGAAGTGTCCACATTTTAGGGGCGTAATGTACACCCCCTCATCACGGGGGAGGGGGCAGGATTCTAGGGGCCCAAGGCCTGACTTACTCTAAATGCGTATTTACCCAATTTATAAAATTTTAAAGGCAAAACCTGACTTTCAGGTGGGTCCAAACATTCTCCATTACACCACTGGTAAATAGATAGAAAACATTACAGTGGTGCCAAAGCAATTGAAATTCATACACTGCATAAAAAAAAGATGGCACAAAAATAAAATCGCATAAAAAAAGACTGCACAAAAACAGGTTCTACTGTAAATGTATTTTTAATTAAAAATAGTAATTAATATATTTTAATAAATATTTTTAAGTAAATGTGGTATTAACTGATAGATGTATATAATTAGGTAAGGATGGAAATTTTTGTGAAGAAATGTATTTTTGTTTAAAAATTTACAATTAGCAATATTTTAATAATTATTAATTAACTAGGAGTTTGGTAAGCTTTAAAAATAATAATGTAAAGCAAATTAAGTAATAAAAGTAAATATATTAATATTTTTTTAAAGAAATTTATATTTTTGGTATTAATACTGACTATTCCTAATGACAATGAATGTTGTAAAAAAATTTTAACTAAATTATTGTGAAAACCAAAGTTGGCTTTTCTACATTTCTACTAAATTCCAGTGGCCTTGATAAGCTAAATGAGAAAAAAATGCTTTTTTTTTATGTTACTATTGCCATTTGTTTTATATCATCAAAAGCACTTTGCTTGGCTTCAAAAAAAAATTTCTATGCCGAATCCCTGATATTTTTTTTTCTGCATTCAATTTGATTTTCTCATTTATCTTTATTTTTTAGTTTCCTTATAGACATTCATTTTCCGCAGTTTATGTTCAATTTTTCTTTGCTTGAACTTTTTGTAGCTATTACCTGCTTTGAATTTTTTGTTTTGTTTGCTTTTCTTTTTCTATTTTATTTTGTTGCCTTTCCATTTGGTTTGCTTTGGTTTCTTCTGAAATGTTCAGTGTGGCAGACGCCATTGTTACAGGAATTTCCCTCAACTCTATAGAAGGAGACAAATGGCCAAAACTCCTGGAGGGGAGACCACCATGAAGTTGCTGATGACCACTGCTGAAAGAGAGTTGCCAACACATCCTACTGATCCAGTGGAGATTCGGCGGATGAACTATCAAACCCCTGCCATGATTAATCACCCTCCAATTCCAATTACGGAGCTCGCCAATCACATTGAGATGCTGAAAGCCAATGATAATCTAAAGTTCTCTCAAGAATATGAGGTATTTAGAAATTATTTATTAACTTAATATGTTATACATTAAAGGCACATTTTAAAATCGTCACTCTAACTTTCAACATTATTCACGACATGTATTTCGCCTTTTTGCCATATTAATAGAAAAGTACTTCAAATTATTAAATAAATTTAATTATTTTGTAATTATATTATTGCAGGAAAAAGTATTTCATATTAATATTTTCAATTTTTTTACTTAATCATTTTTTAAAATAATGTAGAGGGCAGTTTTATAACTACATACATACATAATACATCATGATAAGTAAAACATAATTGCCTTTTTTTTTACTACATGTCAAAGTATATAATTTTAGTGTTTTCTTTTTTTTTTTTTTTTCTTAATGCATTAAATTTATTCAAAATTTACTGCAAGATTTCAATTTTTATCATTAATTTACTTTTTATATTAATCAAACTTTTGGAATAATTTTTATTTTAATATGTAAATAATATTTTTCATAAGTTTATAGATATTTGAAAAATATTGTGATTTATTTTATTACTTTTTTGGAAATATTCACGTGCAAAGAGCAATATTGTAAACTAGTTTAAAATACTTTTATAGAATTCTTTGGTAAACCTGACAATAGCATACATAGAAGTTACTGTCATGACAGCAATAAAATGAGAATTGTAAAAAATATCTTTTAAAGCATATATCGTTACTTCTAACATACAGTTAGCTTTCAAAATGGAAAAAAAATCTAACTGTGATTTTGCTTGTTCAGTAGGGAATTCGATTAAATTACCAAAATTAGCATTTGTATGTTACAGTGCCTTAAAATTTTCTTGTATTGCAGGAAAAACAAAATTCCCGACTCTATTTCATACCAATTTAAGTTTTATTTGGAAAGCAAATTTCAACTATTCATGTTATATATTTGTATACATTATGAATTTCACAATGCATTAACAGAAAAGAATAACTCCTTATTTTATGTCATTATTTCACTTTATTTGGTTAAACTTGTAATGTTATTCAAATATAAGCTGATATTTTTGCTACAAATTTATGCAATACTTCATCTATTTACAGTCTATTGAACCTGGTCAACAGTTTACATGGGAGAATTCCAACCTTGAAATTAATAAACCAAAGAATCGTTATGCTAATGTAATAGCCTATGATCACAGCAGAGTTGTTTTGCAAACAATAGATTCAGTTCCTGGCTCTGATTATGTAAATGCAAACTACTGTGATGGTTACAGAAAACAAAATGCATATATTGCTACTCAAGGTCCTCTTCCTGAAACGTTTGGAGACTTTTGGAGAATGGTTTGGGAACAACGAAGTGCAACTATAGTTATGATGACCAAGCTTGAAGAAAGAACACGAATCAAGGTTAGTTGTTTGAATCATTTATTAGTATTCCTGTTATTTTTCTCTATCTATAAAATTTCCATTTATTAGTATTCCTGTTATTTTTCTCTATCTATAAAATTTCAGAATTTACTATTATTTCATTTTTGTGAAATAAATTTGTAAGAATGTAGATAGATAAATAATGTATCATTTGATGCTCACGTCACTCCACCCCCTAATATTATTCACTTTTATGCTATGGTGTTTTCAAATTCAATGAATAGCTAAAAATATTTCTTATTTTCTATTACCTGCTTATAATTGCTGAGAAACATTAACAGATTTAGCTAATTTAATCATTTTGTTTATTTATTATTATTTATTTATTATATATTAGAATTTTTAAGGCTTCCCATCTGGTATAATGGTTGGGGCCACAGTGATAGTACCAGTGAAGACCCATCATGTAGGGGGTGCACATTAAATCTGTCAAATTTCAAACGTCCTCCTGTTGATGTGGTGTGGAAGTTCGGTAAGGTGGTACCAGCTCAGGTGTTGTCCTTGTCACTTGTCCATGGTTCAAAGAGATGAAGTCTATTGCCAAAAGCCCTTGAGTAGCTGAATAGTGCAACATTAATATTGACTCACTGGTATAGTAGTTAGTGATGCTGAGTGCTGTGCCATAGGGCTTGGGTTAAAATCCCAGAGCAGGCATGTGTGTTTGTAAATGTATAGTGCCTGCGCAGTATGGGGTCATTCTAAATATTCCTTGAACTGCAAAACCTCTCATGAGGTCGGGGGAAGAGGGATGGCAGGCCTCTGACCACCCTCAGAGGTTCTCCCCTTCAAAATTGGGGTGAAATCGAGCTAAATTGTACTGTCACCTGCATGGTGCTCAAGCTATGGCTAATGACAGGTATACAACTAGCCTCTTATCACAATGAATTTCGTGAGCCTTGATCTGATGTTACTGTTGATCAGTTGGGATAAGTAACAACAATAGAATTTTTTAAAATGTAGTATAATGTACATTATTAAATAATCTTTTATATATTTAATTTGAAATATATATATATATATAATTCATTAAAGATTTTATTGCTTAGTATGCATTTTCTTTTTTTTATATTATTCCATAACTCAAATGCTAATTTTTAATATATTTATCTACTTCAATATTTTAAATCAAATATACCAATGTAAAACATTTCATAATATCTTTTTTTTTTCTATGCTTTTTATATCATATATATATGAATCTGGTTATCACTTTATTTCTTCAATTTTAAAAAAAATATGTTGTATATTTCCATGATTTTTCATAAGTATAAGAGAGGTATAGTAATGGTGATTCAACACTTTTTTGTCTATATTTAGTGTGATCAATATTGGCCTATTCGTGGAACTGAAACATATGGAGTGATGCAAGTTACTCTCTCTGATGTACAAGAAGTTGCTACTTACTGCATACGAACATTACATATTATGAGGGTAAGAATTTATATTAAAGTAAATATCACCATTATTTTTTCAAAACCCAAGTTTTTTCAAAAATTTAATTTTTATTCTTTTTTTATAGCTTAATCAAGGAATAGCTGAACAGCGAGAAGTTCGACAGTTCCAGTTTACTGCTTGGCCTGATCATGGTGTTCCAGATCATCCAACTCCATTCTTAATGTTCTTAAGGAGGGTCAGGAGTATGAATCCTCCAGAGTCAGGTCCAATGATAGTTCATTGTAGGTAAGTTGTTTGAAATAATGTTAATATTCTATTTTTTTTAAAATCATTTATCAAAAATTGCTAATTTATTGTTTTAAGTACTTAGGACATCAGTATTAATATATTCAAACACACTAAATGGAATGAATCATGAAATCTGTTTTTGTTTATTAATCTGTATCTGATTTCCTCTTTTGCCATACAGATGCTTCTATTTACTGTAATCTGTTGAATACAAACAGTATCATCATAAAATGAATAGCCTTTGTTATTTTATTGAAAAGAATTTATTGCTTATTAAATATTATTTTTGGAAGAAAATCTTATGTATTTCATCTAAAAACTATTTTTAATATTTAAGTTTTAAAATAGTTATCTTGATTTTTTGGTTCGTTTAACAAACACATTCTTTATTTATTTGCTAGAGCAAACTTTGACTTTATAAATGTGAAACATATATCTGTTGGAAATCATATGTTGTAATTTTTTTCTCTTTGCTCTTGCAACATATCTTTTTATATTGAATTATATGCTATTTTTATTCAAATAAATACATACGATTTCTAATAATGAATAAAGTACCTGTATAATAATTATCTGTAATTACAGATAGGATAAAAAAATGTCATTGCGCAAACATTTTAACAAAATTTGGATATGCAATTTTTAATATTTTGCTATTTAAAACTTCTACACCTGATAAATATTAAATCTAACTTGGTGCATCATATATTTTTTTTTTTTATTTTAGTGCTGGTGTTGGTAGAACTGGTTGTTTTGTTGTAATTGATTCAATGTTAGAGAGGCTGAAAAATGAAAGCACTGTTGATATTTATGGACATGTCACCTGCTTACGAGCCCAGCGCAACTATATGGTTCAGACTGAAGACCAGTATGTCTTCATACATGATGCTGTTTTAGAAGCTGTTATAGCTGGCAATACTGAAGTTCCTGCACGCAATCTCTTTGTTCATATTCAGCAATTGATGCAAGTAACTCCTGTGGAAGGATGTACTGGAATGGAGTTGGAATTCAAGGTGTGAAAAAAAAATTTTGAACTTAAAATTATGCATGAGGTGATATTTAGAAGCTTTTAAAAACATTAAAAGATATTCAGTTTAATCATTCAACATTATAGAAAAAAAATGTTATTAAAAACTTTTGTGGAAAAAGGTATTAATGTTGAGTTGAGTTTTTATTATTATACTTTAAATATAAAACTATTTGAAGACAGTGCTGGTTTATCCATTGGATACTTGGGGCTGGCACCCAGGGGCCCGAGTAAACTGGACTTAACCAGATTTTCTTGTTATGAATTTCAATCGGCCAGTATCTGTTGGTCTTCTGCGTCCAGGGCCCAAAATGAGCATAAACTGGCACCATTTGATGGATATATTCATAATACATACAGGAAAGAGAATGCAGAAATTTTGGTTATTTTGAAAGTTTACTCTTAAATTATTTCAAAATTCAATAAAATCCTTTATATGTAATATTTTTTTTAAATATTGCAAAGTATTTTTTTTAATTAAATTTCTACTTGTTTTCTTTTTTAAAGCTTGAACAATGATATTTGTTACATTCTGAAGAAAAACCAAAAGATATTATAACAAAGTATTGGGGTTAAAAGTTGATGGAAAATGTAGTATGAGTTGAAAAGCTCTTGTTAAAGTATTCATCAAAAAATAATGAATGTTAATTTACTATATTAGTAGCTTTTCAATATGTTGAGAATGTGTTTCATTTGCCAAACTAATGTTATGGCTCTATCAATTGAAATTATCAAATGTGTTCAAAAATTGATAGGCAAAAATTGTGAAGTCTGTTCTGTTTATTGTAACGTTATTTCACAACAATTAATTAAATTAACCTCTTCAACATTATAATGCTTGCAAATTGTCTGAACTAATTTACTTCTAATTGTTTGAACTAATTATTTAAAATAATTTAGCTATTCATATTACATTCTAAAACTTTTCATAAAGTTGATTGATCACTAATATAAATTTTTTCATTTTAAATTCTGTACTTTTACAATCTGCTTATATTTAATACTAGAAGTTAATAAAAAATATTTTTTCCTCTCACTCTCTCATTTTATTTATTTGGTTTTGCAGAAATTGGCCAACATGAAGACTCAGTCCAGTAAATTTGTTAGTGCTAATTTGCCTGTGAATAAATTTAAAAATAGGCTTATGAATATTCTTCCATGTAAGTATGCATTTAGTTAATGCAAATTTTATTTTATAGAAAGATTGTTTTTAAATATATATGTGTGTGTGTAGTAACCTTTAGATATATAAATAACTTATTTATCCTAAATAATAAAAACAGTAAAATTTCAACATTTATATTTTAATATTTTTATTTCATAGTTGAATCTATTTTAAAATTTGTGTATAAATTTTCAGATGAATCAACTCGAGTATGTTTGCAGCCAATAAGAGGAGTCGATGGTTCAGATTATATTAATGCTAGTTTCATTGATGTAAGTTAAATAACCGTTTACTACATCAGCTTTTTTTAAACATCTAGTTAAAATTTTTATTTGAATTCCACCTCTCTGTTATGTAGAAAAAAAGCCTCTGATGTTTATTTTTTATTTCTGATAAAAAAAATTAATATTTTTAGTTTCAAAATTTTAAATATTTATTTATATTTTCATTTATTTATGGTATTACAATGCATAATTTATTTTGTTATATGCTGTTGAAAAGAAACTCTGCAATCATACTTTTATTTTATTTTCAATGAACCACCAAATTTATAATTAAAAAAACACCAACTTTTGTATTAGTAATTTTTTTTTCCCAAAAAATATTATTAAATAAATGCAATTCTTATCCACAGGGTTACAAATACCGAAATGCATACATTTCAACCCAAGGTCCTCTTCCTGAAACAACTGAAGATTTCTGGCGTATGCTATGGGAGCATAACTCTAACATTGTAGTCATGCTTACAAAATTGAAAGAAATGGGGAGGGTATGTTTAAATTCTACTGTTCTACTTGATTACATTGCTGAATAAATTGAAATATATATTATGAAAAAAATTTGAATATAAGACATTAAAACAACTAGTGAATCATCCTCTTTGGTATTTTCCAAGCATTTAGAAATATTTTTGTGATGTATTGTGTATATTTTGATAGATTATTTCTTAACTTAAAGCTAAATCAACATATCCAAATTTCTATTTCAGGAGAAATGCCATCAGTACTGGCCAAATGAACGCTCCCAGCGCTACCTTTATTATGTTGTGGATCCCATTACTGAATATAATATGCCTCAGTATATTCTGAGAGAATTCAAAGTAACCGATGCTAGGGTGAGAAATTCTTATTGTTTTTTAAATTCTTCAGCTATAATGGGTTTTTAAAAAAATCTTGTTGATAACTTACAATTGTTAGATAGTTATATTTCATTCATTCTTTTTTTAAAATTTTATTTTATTGTATTTTTTTAGGATGGTCAGTCTAGAACTATCCGTCAGTTCCATTTCACCGATTGGCCAGAACAAGGCGTTCCCAAATCAGGAGATGGTTTTATCGAATTCATTGGGCAGGTGCATAAAACTAAAGAGCAGTTTGGACAAGAAGGTCCAATCACTGTTCATTGCAGGTATGATAAAATTTTGGAAAGAAACTTCATTATATTGTTTCTCAAAACTGAATAAAATTCTAATTTTTTTTGTATATATAATTCTAGTGCTGGAGTTGGTCGAAGTGGTGTTTTCATTACCCTGAGCATAGTTTTGGAAAGAATGCAATATGAAGGAGTTGTTGATGTGTTCCAGACAGTCAGAACATTAAGAACACAGCGCCCTGGCATGGTTCAAACCGAAGTTAGTAGCTGCTTTACTGTTTCTTATTAATTTATAGCTTTAAACTATCTTGAATGAAATTGTTGATGTGAACATTTGATTGCATGGTTGTTAAGAGTTGATGTCTGGCAATTAAAAGATTACAAATTTGAAGTGCACACATACATTGGAATGCAGTCGCAATGGCTTGATAGCATGATGAGTGGGAAAGACCTGTAATAGTGCAATGTGGAAAATGGCTTATGAAGTTCACTGGAATTATTGTGCGATAAAATTCATTCAAGTCAATACATACAGTGGCCAATCATTCAGCCAATCTTATGGGGTTGGGAGGGGAGAGAATTTGGATGTGTAACTTGAATTTGACTATCATTGTCCAATCAAACTATTGTTCACTCCCAATTCCACACATCTGTAGAAATTCTTGTTGAAAGCCATACCAGTTACATCTGGAAAAATATATTAAATTTACAAAAGCAGTTATATATCTAGTGTTATCAGTTACATAGTGTGTATGGAAGTAACAATTAATTTTTTTTAAAATCACGACAAATATTGTGAGATTTTGAATGATAGCATAATATATTTTATTGTTAAAATCTTGATATATATCTGTTAATATCAATTATTGCTTTGAACTCTTTGGTTTATCATCTGGCTTTTTTATTACTTTGTTCACACACTAAAGTTTTTTTAATTGTCTGTCATTTTTTTTAATAACAAGTCATCTAAATTTTGGCTAAACTATGAAATAAATTTATTTGTTTTAGTGTCATGTATTGTTTGAAAGAATTTATATGTATGTGATGAATTTTATATATTTAATATTTTTATATCACTTATATATACTGATTCTAAAGTGTATAATGAAAATTCTTTTTTTCTAGGATCAATATCAGTTCTGCTACCGTGCATCTTTAGAATACTTAGGATCATTTGACCATTACACTAATTGAACTTTGTGAATCTGTGCTTACATGATCTCTACCAAGATCTCATCTTGCCAAAGCATTCTTCTCTGCATGCTAGGACAGGATGATTCAAAACTGATCTTTAATTTATTATCAGTTATATTGGATGATGAATATATATCACAGTGTGCACTAGATTGAACCAATGATCTAATTGGTGCTGGAAGAGACTTAAGATTTTTTTTATTATTGTTATTATTTTATAAAGAAGTGCACATCAGCTAAAAAGATATAATATTAATAATTCTCTATTAGTTTAACTTGGGAAAAAAATACAGCTTCTAGTTTAAAAAAAATGTATGCCAACAGCTTGCCTCTGCCAAACGGTGGGCTTGTTCGTGGTACATTGTTCCTGTGGCAGTTATAGCTTAGACTCGACATGCTGTGAAATTAAAGTTGTCATCACATATCCAAGCATTATTTGACCTTTTTGTATTTTTTGAAGAGGGAAGAAAAGAGCATATCATTTTGGTCATCTATTTAAGTTCATTCTTCTGTAATCATCATTTTTGTGGCTAAGAAAGCATGGGAAACAATGCTGTTCGAAATGAAAGTGCATGATGTATAACAGTGTATAACTAGTACGTCAAACATTGTGTAATAAAAGTCAAGTATATAATGAACCTTTTGTCAAAATTGGCTGCATAGTTTATGCACTGCTCAGCTGTGAAGTGTTGTTCTTTTTTTGTCTTTTCCCTTAACATAGTTTTTACACCAGTAGAATTTGGTATATTTACATATATCAACTACTATATCATGAAAAGACCCACCAGATTTTCAATACTTTGAAAATGATACTGAACTTTTAAAAAAGTTTTGAGAATGTCTTTTCTGTTATTGTTTACAAAAAAAAAGAGACTTAAATTTTTATCAGATTAGGAATTTTTGGCATTTTTTATGTATTTGATGTGTATTTTTTTTTTGTTTTGTATTTTTTAATAACTGAAAAAATAGCAGTACTGTAATATTTAGTGTGTAATGAATTTGTTTGTACCTCTGACAATTTTCTGTGATATCTTGATTCTTAATTTTTTTTTCTTTTTATATCAAAGAGAAAAATGTGCTATTAGTAATTTACTTAACATTTACTTATTGCATCTTTATATATATATATATATAAAGTGTTTGTAAAATATATTTAAAAGAAAATGATCTTGCATTTAATTTTATGCTTATTTTATAACAAAAAATTTTTGATCTCATTGCCCAGAATATCAGATATCATATTGATTATTATGAAAAATAAATATTGCATTTGACTATTGTATTTTGCATTTAAAAATATTTAATGAAGTATGAATTAGTATAATTTTTATAAATTAATTATGGATAAATAGAATTCTACTAGATGTGAAGATGTTTTTTATTTTTATGTAAAATAAAATCATTTTTCATGTGGACAAGAAAATGATCAAATGAAAATTGTTTTCATTTCTGCTATCTATTAAATGTATAATATTTGAAAACTTATACATTTCGTTTTTACACGGGTATTTTTGTTATCGATTTAATTTTTGTATGATTTTCATAGGCAGTTATATTTCATTTTTGTGTTTATTTCTATTTTTTAGAATACTTGTTATATGACACTTATGTGTGTACTTTGTATTTAAAATTCCAAAATCTGTACATTTGTGAATTTTATTTTGTAACAGTGCTATAAATTGTATTTCATGTCTTGTCTTGTAACAAACTAAAGTTGTCAGATAATAGCTATATTTTTTCTTTTCATTTTCATGGAGAGTAAGAGAGAGAAACTACATTTTAATCACATAGTTCTTAGTTTCTACAGCTAATTTACCATTTGTAAATATGTACATTATTGAAATAGTATATTCCTATTGTGATTATCATGAACTGTGTTGTCACACCACTGAAAGAAGTTGATTAATTTTAATCATTTCATAAAAGTACTAACTAAAGCTTGTCTTAAAAATGTTTTTTTTTTCAATGAAATGCATTTTACTTTATTTTTAAAGTAAAGTATAAGTTGCTAATCTTTGCTGTATTAGATGTAGAATGCATGAAATATTATAGTAAAATAGTATATATTCGATATTCTTATGTTTCATCGATTTTTTTATCAACAAATAAGTACTACTTTTGATTCATAGAAATAAAACTGGATCTAAAAGTTAATACTTATCACAGTAAAGAAAAAAAATAAAGGCTTATCTAAAATATTTTTGTTTTTACACTGCCAAAACTGCATATTTTGTCCATTTAGAATTTATGTGTGTGCATGTACAATATACATGATTGTATTATTTTAAAATATATATATATATACATATATTATGCGTGTGGAAAAGTAGAAATTTTATTTTCTGAAGTGTTGGATTCTTTTTCTCATAGAATTGTTTATTAGAAAAAGTTTTTATTCTTATTGCTAGCTATGTGTGAATATATTATACAGCTGTAAATTTCTTTTTAAAAAAATCATGTGTTCCAATTTTATTGTATTATTTCTTTTTTAAAAATGAAATTATGTGCTTTTAATAATTTTATGATTATTTTTGCAAATTTTGAAATTTTTTGTTGTTGTTGAAATAGTATAATATCAAAATTTAACTGATCATTGTAATAAAAATTGAAGAAAATTTATAATTTAAAGCAATTGTTTTGTTTAATTGTTTATGAAAAGATCAACTTGTGTCAGGAATATATTATTCTAGAGTATTTGTGTCAAGAGAAACTGGACTATTAACTATTCTTGACCTTCGAAAAAACAATTGTAGTAAAAAAAGGCTTTATAAAAATCATTTGATTTACTAGAAACTTATCGTTTTGTAAAAGAAAACTTACATCTTTTGTTGAATGAATTGAAAGATTAAACTTCTGATCTTGTGTAGATAATTATTTTTGTATCATTGAAAAATGTGTAGCCAATGTCAAGTGAAATGTAAATCAGCTTTTTTTCCTTTCTTTTTTAATTTTTTTTTATTGCACATTATATAAAATCATTTATAACTCTATATATCTCCTAGTCTTCATTTCTATTGTTGTTTTTACTATTACATAAATTATAAGATGAAAATTATTAAGTTTTACAAACAATTGAGCATCAGTTTTGCTTAACACACATTAGGGACACAAAAGATATAATTAAAAGTATGTTACTGTATGAGAAGTAGACTTCACGTGTTGGTTTCGAAATTTATTACCAAAAAATGTGTTTTTAAATACATAATGAATAAATTTAGATTACTCAACAGTATTTTTTAAAAAAAATTTTAGAGTTTATTTAAAGTTCTCTTATTGAAAATTGAAATAATTTCAAAATTATTTTGGCATAATAATTTTAAAAAAAAAATTCAAACACATAATATCTATCTCTTTATATGGGATATTTGTTAATTAAAATTCAACTTACATTAGAATGACTTGCATTTAGACAATTTTTTATTTATTTTACAATGATTTTAACATTTGATTTGGATGAAAAATATTGACTATCAATAATTATCCCGTGTAAAATGTTGTAAATTGTTAAAATTGAAAGTAATATAAATCGTGTGTGTGTTAATGTTCAGAAATGCATTATTACATAATTACTTTAAAAAATCAGTTATTTTAATGACTACTAAATAATTTGGAAACAAATCATTATAGAACTAAGTATTTGCAATTTAGATACTTAAATATATGAAACTTCAGAAAAATTTAATTTCATAATCTAAATTTCTTTCAAATCCATGAATGCATCATATTCAAAAATTACAATTATTTGATCAGTTAAAAAAAAATTATGAAAATTTCCATTTTTATGCTTTTATTAACTCTATTAGTTAATTCATATTTTCAGAAATCAACACAGTTGTTTTTAAGAAAATATGAACATAATAGAAGCAATCTTGTATATGATTTACGTATTATTACACACATTTTTTTTCATAGTGTAGTTAATGTGCTGTTCTAAAAAGTTTCAAGGCTGCTTACTAAAATTCTGAATGTAATACTAAAATTCTGAATGTAATAATTATCCCTCCTAAAGAAAGAAACTTGAAACTCGCTAATCAGCTTTTGATAAAATGGATGTCAGATTTTAAGATAAAAACTACTACTTAGCGTTTAATTATGTTTTAAAATAAGGATGTCATTTATTTAAAGGTGTATTAATAAGAACTGCTGATACAGAAACATAATCCTTTAATTTCGATTCATATGACAGTATTGTGTTTTGATTATGACAAATACAGTCAAAGCATTTTCCTCATTAGTCAATCAACAGTCTTTTCATTGGAAAATGATTTTATCATTTCAAGGTTTCACCATTGTTTCGGTTATACCATTTTGAGATCATAAATTGCATGATATAAAGACAGAACAAAATATTGGTAAAATGTCAGGTGATATTTATAAGATATTTCCTTTCAAGCTATATTGTTGATGTAATATCTGTATGCATTATAGGCGCTTTTTTTTAAAAAAAAGCTATTTCCTCGCAAGATTCTGTGCCCCAAGGCAAAGAAAATTATAATTTTTTGAAAGGGAATTTAGAATTAAATAAGATAAAGGAAAAATTTCCGCATTTAGGAATTTTGTTACAGATTATACACACAACAAAAAATCGGAATGTTTTTTGATATTCGATTTTATTTTCAAAATATTGTTCAGTCAGAATTTAGTTCTGTTAAAATGATTGCCTTCAATAATTAAAACAAAATTGAATAAATTATATTCTCTTAAAGTAAAATACGACATAAAATAAAGCTGAAATTTTAGTGTCACTTTAAACATTCGAAAAAGAATATTTGTGAGACAAAATCAAAAATTTCCTCTCAAATAACACACTGTTCATCGTTAAAATGGTATTTACTAGTAAAAACTAAGTTTAAACATGTATGTTTATCTTTTCTTTAAAAATTTAACTTTTTTTTTTAAAAAAAAAAATTTCTGTTATAGTTTTCTATTTTTCAAATCGCAATTATGCGGGGTTTTTTTTAAAAAAATATTCAGCTATATTTGCATTTTTTTCGATCTATGAACATTTGTCTATATTTCTTTATCATTTTTATTTTTTAAAAAGAACTTCATTAGTAATAACACAAAAATGCACACCTTTTTTTGTATCTAAATCGATATGGAGATCTCCCATTTTAACTAAATAGCAATTCAAAAATTTTTAACTATAATTTCAATGCTTAGCAAACGTACAATTTTCCATTCAAATTTTTAATTTACCAAGCAGAGACTTATTAAAATTTGAATAAAGAAAAATATATTCGTAAGAACACAGGGAAAAAAAAACTTTAAATCAATACATTATAATATAAAAATGGTTTTAATATAAAGCTCATATTCACATGCAGTTTAAAAACAAATATAATATAAAATACAAATGCATTTCTTTGCATTTAAAATTCTTGAGTATAACACAATAGAATAAAAAGATAACATTCAAAAAAACCCGCATTAAAAATATTTATAACAGTTCTACTTTATATAAGCTACTAACAAAAAAGCACTTCAAGTAATAAGTAATTACCTCAGTGACGATCACTTTAAGTTGTGCATTCATTTGCTTTGAGATTTTGCAGTATTCTTCTACTAATACATAATCGATGGTAATTTATATACATTAAAAAGTCAAGTCGTTGCTATAAGTTCTGCTAACATCTACATTCTACAAATTGGACTTACAGCCAATCTTCTTGAACTTTCTAATGCATTGTAGAAAACAATAACAGCTAACCGAGCAACTTCGAAAAGGTACCAACAGCATCTTTAGCGTGCTCTGCTATCTTTGAAGCGGCCGTCTCGAACTGGTCTTTGGCGTTGAGCATGCCATCTCCAACTGCTTCTTTCATCTTTGAGCCTGTTTCGGCAACTTTTCCCATGCTTTCACTGAATGAATCTCCGATGTCCTCGGCGAAACTTTGGACCTTTTTAGCCCCTTCTTCCGACAGTTCCTTCGCAACAGAAGTGTAACCTTTCAAAACGTCCATGCCACCCTCCATCTTGTCTTTTGCACCATCAGTCATGCCAAGTATGCCATTCAAAAGTCCTGAAGACGGCTTGGCATCATCTGCCTCCTCTTTTTTATCCTCATCAGCAATGGCAAAATTAAAAGCGGCACAGATTGCCAAAGTAGCGAATAGGTATCGTGCAGTCACCATAGTGCTTGTTGCTTAGACGAAAATGCTCAAGAACAGATCAGGGAGATCGAATGCGATTGACTATGGGATACTCAAGCAACCGAAGCCGGTTTTATTTGTTACTTCTTGACGTAACGATTACGTCGCTGTTGTTTCATTACAAACGCCCTTTCCTGATAGGTGACAGGAAAACTCATTAATTTTCTCCTTGCTTCGTAATCGAACAAGTAAACGGATGCGTGAACTTGAAAAGCCAGTAAAATTGCCCGACACTTTTTAGAACTTATACTAGATCCAGGGACTGTGTAGAAAATGCGAATTTTTAATCTTATTATCTGATAATCTCTTTTAAAAGACACTTGCGTAATCACTTCGTTTGACAATGACAGCTATTTCCTCAAATTATGGTCTTTCTATGACTAAGTACTTATTCATGGATTTGAATAGGAAACAAATAGAATTAAAAAGTGATTTTGTAACGTATATTTAAAAAAAAAAGAATAGATGGAAAAACCCAGCTTCAAGCAATACGGTAAGCTAAAAATTTAAACAATGATTAGCCTTTCGAAGAGATCTCTACGATATTCTCTTCAAATTTATTTTGTACTGACTTTTTTTCTTTTTCCGGGCTAGAGCTTTTGAAAATTTAAAAATCAAACTATTTAAAGAACAGATTTGTCCAGCTAGTTTTTTGTGTGATAAATAGTAATATCAAATATCTCTGAGGGCGCTGTAGGCAAGTGGTCTTGGTCACGGCCTCGTGGTCTGTGTGTCATGAGCTCGAGCCTCAGTGCCACTAAAGACCCGCTGTGTAGAGAGGCTAATGCAAGTTATATTTGATGATGCTCAAATTTTTTCCCTGTTAGCATGTTGTGGAAGTTAGGAGGGAGTTGCCAGCTTAAGTGTTGTTTTCGTCACTTGATCACTTCCCAAAATTACGAGGTCCATAGCCAGCAGCCCTCGTGTAGCTTTAGAGTGCGCTGTTAATAACTCACCCAGCTAAATATAACTATATATTCATTATTTCGTATTAAATATGCTCTAGGTGATATATACAGTCGAACCTCTATATTGCGAATTTTTCTGTATAGCGAACCTTTTCCTGGAACCATGAACATTTCATGATTTTCTTCGTAAAATAACCTCTCTATAGCGAAATGCATTTTCTATATAACGAACTTTTTCTTTTGTGATTCAATTTTTTTTCTCCCTATTTTTAAGGTATTTCTGAACATTTCAAGTTATTTTCTCTTTAATATATTTTATGGTGGTCATAGATCTTGAACTGGTTTATAAGATCCTAACTCGCCGAGAGCAATAGAGTTATGGACGTTTCATCCAAGAAAAGGTACCTTTAGCAACCCCAATGCCCAGTTCACTCGAAACATCTTCGATATCCTCTCACACTCAGTGGAGTTGTCCATGTTCTAATTATAAAATAATGTATGTTTAATATTACCTGTGTGCTTTTAATTAGAAAATGTCCTTAAAATTCATTAATTTTAATATAAAATTATTTTCTCTTAATATTGAAAATACAGTGACACATTCGACAATGTTTTTCTTGTTTTCTTTGCAGTTTTTCTTTCTTTCTTTTTTTTATGATGGGTAAGATATATAAAATAAACATATATTAATTTTAAACAAGTAATATTAAAAACAATTTTAAGTCAATTCCTACTTAGATCAATAAAGAAAAATTTTACTTTAGCTACTTTTTATTAAATATTTACAATTAATACTAGCTGTCTCGACAGACGTTGTCCAGTACACACGTCTTACAAAATTTTTTGAATACGTTGTAACAATCTGGACCGTTTTGATCAAATCTTTTATAAAGAAAGTTATTACAATACCTGACATCACATGTACAGTTACCCCAATTCGACCTATCGATTGCGTGTGAGTATGTATTTACTATGAACTAGGTTGAATATGGGACCTATTCTGAATAGAAACTTAAACTTGTTTTGATCAAAGGGTAAAAAAGATAAAACTCGAGCTATTTTCATAACAGGTATATTTTTTTAATGCACAAAAAATAAATTTATCGTAATGCCATTGAATGTACAATGTTTTTGGTTAATCCTTGAGGGATATAAGCAAACATGCGATGGTTTGCCAGACCTCGGACATGCAACATATAATTGGCCGTGCGAAAAGACAGGGTTTTCTAAATCTAAGCCACAAATTGTCATTGACCTTCTGACTTATTAATGGTCATAGCAAATACCAAGGGAATTGGAAATTGCAAACATTTGAGTGGGTAGGTGAGTCTGAAAGAATCATTGGGATCTGTTGTAGAAGTACAACTTCACCTTGAAGTTTCGGCTCAAATAGTGACCTCAAGAATATTGCCCACGATTTTTTTATCAACAATCGCGCGCCCTTACATAATTTTGGCGCATTTTTAACGAATTGCGATATCGGACAGAATGTGAATCTAAATCATTCTCGAATCCGCTTGAACCCACACAAAAAATATCATCCAAATCGGTCCAGCCATTTAGGAGGAGTTCAGTCACACATACACACGCACATAAGAATTATATACATATAAAGATATATGCCGTATGGTTGCGAAATGAATAATCTTTCCGATACTGTAATTATTTTTTGTCTGATTTTGATAGAAAAATTAGATTGCAGTTTTAAAAACGGCGAAAATATCAGAAAATCAGGAGACAGCGTGACTATATCTGTAATTCTTTAAATAATTAGTTTCAGTCAATTAATTTTAATTAATTATAATTAAATTATCGTATTTTTACGCAAAACAATAGTGTATAGAAAATTTCAGCTCAAATGAGCGCTTTAAAATGTGAGGAAAAGAAACCTTTTAAAGTTTTGACACAAGTCGCCAAAAATGATACCAACTTGGCTGTATTTGTGATTCCTTGAATAATTAGCTTTAATCAATTAATTTTTTAATTATGATTAAATTACTGTATTGTCATCAAAAATAATTATGTATATAAAATTTAAGCACAATTGAGCGTTTAAAATGTATTTTATTAACGATTGAAAATTCCACCAAGATAAAAAAAAAATAAATATAGAGAGAGTGTGAGCTAATAGTAGGAATTGAAAAAGGTGTTAATAATTCCTTTTTTAATACACAGTATTTATGTATTTAAAATTTGTTTTATGTGGTTTATAAAGTATATTAAAATATGAACCTCTATATAACGAATTTTCCATATAACGTACTTTTTCCAGGATTTAGCGACTTCGTTATATAGAGGTCCCGCTGTATTTATACTCGTATATCCTCTAATACATGTGTAGTAACATATGATCTAAACTCTTGTTTTTGAATTACTGAAATTATTTTTGAAATGGTCCCGCAGTACGGCTTAAAATTTCAAAAGTGGTTCTTTACCATTCATGTGTGTATGTGTGTACGCGTGCATGCGTGTATGTGTGCGTGAGCGTGGGTATGTTGCAAATAATATTTCTGTATATTTAAGGAACATGATCAATAATTCGATAAATAGAAACCAAATTTTTTATAAGAAACAAGAGTTTATTTTAACAAAAGAATAGATTGAGAACATGACGCAATGTGATTAATGTGTTACGAGAATGAGGGGTAACAAATTCAAAATTCTTATTTACGTTTACTTATTCTGCTATTTTTGAAAGGTGCAATACGTCTTATTGTAAAACTAGATGCTTTGTTTTTTTTGCCCTTTACCCCTGTAATCATTTCTGCAAATGACGCATACAGAACATGACCATAGCATTTCCCTACGGATACAAAATTGCTTTCCCTACTGTTAAGAGATTTAACCCTTTATCTACCGCATTATGATTTACTGCAGTTTTTGTAATGCAATATATATATATATTTGAATATCTACATTGAAAATTAAGGGATATACGTATATAAAATACTCAACTGTGGGAAATTAACTAAAGATATTTAACAGTAAAACTAATTATACACACTGTTCACTTAAAATAAACAGTCAAATCGTTTTCTAAGGTCTTCCTTAACATACAAAAAAAATAAGACATTTACCTTTTGACATTAACTATTTTTTCGGAACAAAAATGATAATCTTTGCAATCCGCTGAAAACGCCGTCAGCTGAAAACGCAATTTCTGCTATAAAACTATTCGCCTTCCCCGCTAAAATACTCATCATAGAACCCGTGCTGCCATATATCTTGGAACAGTGGATTTCAAAGAATATTCCTGCTAAGTATCGTCAGAGTATTCGAGAAAATGGTTATTCTATGTAATTTTAAAGTGAATGGTACTTAAAAGTACCGTCGGTAGATAAAGGGTTAAACGCCGCACTACGATTGAAAGGTAACAAACTAAATTTTGATAAAAAAAAAATCAGTAAATAAATAAAATTAAAACATAAGATCTATAAAAAAATTTAATTTTTTAAAATTTTTAGCATGTTTTAAAAATGGAACATTGGCGGGTGCAATTTAGTTTTTTCACATACTTTTTAAAAGCATGACTGATGACATTTTAATTCGAAAATCAATTATTATATACCTTTTTAAGAAATAGTATCTAAACCAGAGGTGGCACTAAGCATTACCCCGCGGGGTTTCATCACTCTCTGTTGTAGAGGGGGAGGGGCATGATACCCGACAAACCATTGAAATGGGCCTTAAAAATCTAAAAATTAAATTGGGAGAAAACAACTAAAAATGTGCGTGTGAACGAAAAAAATCCATCATTTTTTCCCTGCAGAATTTTTTAAATGTACCCCGAGGGAGTAGGGGGACAGGTTTCTTGATGGATGTCCCCTGCTGGCGCCACCACTGAAGTAAACTTTAATATAATTCCAAAATAAAACAGATTAAGCTGAAAATATAACAGGAATTTATACATTTACAGGAAATTACAATCACTTATTAGAAATACACTCAATAAAGGAAAACATCAGTATGACAAAAATAAACAACCTTCATATCAAAATTCGCAAAGCTAATAGTATAATAAAGTAAAAAAATACTAGAAAAATACAGATTTATTTCTTTAAAATGAGAAATAAAGACAAAATATGTAATTGTTTTTTTTATATGTGTTATTTTATGTGCTAAACTATGTTTACTGTCCATGGTAGTTAGGAAAACATTTCTCCTGCAATCTTTTTTTGTATTCGAGGTATTTTTTCGTTGTGTTTTTCTGACGTAATACACAACGCCATATTTCGCGCATTGCTAAATTGATGAAGGCTGTTTTCGGTTTATGTTAAAGAATAAGATCCAAATTTGGAACATTTTTTCAGATATAAAAGAAATGAACATTTTATATGATATTCTGGCTTCGCCATCCTTTAGAGAGCAGCATTTTTTTTATAATACTTCCCATTTTTAACGAGTTGAATCATTTTTTCTGGTGTAAAATGCGTTTCGCGTTTTTTCTCCTATACCGTAATGTCAAATGGGCTATGCCTTCACGTATTAAAACGAAAAAGAAAACATTCATGGAATATTTTGAAGTTTTTAAAAACATTATATTGTTAACAGAAGTATGAGTTATAATGCTGCAAATTTCCATGGAAATTTAGGCATATTTCTGTCTGAAAATGTGCTTCGCGTTTAGTTCAAGCTCTCGTATTTTTACCGAAGACAGCCTTAAAATACCGTTTTTTTGTTTTTAAACAGAGGCCTATATGTTCCAAAACGTCTGTCTATAGTAAATCGACACGTCCTCTATCCCTTCATTCTATATTTTTATAAGATTTAGTTGACAAATATCAATTTTTTTTTTTTTTTTTTTTTTTTTGTGCATGGCAAAATCTCTTAGTTTTAGTGACAGGCCCATGTGTTACATTATTGGATGCTATAGCTACTATAGTACTGTCTTTCTAACGGCAAATGTACACTTGTCCGTCACTTCGGTAATCGAAATTACCTTTTTGCCATTTTTATTGCTTAATTTGAAGATTTAGAAGGCCATCTTCCTGTGCGTTTATCTCGAATTGCGCCAGTTTCCTTAAAACTCTTTTCATACAGTTTTGTTAACAGTTTATGTGATGAAAATATGTGATGCCTTTGATAAACATTTTGGCTGAATGGTGACCGTAATATAAGGGACCATCCATTCATCTATACTCAGTTTAGAATGAAAGATGCCGAACTGCTGAATTTTTTTTTTTTTTTTTAAGTTCTACATAAAAAGGAGAAATTTTTTGCATTTTATCTCCAGATGTCAACTTGTTATTATCGATAGTATGAAAGAATTTTTTATTCTTTCTGAATCTACTTCTAGGCATTACAGTAGAAACAATTGGGACTGATAAATCTTGTGTGCTCCAGTATGAATCTTCTCCAGGTACTTGATGATATCCACTATATAAAAGTAACACTAATAAAGTAACACGCAACGTCTAACTATCAACAAACGCACGTGCAGTTTTGCAGCAGCTGAGAGTTCACTTGAGATTGTTCAGAAATGGGTAAAGGGGGGGAGTTGAAAGAGGGAGCCGAAAGGAAAGTCAATAGTCATGGAGAGAGAAATTACATTTTAATCACATAGTTCTTAGTTTCTACAGCTAATTTACCATTTGTAAATATGTACATTATTGAAATAGTATATTCCTATTGTAATTATCATGAACAGTGTTGTCACCATTAAAAGAAGTTGATTAATTTTAATCATTTCATAAAAGTACTAACTAAAGTTTGTCTTAAAAATGTTTGTTTTTTTCAATGAAATACATTTGGGTTTCTTTTTAAAGTAAAGTATAAATTGCTAATCTTTGCTGTATTAGATGTAGAATGCATGAAATACTGTAGTAAAATAGTATATATTCGATATTATTCTTATGTTCCATTAATTTTTTTATCAACAAATAAGTACTACTTTTGATTCATAGAAATAAAACTGGATCTAAAAGTTAATACGTATCAGAAGGGAAAATATAAAAGCTTATCAAAAATATTTTTGTTTTTACACTGTCAAAACTGCATATTTTGTCCATTTAGAGTTTATGTATGCACATGTAAAATATACATGATTGCAGTGGCGTAGCTAAAAAGGTGACGAAGGGGCCATGGCCTCGGGGGGCATATGAAAAGGGGCAGCGGCAAGCACACCGATATTTAAATTCATAAAATATTTCAAACTCCAGAAATAGAAACTGACAGAAACGAGTGAAAACTTTAATACACCCATAGATGTAGGAAATTTATTAGTCGCTATGCAATCGCATTCGTTTTTATGTTACTTAGATTTCTGGTAACCGGTACTGTGTGAAGTCAACGATGCTCAAAATTATTTGCAAACAGAGGGACTAAATATCCATCAATGTGCTCAAAAAAGTACGTGCTTTACAGACCATATTAGAAGCAAAACGAGAGGAATTCGTGGATGACGATTTAATATAAGCTAAAAGTTCATGTGAAGAGCTTGAAATTTCTTTTGAACCCCCATGACGAATCAGGAGGAAGCATATATTTGGCGAAGGAAGTAAAGATGTTCAGTTATCGTACGAAGATGACTTGAGGCGAACAATGTTTACTTCAATAGACAGAGTAACTGCTGATATTCGAGAAAGATTCCAACAGTTGCAGAATCTTGCGCAAAAATATGCCTTTTTAAGGCCTGAAGTGATATTGAGCATGGATGAACTTAACTTAGATCAAGCTCCTCAAGACATTAATAAAGAAGAATTCCAACTTGAACGCGTACGTCTACAAACTTTCGTAGTTGCAACAGACCCAGGCTGTAAAAAAAGAACTCATTAGGTCCGGCTCTCTGGGTTTATTAAAATATATTATTGAGTCCAAACTTGAAGTTGGCTTACCAAATATTGTCATAATGTTGAGAATTTTTTTTAACATCTGCCATCAGAGTAATGCCAGTTGTGAGAGAAGCTTCTCTAAGCTAAAATTAATCAAAAATTATCTCAGATCGACTATGTCCACGTTAAAGCTAACATATTTAGCTATTTTGATAATTCAACATGGCATACATATTGATATTGACAATTGTATAAAAGATTTTGTTATAAAAAATACACGAAAAGTGCATTTTTAATCAATAAAAAAATTTAAAGCTGCTTTTTTTTACTAATTTTCTTGACTAATAACTGATATAGAGAGGTGGCAAATTTCTGGTCGGCCCCAGGCGGCGAAAGTCCACGCTACACCACTGCATGATTGTAATATTTTAAAAAATATGTATACATATATTGTGCGTGTGGAAAAGTAGAAATTTCATTTTCTGAGGTTCGATTCTTTTTCTAATAGAATGTTTATAAGAAAAAGTTTTTATTCTTATTGCTAGCTGTGTGTGAATATATTATTCAGCTATAAATTTCTTTTTTAAAAAATCATGTGTTCCAATTTTATTGTATTATTTCTTTTTTAAAAATAAAATTATGTATTTTCAATAATTTTATGAATATTTTTGCAAATTTTAAGAATTTTTTTTTTTGTTGTTGTTGTTGAAATATTATAATCAAAAATTAACTGATCATTGTAATGAAAAGCTTAGAAAATTTTTAATTTAAAGAAATTGTTTATAAAATGATCAACTTGTATCAGGAATATATTATATAGAGTATTTGTGTCAAGAGAAACTGAACTATTACCTATTCTTGACCATCAAAAAACAATTAGAGTAAAAAAAAAAAAAAAGGGTTCATAAAAATCATTTGATTTACTAGAAACTGTATCGTTTGTAAAAGAAAACTTCTGTCTTTTGTTGAATGAATTGAAAGATTAAACTTCTGATCTTGTGTACATAATTATTTTTGTATCATTGAAAAATGTGTAGCCAATGTCAAGTGAAATGTAAATCAGACTTTTTTTCTTTCTTTTTTAATTCTTTTTATTGCATTTTATATAAAGTCATTTATAGCTCTATATATCTCCTAGTCTTCATTTCTACTGTTGCTTTAACTATTACATAAATTATAAGATGAAAATTATTAAATATTACAAACAATTGAGCAACAGTTTTCCTTAACACACATTAAGGGCACAAAAGATATAATTAAAGGTATTTTATTCCATGATATGTAGACTTCCTGTGGTGGTTTTGAAACTTATAGCTAAAAAATGTGTTTTGAATAAATAATGTGAATAAATTTAGATTATTCAATTCTTCAGAAATGTTAGTGTCAATTTAAACTTGAATAACAGTATTTTTTTTAAAAAAAATTTAGAGTGCTGTTGATGTTCTCTTATTGAAAACTGAAATAATTTCAAAATCGCGTGATAATTTTTTAAAAAAAGTTCAAACATAGTATCCATTTCTATATGTGGGATATTTCCTTAATAAAATTCAACTTACATTAGAATAACCTGCATTTACACGTTTTTTTTATTTATTTTACGTTGATTTTAACATTTGTTTGGATAAAGTATAATGTTTTAATAAAAAAAAAGTTTTATTTATTTATTTTTTTTTTTTTATGAATCACAATCAATAAGAAAAAATATTGATTATCAATAATTATCCTGCGTAACATGTTGTTGTAAATTGTTAAAATTGAAAGTAATATAATAATATAAATCATGTATTAAGGTTCAGAAAAATTCATTATTATATAATTATTTTAAAAAAACAATTATTTTAATGGCCGCTAAATAATTTGGAAAAAAAATCACAATATAGAACAAATTAAGTATTTGCAATTATGATACTTAAATATATGAGACTTTAGAAAAATTTAATTTCATAATCTAAAGTTCTTTCAAATTCATAAATGTATAATGCTCATATATTGCAGTTTGTGTTCAGTTAAAAGAACAATTTTATGAAAATTTCCATTTTCATGGGGATTCATTAACTCTATAATCAAAAGAGTTAATTCACATTTTCAGAAATCAACACAGTTATTTTTAAGAAAATATGGATATAATTGAAGCAATCTTCTGTATGATTTGTTAATGTGCTATTATAAAAGTTTCAAGGCTGCTTACTAAAATTCTACAAGTAATACTATTATTATCCCTCCTAAAGAAAGAAAAACTTGAAACTCGCTAGTCAGCTTTTGATAAAATGCATGTCAGTTTTTAAGATAAAAATTACTACTTAGCGTTTAATTATGTTTTAAAATAATGATGTCATTTATTTAAAGGGATATTAATAAGAACTGCTGATACAGAAACATAATCCTTTAATTTCTATTCATATGGCAGTATTGTGTTTTGATTATGACAAATACGGTCGAAGCATTTTCCTCATGAGTCAATCAATAGTGTTTTCATTGGAAAATGATTTTGTGATTTCAAGGTATTACCACTGTTTCGGTTTTACCCTTTTGATCATGAATTGCATAATATAAAGACAGAACAAAATATTGATAAAAAATCAGGTAATATTTATAAGATATTTCCTTTCAAGCTATACTGTTGATGTAATATTTATATGCGTTAGAGGCGTGTTTTTGAACAAGCTATTTCCTCACAAGATTCTGTGTCAAGCCTAATAAAATTATAATTTTTTGAAAGGGAATTTAAAATTAAATAAGACAAAGGAAAATTTTCCGCATTTTGGAATTTTATTACAGATTTGACACTCAACAAAAGATCGGAATATTTTTTGATATTCGATTTTATTTTCAAAAAATTGTTTAGTCGGAATTTAGTTCTATTAAAACCATTGTCTCCAATAATTAACACAAAATTGAATAAATTATACTCTCTTAAAGTACTATACGACATACAATAAAGCTGAAATTTTGATGTCGCTTTAAACATTCGAAAAAGTATATTTGTGGGTCAAAATCAAAAATCTCGCCTCAAATAACACACTATTCGTCTTTAAAATGGTATTTACTAACAAAAACTAAGTTTAAGTATATATGTGTTAATCTCTTTTCTTTTAAAATTTAACTCTTTTTTTTTTTTTAAATTTGAGTTGAAACAATTTTTCTAGTTGTTCATTCTTCAAATCGCAATTGCGCATTTTTTTTTTTAATATTTAGATATACTTGCAGTCTTATTAATCTATGAACATTCATTTTTATTTCTTAATCATTTCAATTTTTTAAAAAGAAATTCACTAATAACAACAAAAATACCCACCTTTTTTTTTTCTAAATCGATATTATGGAAGTGTCCCATTTTATATAACTAGCAATATCGATTCAAAATTTAATTTTTAATTCTAACTTCAATGCTCTTCAAAAGTAAAACTTTTAATTCACCAAGCAGAGACTTATTAATATTTGAATAAAGAAAAATATATTCGTAAGAACACTGGGAAAAAAACTCTTTAAATTAAACTCTCTCAATTCATTAAAATATAAAAATGCCTTTAATATAAAGCTCATACTCGTGCAGTTTAAAAACAAATATGATATATAATACAAATGCATACTTTGCATTTAAAATTTTCGAGTACAATACGATACAATAAAAATATAACATTAAAAAAACCCACATTAAAAATATTTATAACAGAGTTCTACTTTATATAAGCTACTAACAAAAAAGCATTTCAAGTATAATAAGTAATTACCTCAGTGAAGATCGCTTTAAGTTGTGTATTCATTTGCTTTGAGATTTTACAGTATTCTGCTTCTAATACTTAATCGATGGTAATTAACCATATCCATTAAAAATACAAATCGTTGTTTTAAGTTCTGATAACGGCTATATTCTACAAATTGTGCTTATGGCCGATCTACTAGAATTTTATAAAGTCAATCATTGCAGGAAACAATTCATCCAGCTAACCAAGTAACTTCGAAAAGGTACCAACAGCATCCTTCGCATGTTCAGCTACCTTTGAAGCGGCCGTTTCGAACTCGTCTTTGGTATTGAGCATGGCATCTCCAACTGCTTCTTTAATCTTTGAGCCTGCCTCAGCAACCTTCCCCAAGCCTGCGCTGAATGAGTCCCCCATGTCTTCGGCGAAACTTTGGGCCTTTTTAGCCCCTTCTTCCGTCAGTTCCTTCGCAACAGAAGTGTAACCTTTCAAAACGTCCATGCCACCCTCCATCTTGTCTTTTGCATCATCAGCTGCTCCAAGTATGCCATTCAACAGTCCTGAAGACGGCTTGGCATCATCTGTTTCCTCTTTTTTGTCCTCATCAGCAATGACAAAATTAAAAGTGGCACAGATTGCCAAAGTAGCGAATAGGTATCGTGCAGTCACCATAGTGCTTGTTGCTTAGACGAAAATGCTCAAGAACAGATCAGGGAAATAGAATGCGATGACTATGGGATAATCCAGCAACCGAAGCCGGTTTTATTTACCACTTCTTGACGTAACGATTACGTCGCTGTTGTTTCAATACAAACGCCCTTTCCCGATAGGTGACAGGAAAACTCATTAATTTTCTCCTTTCATCGTAATCGAACAAGTAAACGGATGCGTGAACTTGAAAAGCTAGTAAAATGGTCCGACACTCTTTACTAGATTCAGGGACTGTGTAGAAAGTGCGAATTTTTAATCTTATCAGATAATCTCACTTAGTACAACATTTTCGCAATCGCTTCATTTAACAATGACAGCGACTACCTCAAATTATATGCTTTCGATGACGAAGAGTTTATTCACTAATTTGAAATGGAAACAAATAGAATTAAAAAGTAATTTTGTAATATGCATTCCTAAAAGATGGAAAAGCCCAAAATGCATGAATCATGATACGCTGAAACTTAAGTAATGGAGATACCTCTTTGTTTTAGAATTTTTTAAAATTCAGTTTTAAGGGTGCGACATGGTCGACCTTCGTCTACCATATCGTGGGGTTTCAGCGTAAGTTAGAGGTGTGAGATTCTCGAAATGATGAGACATTTTAGAATTCTTAATATGACTTTTATTAAGAATTTAACTTAGATTACTTAGATATCGAACAAACTTATATTAAGTGAGAATAAACCAAAACACGTAGTCTTAATTAACACGGATCGTGCAATTAGATCACTTATCAATATAATTATACTATATCCGCCTACTCTCAATCTCAATAATATATTCGCGTTCAGAATATAATCTCCCTACCTTGGTTGAATACTCAACGTCCAATCCACTTCAAATATTTCTCCAAGTGGGCGTACAACGGTATGTACCTTGGTTGAATGGCGAAATTTACGGGATTCTAGGTAAGCCGTCTATCAACACTTCTATCTTCTCTGAACTGAACTTTCTCTAAATTGCCATTCCGCTCACTACTATCCTTTTAAAGGTTATCTTATTTACATCTAGCCTTCGTTTCACTTCTTGGATTTGGGTTGGAAAAGATTTGCCATTAATCGTGGCCGTCAAAAAACACAGAGATTATGTTAGAGAAAGGACGCGTGAGATGTCACAAGGGGATTTTTTTTAATGCTTTTTTTAGGCTACAGCTTTTGAAGCTTCAAAAATTCAACTGTATGAAGAACAAATTCTTCAGATTCTTATCTGATAAATTTTTATGTCAAATATAACTGTATATATTCATCCTTTCATAATCAAATTTCATCTAATTTAGGGGTGAGTAAATAGCGGCCCGCAAAAGAGATTTTCTGTAGTCCGCCAAGAAAGTCAAAAAACCAAATATAGAGAAAGTGTATTCTATGTCTAAGTTGACATATATTTGTGAGCAAAGATTTTCTTGCATGAAGATGAACAAGAGTAAATAGAGATTGACTTGCAGGCTCTGACGGGAGTTTCAACAAGCAATCTCCCTCATGATTTAAATAAAATTATAGAAAAACGTGATTATAAGTACATTGTTTCATTAAGGTATCCGACTACGTTCGGAACCATGATTTTGCAAAAGCGCGTAAATGGATAATATTTATGATATTTAGTATCACTTAGATTAGAATAAATGTATACAATGGTTTTAAGGACATTATGACAAAAGAAATTATTTAAATACAATAATTTGGCAAAAAATTAAATTAGAATAACCTTTTTTCCAAATGTTCTCCTTTTGTAAAAAACGCTTTTATTGTATTAATATTTTGCCTGTATTCAGCTCAGACCTCTCTACAGACGCTCAACTAGAATTTTTGAAATGCATAACTCGGAAGTCGGTTTATCCATGTTTTACGGAAACAGAAGGGAGTAATTTTAAGAAAATACGCCGATAATTATTTCAAATGGTTGTAACTCTGAAAATAATGTGAATTTTTCAAAAGTTATAGTTGAGCTTCTGTACAGAGGTCTGAGCTATATACAAGCAAAATATTAATACAATAGAAGCATTTTTTACAAAAGGAGAACATTTGGAAAAAAGGTTATTCTAAGTTAATTTTTTGCCAAATTATTGTATTTAAATAATTTCTTTTATCATAATGTCCTTAAAACAATTGTGTACATGTATTCTAATCTAAGTGACACTAAATATCATGACAATTATCCCTTTATGGGTTTTTTTAAAATCACGGTTCCGAACGTAGTCGGATACCTTAAGGTATCCGATTATTTTCGACTTCTTTTTTTTAAAAAAAACGGAGATACGGAAATTTTTTGTGGTTTTTAGATTTATTTAATACATTTTAAGACAAAAATGCTAAAATTAAGGTATCCGACTACGTTCGGAACCGTGATAATAAAAAAGTGCATAAATGGATAAGATTCATGATATTTAGTGTCCCTTAGATTAGAATACATGTAAAAAATTGTTTTAAGGACATTTTGACAAAAAAAATTATTAAAATACAATATTTTGGCAAAAAATTGGCTTAGAATAATCTTTTTTCAAAATGTTCTCCTTTTATGAAAAATGTTTCTTAAGTAATAACATTTCGCTTATATAAAGTAAAGACTTCTCCAGAGAGTCTGAAATAGGAGTTTTGAAAAATTCACATTATTTTCAGAGTTACCACCCATTGAAATAATTATAGGCGCTTTTTTCTTAAAACTTCTCCCCACATTGTTGTCGTAAAATATGGATAAACCCATTTTTAAGTTATATATTTCAAAATTCTAGTTCAGCCACTGTACAGAGGTCTGAGCTATATACAGATAAAATATTATTATAATAGAAGTATTTTTCACAAAAGGAGAATATTTTGAAAATGGGTCATTCTATGTTCATTTTTTGTCAAAATATTGTATTTAAATAATTTTTTATTGTAATTTATTCTTAAAACAATTTTATATACATTATATAAATTGCTTAAAAAAAGGGGGGGATTATATTCACATAAGGAACTGTAAATTTTTAATAAAACAGTGGTTGATAAATCTGAAAGCTAAAACACTTCTACTATTAAACAGAACATACACAAAAAGTTTCAGTTAATTATTTCCAAAACTTTTGAGTTTTTCGCAAAAAACGCATTTCGAGTAAAACGCATTTTAATGTTTAACATCTTGTTTAAAGTTATGGCAACTGCTTTTACTAAAACACTTTTACTTTTTGTTCTAGTGAGTGGAAAATAAAAAACTTTGTATTTTTACAAAGCTAATAAGACGGTCTATAAAACAAAATCATAAAAAAAGTTTGTCAATTTTTGAAAAAATTCACGGTTTTAAGTTGGATCCTTTAATAATTCAAAAATAAAAAAATTTGTTGCTTTCGTTAAGTGTATAAAATTGCCAAAAATAAATTGAATAAAACTGTCGCTACTTAACTTGTATTTATTGATTTTTAGAATATATTTTATATCTTTTCGGGGGAAAATGAATCATTTTAAAAAGCGGGTCTCGGTATTCGGTTTTTCCACAATATGGTCTTGGGCCAAAAATTTTCCCCCATCCCTGTTTATTTATATTTACTGGCCCACTAATAATATGAATATGATCTAAACTTCTGTTTGTGAATTAATAAAATTTTTTTTTGAAATGGTAAACGTCCTGGCTTAAAATCTCAATATATAATGTATATTTAAGAATGGTTCTATACCAGTGTTTCTCAAAGTGGTGCCTATGCCCCGCAAGGGGGCAAATTGATTCTAAAACAGGAGGGGGGCGCGCAAATTTCGAAAAGGGCTCATTTAGAGCGTAATGTAGCCAATTATAAAAATATGTTTTACTACCTTAGTTGTATAATATGAGACTAATTTTAATACAAATATTAAATATCTATCCTCGTGACGATAAAATCTTCTTTCCAAACAGAATTGCGCTATATGTTTTGAATGGTAAGAAATAAATAACGCTGGGATCTAAGTTTCTGTGCAATGCTTTGCAGTATCGTTCATTATTAATTGTTGGAGAAGGATTGACTATTTTTGGAACCGTGTTTTTAAAACCCTTTCATGGAAATTTTCATGATATTTGGTGCCCTAGTTTAGAATACATGCATAAAATTTTTTTAAGGACATTTGAAAAAAATTCAAGTTTTTTTTTCCCAAAAAATATTTATTTAAATTTTTTTTTTGTCAAAATGCCCTAAAAAATTTTTATACATGTATTCAATCTAAAGAAAAAAATATCATAAAAATTATCCATTTATCCTTTGCAAAATCCTTTTCCAAACTATGGATAATTAATTAAAAAAAACTTTTTCCCAATGCCCCGTTTTTTAAAAAAAAATATATAAATTGAATAAATATTAGCGATACACAGGGTCGTTTTAACTTCCGACACGCCCTAGGCACCCCCAAATTGTTGCCCCTCTCCCTTTTTCCCTGGCACCCCCCCCTTTCAGGACGTTTTTGGCGTTTTTATCGGGAGGGTTTAAAAAAAAAAATTTTTTTTCGACCTCTAATTTTTTGCGCCCCCAAATCTTTTGCGCCTTAGGCACGAGCCTAAGATGCCTAAGCGGAAAAGCGACCTTAATGGGACATGAATGGTACATAAATTCAGTTGGTAATTTTTATTGATTTTATTTTTAGAAACATCATTTTCCAGAAACATTTGTCATATGAAAAAGTATTGGGTTTTTCTTTTTTCGCATTTGGATATTTTAACATATATCTCTTTGCAAAAAAAAATCAATCGCAAGGATTTCATTAATATGTTACTCCTAAGTCTAAAGCGCCCTCTATCAACATTATTTGAGCTTTATCTTTAAAATTTATTTTTCAAGAAAATACTGACAAAAAGAATAATTTTAGCAAAAAACCGCAACAATCGACCCTTTTTTTCCTTTTTTAAAATCATTTGAAATTTCGACCCTAAACTTTAAGGCACCATTTTTTGGGAAAACGTTTGGGACCCTAAGTTTCCTATTTGCTATTGTTTGTCTTAATGTGTACAATGACCCCTTAAAGTTTTGCCGCAGAGTTTAGTTACACCCTGTATACATGCCTGTATATGTATGGGGAACATAAAATTTTAAAAGCAGGGGTCATAGAAAGAAAAAAAAGGGGAAAACCCATTCTATACCATTCATGTGTATATTTTAAATAATATTCATTTTTGTTTAAAGAACATATTAACGAATTAGAATAATAGAAACCAAATAAAAATAAAACAAGAATCTATTTTAAAAAAAGAATAGATTGTGAGAACATTACACACAATATAATTAATGTGTTACTAGGATGAGGGATAACAAATTCAAAATTCTTATTTTTTACTTATTCTGCTATTTTTGAAAAGTGCAATGCGTCTTTTGCAAAACCAGAGGCTTGGTTGTTGTTGTTTTTTTGCCCATTACCCCTGCGAGGTGATCATTTCAGCAAAAGACGTAAATAGAACGTGACCATAGCATTGCCCTCAGGATACAAAATTGCTTTCTCTACTGGTAAGAGATTTAATCAACACCGTGAAGAATGTCCTTGAAGGCATAGTAATTATTTTCCGCTTAAAACTCATTTTTTTATGCGTATGTCAGATAGGAACATAGCTTCAATATTCCGTGCAAAAAACCACTTTCGATACATTGCGTGCATTCTCGAGCACGTTAAAAACTATAATTAACAACTAAATGTGCTCTAAGGTTATACTTAGAAAACAGATTTCGATATCTCATCTTTTAAAAAAAGGGCGTAGGTTGAAAAGGGAATTTGGGTTAAGTGTTTTTTAAAATTGAATGCTGGTTCAAAACATTGAAATATTTATTCTTTGGGTTTTTAGGGGCCCCGCGATAGTCAAAAGGGGTTTATGGCCGGAGTTGGGAGTCCTACTGTCACTGCAGCAGGGTCGGCCCCCGGCTTTTGTCCCGGGAAAAAAAGGGGAAAATCCGTCCTCTCTTTTGAAGCAATATATATATATATAAAATATTTTTAAATTAAGGACTGACTCCCGGAAACCCCGTGTTTTTTCAAAAAGGGGTATAAAGGGATAATATTTATGATATTTGGGTGTCACTTAGATTGAAAATGTATATAAAACTTTTTAAAGAATATTATTACAAAAAAAAATTATTTAAAAAACAATATTTTGACAAAAAAGAAATAAAAAATCCCCATTTCCCAAAATATTCCCCTTTTTGTAAAAAGAATGCTTCTATTATATAATAATTTTTTGCCTGTTTTGGCTCAGACCTCTTTTACAGGGTTTTCAACTAAATTTTTTTTGAAATATAAAAGTTTAAAAATTGGTTTTTTACCCAAAATTTTTTTACGACAGCAGAGGGGAAAAATTTTAAGAAAAAATCCCGATAATTATTTCCCAAAGTGGAACTCTGAAAATAATGTGAATTTTTTACAAAATCATAATTTTAGCCCCTTCAAAAGTTACCATATACAGGTAAAATATTTTTTTATAATAGAAAATTTTTTACAAAAATTTTTAAAAAAAGGGTTTTTTAAGTTAATTTTTTCCGAAATAATTTTTTTAAAAAATTTTTTTTTTTAAAATTTTTGTGTGTGTCCTTTAAAAAAAATTTAACATGTATTCTAATCTAATGATACCCAAATATCATAGGGAAATTTTCCATTTATGTTTTTTTTAAAAACACGGCCCCAACGGGTGGATTTTCCAAAAAAAAATCAATTTTTTTTAATTTTGATACACCCCCTTTTAAAAATTAATACTTCTTGTGAACAAAAAGGGGCAGCATAATAACAGTAATAATAATAAAAAAAAATAATAAATAATACATATAAAATTTTATTTGGCCGTAGGTCTTACAACTTTTTTTACTTGATATTTTAGTTTATTTTTATTTTATATATATAATAAAGCTAGTTTGTGCTATTTTTAAGTCTTAAAAATACAGAATAATTCAAAATTTTGGATCAATTTATTATTTTAAACCGGTAAAATGTAAGAAGGGGAATCGCCCATTTTTGAAATCCCAAATTTTATCGAAAAAAATTCTACCCCGATGGTCGGGTCACAAACGTTTATTTTATAATTATAGCAACTACACTAACAAAACAAAATATCTGGGTGTGGCCCCTTTATCTCCAAAAAATCTTTTGGGCCCCCGGATAGCCACACGGGCACGTGAGGGAAAGCATTTTGTTGTGACCCCTTTCCCGTAATTTGGGGAAAAAGATTTTAAGGATATCAAATTTCATGAATTAACGGAATACCTTTCCCCCCTCGAAATCTACATGTTTCAACAAAAAAAGAAAAGTAATATAAAACATACAGAGCGCCAAATAAGGAACTAAGATATTGTTAAATAAAATATTAAATAAACACCCAAAAATATTTCAGAAAATATACCAAATTTTTAGTAACAAAATAAATATTTTTTTTTAATTTTATCCAAATGCCGCTCTGGGCATGGAACCGGTTTGCCCGGCCCTAGAGCTGCCCCTGACTGCAGACTCGCCGTGTAGAGTGGGCCGATGCACGTTAAATCGATTCAATGTGGTAGTTAGGAGGGGTGGTGCCAGCTCAGGTGTTGTCGTCGTCACTGGCCGAGGCTCAACATTCCGAGGTTCATCGCCAATAGAACTCGTGTTGCTTTGTAGCGCGACGAGAAAAAATGCTCAATCACTCGTGGGTTTCAATTCATTCATAATTTTTAAGAAAACAAAAGAGGTTCGATTTATAAAAAAAAAAATCTGATTTAAGGTTCCGACTAAGTTCGGAACCGTGATTTTGCAAAAGCTTATAAATGGATAATATTTATGATATTTAGCGTCACTTAGATTAGAAAATGTATATAAAATTGTTTTAAGAATAGTATTACAATAAAAAATTATTTTAAGTACAATATTTTGACAAAGAATGAACATAGAACGACCAACTTTCAAAATATTCTCCTTTTGTGAAAAATGTTTGTATTATAATAATATTTTGCCTGGGTATAGCTCAGACCTCTGTACAGAGGCTCAACTAGAATTTTTTAAATATTTAACTTAGAAGTAGGTTTATCCATGTTTTACGACAACAGAGAGGAGAAATTGTAAGAAAAAAACGCCGATAATTATTTCAAATGGTTGTAATTCTGAAAATAATGTGCATTTTTCAAAATTTCTAGTTGAGTCTCTGTACAGAGGTCTGAGCTATAGACAGGCAAAATATTATTATAATAGAAGCATTTTTCACAAAAGGAGAGCATTTTGAAAAAATGTTATTCTAAGTTAATTTTTTGCCGAAATATTGTATTTAAATAATTTGTTTTTTTGTCAAAATTTCTTTAAAACAATTTTATACATGTATTCTAATCTAAGTGACACTAAATATCATGAAAGTCATGAATATCATTTATGCGCCATTTTAAAATCATGGTTCCGAACGTAGTCGGATACCTTAATGGTTTTCACAAAATTTTTTGTTCTTTTCTATATATATGTATTGTACAAAACAGTTTTAGTTCTGAAAATACCACAAAAAGCTAACCACATTAAATTTTTTAAAACTAAAATTAAATAAAAGTTTGAGTGCTCTTGTTATAATTTCTTACTAGTTCTATTCCGAAATCCACAGTTAGTGTAAAAATGTAGTACAAAGCACACACCCCACACGCTTTTACCACAATGACACTAATTTTCTCGTAAATTATTCTATTCTTACATTAAGAATTATATTTTTACTTTTTAGTGAGATTCACCATAAAAGCGTGTTTTTTAGTTTTTTTAAACTATAATTTATTTTTCATTTTTTAATTCGATCTACAATAAAAGCTTGCATTTTTAGTTTTTTGAACTATAATTTATTCATAAACTTTTTTTTAATTTTTGGCCCGCGAGTCTTTTTTCAGTTCCTACTATTAGCTCACACTCTATATATTTATTTATTTATCTTCGTGGAATTTTCAATCATTAATAAAATACATTTTAAGGCGCTCAATTGATCTGAAATTTTATATACAGGATTATTTTGGATGACAATACAGTAATTTAATTAAAATTAATAAAAACTAATTATTCAAAGAATTACAAATACAGCCACGTTGGCATCGTTTTTGGTGACTTGATGGCCCTTTTGGCCATTCGTGTCAAAACCTGTGAAAAGGTGTTTTTCTCACGTTTTAAAGCGCTCATTTGAGCTGAAATTTTCTGTACACTATTGTTTTGGGTAAAAATACGATAATTTAATTACAATTAATTAAAATTAATTGACTGAAACAATCTATTTAAGGAAATACAGGTACAGCCACGTTGGATTCATTTTTACCGACTTTAAAAGATTTTTTTTCTCACCTTTTATAGCATTCAGTTGAACTTAAATTTTTTATACACGATTGTTTTGGATGACAGAATACGATACTTTAATGATAATTAATAAAAATTAATTACCACTTAATGTTATGAATCTGTCATATGTAATACATATTTACATTAATTGTAAGTATTTAATATAAAGTAGCTAAAATAAAATTTTTCTTTGTTGATCTAAGTAGGAATTAACTTAAAAAAAATTTTTTATATTACTTTTTTTACTTCCATTTTCAGAAAGACTGGACAATTGCTTATATTATGATAAGAAATTGCTGACGCAAAAAAACGTTTTCGCTTTTAGGGTTACTCTTAATCTTTTAGTCGCCAAATCTGGAAATGGGATCTGGAATTAGTCACCAAATTTGGAAATGATTTATTGAATTAGTCGCCAAATCTGGCAATGGTACATGGTATTAGTCACCAAATCTGGAAATGGTAAAATGAATTAGTCGCCAAATCTAGATTATACTGTCTCCTGATTATCCTGTTGAGGATAATGGAACAAAATTATGAAATTATTGTATTGTCAGCAGTCTTTAACAAGTGTGCAAAATTTCAAATTAATCTGACATTTTAAAGTGGGTAAAAATCGAGTTCAAAGATTCCGTTACATGCAAGTGAAACTTATAGAAGCGTGTTAAAAAATAATTTTTGGATGACCAGTAAAGTGATAGAATTTTAAGTTTTCTATCATTTACTTTTATCTATCTCGTAAGAGTATAATATAAATTTTTAGCCAAAAATATCCAATGGAACGTGAGTTATAGTGCTCTGAACACACCCGCCTCGAAAAAATGGACGCTCACTTCCTTCGCGATTCTGGATGACTACCTTATCTGAAATAAAAAAAAATTAATGGCGTTTTAATCTATAAGCTTAAATGCACCGAATGAACTATACTCAATTGAAAATATCAAAAATTGGAATTTTGGTTGATTTCTGAAGAAAAAGTTTCGAGTTTCATGGTGGGGGTTGTTATGTTTTTGTTATAAAAATAGAAAATTTTTGAATTTTAGAATGATCGTAGCTGATTTGGTGCGTATATTTTTGCTGACTCTAAGCTATAAAATTTGAAGTCATTCGGTCAACCGTTCTTGAGATATGATGGAGGAAAGTTTGCAAGACACAGTTTTGAGAAAAACGCATTTAAAGTTTCAAGTCCGATTAAGACAATGAAAATCTTAACTTAGCGCTGCTAACAGCTGCTCTTCTTAAATTTTCTTTATAACGATTTCGAAAAAAATCCCTTTATAATATTCTGAATTGGACCCATTTAAAAAAAATTGTTTTGATTTTTAACCCATCACATGCGTGAGCCCTCTTAATACAGAACAGTTGTTATTAATTTATGAATTTGTTATAATGTTATATTAAGTTTTAAAATCTTTTTAAGGTTTAGGCAGGATCTCCCCGGCCCACCAAACCTTTAAGTCCCCCGGTAGTGCCCATTCCTGCATTTAAAGAACAATAAAATTAAAAATTTATTAAACCCAATAAAAATTTTGCTTTTGCTGTCGATCCTTACGGGTAAAATTGATATTCTTTTTTTTATTTGTAACATTATGATTAGTGATAAAAAACAGTGTATAGTGACTCCCTTTTCATATTTTTTTCTTTCTAACTATTTTTCATTTTTTTTAAGCAAAAAATTTGAAGAAAAAAATCTTTCAACGATTGGGAGGTTGACTTTTTGTGAAAAAAAAAAAATATAGATCAAAATTTTTTGTTTGTAAAAGAAAGTTTTGGTTTTAAAAAATCCAAATAAACAGGAATATTCAATGATACTTTTCCCCAAGATCTTTTCAAGAGGTAATAAATGGGATTTCGAAAATCCAAAGCAAAAAAGTGTTTGTCTGGAATGTCACAGGGTAACAAAACATTTAGAAGTTTGTTATATTTTGGTTCATAGAAAGATTGTGGGTAAAATTTTGAAAGAGGTTTTTTAAATGCTTCAAATTTCAGTTTTAAAGACAAAAAAATAAAAAAACATAAAAATAGAAATAAAAAGCAAACCACAGGAGTTAAAAATTTTGATCTTTTTTTCCACATCCCCCCTTTTTTTTCTCATGAGGCCCCCGAGTGAAATTGCAAACTTTGTATGCGGAGAAAAAAAAAGGTTAAAATCCCCGATCACACGATGGTTGACGTGTTAAAAGGACCTCAACTAATGGGAATCAACCGATGGAAGGCCGTTGTGGCTGATAGGGTCAACTGAAGGAGGATCAGTGAGTCGGCCTTAGCCAGCAAAATGCTGTTGAGCTTATGAAGAAGAAAACGATTCAATTGCAAAAAATCGGTGAAAAAGTCAAGTCATTTAAAAAAAAAAATTCTACATATTGTTTTATAATCTCAAATTTTGAAAACTCCAAGTTTAAAAAACCCAGTGTTATAATAACTACTTTTTTATTCCCGATAGCAAATAAAAACTTTAAATTTATTTATCTCAGTAAGAAAAAAAAATCACTATTTTTTTTTTCTTTTCAAAATGCTAGGGCTTTTTCTATTAATTCCAATTGTTTGATATTTTTTTTTAACTATTGCTATTAATAAACGAACAAAAATCACGAAATATAAACGCATATATTTTTAAACCAAAGCAATACTTAACTTTTTAAGAAAAAGTTGAATTTTGAATTTATACATTTTCAAGGATTATTCAATAAGCTTTAATAAAATTAATAATAAAAAAAGAGTACTTTAAGAATATATCTATCATGTTATCACAAAAGTATTACCAACTTTTGTTCACAAATTTTCTCGCTTTTTTAAAAAATTTTTGCTAAACTCCAGGATTGGGGTTTTTTAAAACCACTTTATGCATTTTTTCAATTAATTTTATTGAAAAAATTTAATGAATTTTTTAGGATTTTGAAAAAACTTTTTTCATAAAAAATATGAGAACGTCGTTTTTTCCGAAAGTTTATAATTTGCCATTTTTTTTTTTTTTTGTCATTTACATGTAAGATTATACTTTTTGAACAGTGGTGTTTTTCGGGTGAGGCCAAAAAGGGCAGGAAAACCCCAAGTCAGGGGTTTTGGGGGAATTTAGTTTGAGGTAAATATCCACGGGAAAAAAAAGTCAGTTTGTTTCCCAAATACCAAGGTTTTTTATTTAAATGCTATGGCTTGAATTCAAAAAGGGGTAAATCTTGAACATGAGACAAATTTTGAAATATTGAACGTTTAAAGGGAGAAAGTGGAGCCTTTTAGCAATTTTTTTTTAATGTTGGAAAGTCAACAATTTCTGGGATAAAAAAACGAAAACCAAATTTTGCGTCAAAAAATTGATTTGGGAAAATGGGTTAAGAAAAAGGGAAACTTGACGCTTTTTGCGTTAAGAAGCTATTAGAACAACAATCAGAGCGCTGTCCCCCTAACTCTGCTGCTCAGAGAAACAAAGACCCTGCAGCGAAAAAACGAGGTAATGGAACAGCGAAAAAAAAAGTGATTATTTTTTTTCCCAATAAAGGGAAAATAAAATTTTTTTTTCTTCAAGACGTTTCCTGCATGTGATGATTTTCAACATTCGTTTGTGCCCGGGGTTTATACCAGGATCTACCGGGTTTTTGGGTTTTCAGGGAAAAATTGCGTAGCGAATGTAGGGCCCAATTTTTATTGGGGTAAACGACGTTCAATTACATAGAAAAAAAAAAAATTGTAAAAACCATTAAACCAGATTTCTTTTTTTTATTAATCGAACCATTTGCTTCCTTAAAAATAATAAATGAAATAAAACCCCGTTTGGCGTCACACTACAAAGCAACATGAGGGCTATTGGTTGAGCTAGCACCACCTCTCCCTACCTCACTGAACAGATTTAACGTGCATCGACCCCCTCTACACGGCGAGTCTTTAGTGGTACTAGGACTTTAAAACGTGATTGTAACCACTAAGGTTGTGGGGGGCCCGGGTCTGAAAATTTTTCGGCCCCCCCAAAAAAATCCCTCTCTCAAACAAAAAAATTTTAATTTTTAAAAAGAAAATCGTTACAAGATACACTTCAAAAGATTTGAATAACAAATAAAAAGGGCAAAATATAATTATATATATAATTTTAATCAAAAATTTCATTAAAATCCGCTACGTTCGAAAACCCTGATTTTAAAAAAATCATAAATGGATAATTTTTAAATATTTAGGGAAATTAGAAAATATGTATAAAAATTTTTAAGGAATTTTGAAAAAAAATTATTTAAATACAATATTTCGAAAAATTAACTTAGAAAACCTTTTTTTAAAATTTTTCCTTTTTTAAAAACTTATTTGAATAATATTTTTCCTGTTTTACTCAGATCTCTGCACAGAGACTCAACTAGTTTTGAAAAATTCCCTTATTTTCGATTTAAAAAAAAAAAATAATATCGGGGTTTTTTTTTTTTAAAATTTTTCCCTCTGTTGTCGTAAAAAAGGGAAAACCCACTTTTTAAATTATATACTTCAAAAATTCTAGTTGAGTCTCTGTACAGAGGTCTGAGTTATAGACAGGCAAAATTTTATAATAGAAGCATTTTTCACAAAAGGAGATTATTTTGAAAATGGGTCCTTTTATGTTCATTTTTTGTCAAAATATTGTACTTAAATTTTTTTTATTGTAATAATATTCTTAAAGCAATTTTATATACATTTTCTAACCTAAGTGACACTAAATATCATAAATGTTATCCATTTATACGCTTTCGCAAAATCGCGATTCCGAACGTAGTCGGATACCTTAAGGACATAATTATCTGTTATTATTTCAAACGAGTAAAATGTAAGAGAACGAATTGCCCATTCCAGCTGGCCAAGTTCTGAAAAAAAAGAGTTCGCTGCTGGTGGGGATGAGAAACATTTATTTTAACTTATAGTAACTACACCCAAAACTAAAACAAAACATCTTCTGTGGCTCTCTCCCAAAAACTTATTACCCATGGCCCCTTTTAGATAGCTGACACCAAACATCCTATGGGTGAAAGGAATATCCATTGTGACCCCACTCCAGGATGGAAAGAAAGATACTAGTGAAAGATGTGCAAAAATATCAAATTTCATTATTTAAGTTATATTTCGGACTCGAATCTTTCAAATTTCAACATAAAAGGAAACTGACATGTAACATGCAGAGTTCAAAATAAGGAAATAAAATACATTAAATGAAATACCAAATTCACGCCCAAAATTATACATCCGCTTACTACTTCGATTACGAAGAAAGCAGAAAGTTAATGAGTTTTCCTGTCACCTATATTAGGAAAGGACGTTTGTAATGAAACAATAGCGACGTAATCGTTACGTCAAGGAGTAGCAAATAAAACTGGCTTCGGTTGTTTGATTATCCCATAGTCATCGCATTCGATCTCCCTGATCAGTTTTTGAGCATTTTCGTCTAAGCAACAAGCACTATGGTGACTGCACGATACCTATTCGCTACTTTTGCAATGTGTGCCGCTTTTAATTCTGTCATTGCTGCTGAGGATAAAAAAGAGGAGACAGATGATGCCAACCCTTCTTCAGGACTGTTGAATAGCGCACTTGAAGCAGCCGATGGTGCAAAAGATAAGATGGAAGGTGGCATGGACGTTTTCAATGATTACACAACTGTGTCGATGGAACTGACGGAAGATGGCGCTAAAAAGTCCCAAAGTTTCACCGTGGACGTTGGAGATGCAATCAGTGCAGACATGGGGAAGGTTGTTGAGGTACGCTCAAAGATTAAAGAAGCAGTTGGAGATGCTGTGTTCGACGCCAAAGACAAGTTCGAGACCGTAGCTTCATCGCTAGCAGAGCACGCTAAAATTGCTGTTGGTACCTTTTGGAAATTGTTTGGTTAGGTGGAGGAATTGTTTTCTGTAATCATTGACATTAGAAAATTCAAGTAGAACTGGCTGTAAGCACAATTTGTAGAATGTATATAGCTGTGTTATCAGAACTTAGAATGACGACTTGAATTTTTAATGGATATAGCTAATTACCATCAATTATGTATTAGAAGTGTGGAATACTGTAAAAAACTCAAAGTAAATGACTGTTATCTTTTTATTGTATCGTGTTTTACTCGATGGTTTTAAAGCAAAGTGATGCATTTGTAATTTATATTATTTTTGTTTTTAAACTGTGTGAATATATGAGCTTTATATTAAAGGCATTTTTATATTACAATGTATTGATTTTTAGTTTTTACCTGTGTTTTTACGAATATTTTCTTTTATTCAAATGTTAACAAGTCTCTGTTTAGTAAATTTAAAATTTGAACAGAAAATTTTACTTTTGTAGAGCATCGAAATTACAATTAAAAAATTTTTAATCGCTATTTAGTTAAAGTGGGAGATCTCCATATCGATTTAGATGCAAAAAAGTGTGTGATTTTTAGTATTATTACTAATGAAATTCTTTTTAAAAAATGAAAATGATTAAGAAATATAGACAAATGTTCATAGATTTAAAAAAAAATGCAAATATAGAGGATTACTTTTTAAAAAACCCGCCTAATTGCGATTTAAAGAATAGTAAACTAAAACTATTTTTTCTACAGAAAAGTATTTAACAAAAAAAAGGTAAAATTATAAAAGAAAAAATTAACATATATGCTTAAACTTAGTTTTTACTAGTAAATACCATTTTGCGGTGAATAGTGTGTTTTTTGAGGGGAAATTTTTTATTTTGACCCACAAATATACTTTTTCGAATGTTAAATGCGTCACCAAAATTTTAGCTCTATTGTATGTCGTATAGTACTTAAAGAGAGTATAATTTATACAATTTTGTATTAATTATATATTGAAGTCAATGATTTTAATAGAACTAAATTCCGACTGAACATAATTTTGGAAATAAAATCGAATATCAAAAAATATTCCGTTCTTTTGTTTAGTGTAAAATTTGTAACAAAAAATTCAAGAATGAGGAAAAATTTTTCTTTGTCTTTTTTAATTCTTAATTCCCTTTAAAAAATTATAATTTATTAGCCTTGACACAGAATCTTGCGAAGAAACAGCTTCTGCTAAAACGCGCCTATAATGCTTACAAATAACACTTCAACAATATAGCTTGAAAGGAAATATGAGTGAAGTGTGTATTTTATGATGTTATTAAAACTAACAAACAATCCCTTCCACCTAAAAAAATACTTATATAGTAATGAATACAACAATATAAATAAATCTAAGTACGAATATAGCATCGGTTTTGTTTACTACATGCATAATTCAGTGGATTTTCAGAATCAGATTTCTTTCCCACGCTATTAGTTTACTTCGAAGTACTTTTTTCGTTTTTATTTATGTCATACTCGTTGACGTCCTGTCAGGTGGTCAAATAGCGGCCATCAAAGAATTTTTTTTGCGACCCCCGAGGCAGTCAAAAAATCCACTTCGAATCGAGATTTCTTTCCAGTATGCGATCAAAGCTTCGTCTTTTATTTTTCAGTAAATGGAAAACATAATACCTTTATTCCTTCATCAGGGGAAAAAACTAAATTAAAGTTTTTTTACTAAGAGATTATCTGGAGAGTTTGGAGGATGAGGTTACAAGAAGATTTTAAGATTGTAAGAAAATTGAGACAGAATTTTCAATTTGCGCAGATACCATTGCTTTACACGTTATACCGTATCATGTGCGTGAAAAAAACCCAGGTAAAAAATCAGATACTTTTTTGGGGCTAAATAACGTTTATAGAGGATGAGAACATTACATTTATCAAGTACTTTATCACAGAAAATTGTATTTTAGCTATGTTCTCGTTAAAGGGATAAATAGCTTGTTGTTGTTGATATAGCTTTGCTTGATGGAATATAATATATGTATAATACATTTTAAAAATTTTATTTGTACGTAACTCTCTTAATTCTGAAAAATAAACGATATCCCCAGTGGTAGCATCCATAAATTTAAGAAATTCCTAGAATGTATGATTATTTGATCCTCATGTGATACTTCCAAGTACAAACTTGATAGCAATTTGCATAGTGAATCTGTTCTTAAACCTTTTAGCATAGAACGAACTCCAAAATGTTTTTCTCTGTCATTATTGGGACTGTACACACATTATCATCATCGACCGCAACGAATTCTTCTGAGGATGAACCTGCGTGGCTAGGTTTTCCGTATTTTGTTCATTCCCAGAAAGGGAAATCTTTTCGTGTTAAGAGCGATTTTCGTTTCGTGTTAAAATGCATGCAAATTCTGCTTACTTTGTGGGGACTATTGTATGTATTATTTGGTGTTAATCGATATTTCGTCTTAAGCGTTTTCGTGTTTAACGTACTTCACTGTATTAAGAATTATCAATTATCCTTTCATTTTACTGGACTAGCTGTCTTCACCTTGCATAAAATATTTATATTTATTCGATATCATGTGGGCTATGATAGGTTCAAGAAAAGAGAGACATCTACAATAGATAAATGTATGAAATAAAGTTATTCAGGTACCATTTATTATATAGAGACAATCTCACGAACAGTAATTTTAAGTAAATGCATTTCAGAAAACCTATCAAAATCAAAAATCCATTGCTTACAAATTAAAAGTATGTTGAAATTAACATTATAATAATAGTAATAATAGCATCATAATAGTAATAATAGCATAATAATAGTAATAGTGCATATTAATAATAGTGTACTATCTAAATAGTGTATTTTTAATTGCAATATCATACAATTTATAATTTTTAATATTTAGTTCAGGCATTCATAACCACCTATGTGGCTCAACAGTCATGAATCAAACGACTTCGAAAGCAAAATTTTTGATTGGTGCCTCTCTATACATGTCGCAAACAACAAAGGATAGAAATAAAAGCCCTTAAAGATTGGCTCGAATATGGATTTCTTTCGCCCGAGTCGTCTAAAGCGTGAACTTCGAAGCCGAAGGTGGCCAGTTCAAATAACATTGCGCCCAAGCAGCACTCAAGATCACCCTGGGTCTTCCTCCCCAGCGTCACTAATAGCTTGTCGACGAAGTGGATGACCGGAATTAAACTTTAGATGGCAGCCCAGTCTAACGATACTGGTTGATTATGCATTCATTCCCTAGAGAGTCTAACTAAGGCATTCTCAATAAATCATCGACCAGTGATTCAAAAACGGTAACGGCGCATGCGTCAACTAGAACCGCCATCTCAACAAGAGATTGTTGCAAAGTCAACGTTAACAACATTCCAACCAACTGGAGATGAAAAACAATTGCAGTAATTAGTCAGAAAACAACACTTCTCTCAGAATCATTCAGAAAGTCAAACAGAAAAATAAACAACTTTCTTCTCTAGGAAGGGGTTATGCAGTGGTACCTCCTTCTGTAAGTCGCAAACAACAAAGAACTGGAATAAAACCCCTTAATGATTGGCTCGAATAGGGATTCTTTTCGTTTTAATCGTCTAAGGCAGCGATACTCAACCTGCGGCTGCGAATTGATATTCTTTTTTTTTATTGGTAACGGTTACGGCTAGTGATAACAGACAACAGTAGAGTAGCTACAATTTTATGGACAGAACTAATTTTTAGCAATCCTTCATACCTTGCAAGTGAAAAATATTCGAACATTTGGGAGGTTGACTATTTTGTAGTAAAACAAACATGGATCATTACTTGTTTGATTTGTCACAAAAGTGCAGCATTTATAAATGCCAGTAACAGGAATCATTCAATGACATTTTCCCTCAAAGTTCTCTTTCAAGAGATGTAAATAGGCTTTATTGAATATTCTTTACAACAGAAACAAAGTTTTTTGTCAGTGTAATGTCACAGAAGGAACAGAGACATCCTATGAAGTTTGTTATGTTATTGATAATCATATGAAACCGTTTATTGATGTAAAAATTGTGAACAGAACTGGAGCGTTTCTGAAATTCTTTTAATTTAGTGTTAGTGACAAAAATAAATAAATATATAAAATAATAATTAAAAGAAGCAAAACAGGAGTTATAATATTTTGATCAATTTTCCACATTTGAAATTTTCCCAAGTTATCTTTGATTTTAAAGCTTTTCCCCCCTCGTTTAACCTCATGTTGCGGGCCACGTGAAATAGCTAACATATGTGTGCGGCCCGCGTGATGTGGCTGACATATGTATGCTGCCAAGCAGAAAAAAAGGTTGAGTACCCATGCCTTAAGTCAGTGCTTCTCAAACTCTGAATATTAGCGACCCAATTTTTAGTCATAATTTTCATCGCTCCCCCCTTCCATACAATAACAATGTATTGAATTCAATACATTTTTTCGCTAAAACTACAACACGACTTCAACCTCTTACGTGCCATCGACGTATATAAGTGTCTCGCTAGCCAAAACGATAATTGCCCTGGACGTATTTATACGTTTTTCCGAAGTACGATCTTTTCTGTGCACTGCTATCCATAAAATTATTCCGAAGTCTTTGGAATGCAATAAAAGTACCTTGGCAGTGTTTGTGAAGGATTTACTTATTTCATACTATTTGCCTATTCATTCCTTCCCCCTACCCCAACCCCATGCATCACATACGCATGCCTACGTGGAAAACGGCGGCATTGGGAAGAGATTTGCGTTTCTTTTAACCAGCAGTTAAATGATTAATTATAAGCCGTACAAATTAAAGATAAATATTAATTTTTGGATATTATTCTTATATGAAAAGCCCATGGGTTCACTGGTAATTTTCAAACTTGTTCTTAACTTAGTATTGTTAAACTCATTATAAAATACATTGTGTAGTACTGATACTTTTGTAAGTTTATTATATCAGTGTAAATGTGTATTTTATTTTTTATCATGTCAGAATGTAATTTGTTTATTTTTCATAAACTAATAATTTTCTTAAATAATCTTTCTTTTCGACTTTTCAACATGCTCGCGCCCCCCTAGAAGAGTTACCATGCACCCCTAGGGAGGCGCGCCCCACAGTTTGAGAAACGCTGCCTTAAGTCCATTAAGTTTTGGAAAATATTATTATTGTTATAATCATTGCAATTTCCAGAGTTTTTATAAAAAATATATTTAAAATTTAACAGTAATCTCTCTCTCTACAATGGTTAAGATCGCTAGTCTTAAGAATGTCCATATTTAAATCCAGTGTCTGGATTTTCCGCCAGTCGTTTATATTATTTTTATTAAGTGTTAAACTCTTCACGTGGTATTGTATAAAGGTTAGGATAATCAGATATAAATTCAGATGTGTGCCCTTTCGACAACCTGTTCATGGTTGAAAATTACAAGACCGCCCCCTACCTTGCCAACAATCCTTATATGATTAAATTTTATTTCAATTAGAATAATTGTATAATCAAATAATAATAAATTTATTACAAGAACCAGAAAAAACAACTCGAGGTAATTGTCCGAATTCAGCAATTTTTGTGAGGAAAATTTCAATTATTAAATACAATAAGAGAGAGTGAGTGAATATTAACGTGTGTGTGTGTGTGTCGCACTGTTCAGCTACACGAGGGCTTTTTTGGCGACGAGCCACGTAATTTTGAACCATGGTCAAGTGACGTGGACAACACCTGAACTGGCACCCCCTCTCCTAATTACCACACCACACCAACGAGAGGACGTTTCAGCTCTCGACAGATTTAGCGTGCATCACTGCCCTACAAGTTGGGTCTTTAGTGGTACTGGACTCGAACTCGTGACAAAGCCAGTCACAAAATAAGAGAATTTTATTGTTTAATACAGAACAATTGTTATTCATTTATGAATTTTTCATAATATTATATTAAGTTTTGATTATTTTAAGATATTTTAGAGCATTTAAATGTAAATTCTGGCAATATACGAAACTCTGAGTATCATATAAACTAGATTTGGCACGGCAGTGCGATATCAGAAAGCATGCCAACAAAGTGACTATCAAGAATCTTCGAAAATTAATATCTTTAATGTAATGTAATTTTATATGCCAGTTTACTAAGTTAAAATATGACACTTTGAAAAATTCTTAGGGAGTAACATTAACTGTGGAACAGAACGGGGTGCGGTTATACGGTAAAAAAATATTATTGATCAAAATCTACTTATATGAGGGGAAATGTTCTATGGTATGGGAATTAAGAGAAAAATATTTATTTTTTTAAAATTATTTCAAAATTTTAGTAATGCCACAAATGCTCGAAAAAATGGAAAAAGTCTTAATTTTAATTAATTGATATTATTCTGAAAATAAAATTATTTTTCTACAATACAAACAGTCCCGCCGCGAACTCTCACCCACTGATGTGCGAGAATACACCAAAGGATGAAATATTTATACAACCAACACTTTTATTGTGACCGTAAAATCACTATCTAAATTCAACCTAAGCTAGGGGAGCTGTCAGATTAATTACTAACCGAAATATCTCTAATAATTGATCGAACTCTCAAGGACGTCTTAAGATATGGGCCAACTGGGCCCGGGCCCAGGGTTTCTGCCGCAATGAGGTGCTCGCCTCGTTCTCGACTCAGCGTCAATAAGATAATGATTCGAATAATTTCAACTATCAAATCTTATTTCGGATTGTATTCTCCGAAAACCTTGGAATTTCAGACGATATGTCAACCGGCAACATGTGATGACCGTCGTCCATATATAGGCAAAGGCCTACCACCATTCACCATCATTACTCATTCAGTCAAAAGGCGGCAGTCTATCCAGCCGGTTTGTGCAATTGTAAGTCATGTACATTTACTTGTTTCGGATTATTGTTTGTACGAGTTTTTGACTACGTATACTATGCACTATCTACTTGTAAGGGTCATAGGTGTAGCCTTCTTTTGTGTAGGGTTCAGGGCTTCAAAAAGTCTTAATACATCTCTGCTAACACTTATTTTAAAGATTTATCCTCAGCAATACTATTCTTCCTAAATTGACACGTCTGATCCTTTCACTCGAACTCCGGTAGATTCATTTATTATATCTCCAACACTTTTAGCGTTAGCATGACAGCTATCACCAACCTCTCTCTAACTTCCTCTCTCTTGACTTTAAACAGCAACTCTCATTAACCCTTTATCTACCACAATATGATTTACTGCAGTTTTTTTCATGCAATATTTTTTTTAAAAATCACACTACATTAAAAATTAAGAGATATACATTAACAAAATAGACTTTAGGAAATTTAACCCGTTAGAGCTAATTAATTAATCTCATATTAAATTGTAAATTTAACTATATACAAATTAATAATATTACTTAAAATAAATAGTCAAATCATTTTCTAAGGTCTTCATTTACTACTTTTCCGGAACAAAAATGACAATCTTCGCAATCCGATCAAAATGTCAGCTGAAAACGCAATTTCTGCTATAAAACTATTCACTTTCCCCGTTAAAATACTCATCATAGAATGCGTGCTGTCATATATCCTGGAAGAGTGGATTTAAAAGAATATTCCTGCAAAATATCGGTTAAAAATGGTTATTCTATGTTATTTTAAAGTGAGTGGTACTTATAAGCTCCGCGCGCATCGGTAGATAAAGGGTTAACATAAATCGCGGTTCCTTCACAGAGAGTGGTTTCATTATCATACAACGTTTTAAAAGGAATTTTCCCTTGAGGATTAGTAAAAATTTAGAATAGAACCCGTTAGAACCCAAAGCGATGATTGTTGGTGAGTACTGAGTGTATCAATGTGTATTACATCACTTCATAACCCCAAATTTCTCTCTCCTCTTCATCAAATCAGTCCAATCCAAGTTTTTTCCCGTCTTCTGCTTAACTTTGCATTGTCATTTCGACAGTAGGTTTTTTTTAAAAAAAAATGTAATACTAAACATGTTGTTTAATATACAGGATGTTTTTTTCTTGTACCTGTGTAGTAGGTGTTCTCTCATCGCAATAAATATTTAAAAGTATTAAAATGTATGTTTTTCTGTTTAACAAAAAATACTTTGAATTTTTTACCATAAAAAGCTCAAACAAATAAACTTCAACCCTTTGTAGCACAACTTAAAATAGAAATTGTATATTTAATTTTATTTTCTCCTTCATCTACATAACAGAGAACATATTTTTAAAATTCTGAAAAAAATTCGAACCGTTCTACTGTGGATTTGGATTAATAAGTAATTTTTTTTTCATAAATATTTTTTCTTAATCAAAAAACGATATACAAAGAAAGAATATATCTAAAATACGGGAAGTGGTAAAATTTTACATCATAATTGCGAAAAGTATAAAATTGTACAGAATATCGTTCGCACTTTTTTTTTATAGAAACGACTTTGATAGTTAATTTTTATCCCTAAATACCATATTTTTTGTAGCAGTTTGCTGCTATCTGATAGCCAAGATTCTTGACAATTGCTCTAGCTAGAATTTTTCATGAAAGTAAATATTATTTTAGTACTGTCATGCAAATTTTACTCCATTCCTCTTAAACCGTTTTCCAACGTTCAGTGTTCTTGAATGCCATTTTTCCTAAGACTCGTTTTAATAAACCGAAAGAACAAATGTCCATTGCAGAAGCGTAGGGTTATTTTACATGTATTTTTCACACACACACATCAAATGGGATACACTTTGTTCCTGTTTCCAATTCTTTCTTTGGTAAATAAGCGGCAGTTGATTCAAACGTATAACTTGAGACTTTGTCCGTATGAAGCTCATTTTTATCAATGTCCTTTCCATGTAAAGTTGGAAGATCTTCCGCAAAAATTGGTTCTAAAATATTCTGCTGATAGTAGAGTAAATTAATTTAGGCTTTGCTTGAAACGTTTATGATTTTTAATTTGTGCCGTTGTTAAAAAGTCCTGCAGCTATCATGAATCCCTTTAGGAACTTTACTGTACACTGATGAAGCCATTTCGCATAGTTATTCCCGTCAGATAAGCAATAGAAAATTGTGATCTTTTATTACAGTCGCTTAAATATGCCCATACCTCTTCGAGTGTTACCACAAATTTCCATTTTTCAACAGTTAGGTGATTTTTACATAATTTTCTACAATTTGCTTTTCTTTCAGCAATATGTTTTAAAATAGGAGACAAACTTTAGGTTTAAACGTCTGTTTTAACTTAAAATCCTTATGAATGATTTTAATTACAGTTCCGGAAGACGCTCCTAGTTTCGATGCAATGAATCTTTGAGTGGGCGGATTTTCTTTTAGAATCAGAGATTTCACTTTCTTGATAGTTGGCTGCGTTTGAACAGACTTGGGAAGAAGTTTAGTGGTCATGTTTTCATTTTTACTTTCTGCTAAGGAACTTTTCCCTTTCAAATTTAATATATTACAACAAGCACCTTTTTGATTGAAATGCGATAACCGAGATTCTTACACCGCTTTTTAATTTGTTGATGCGAATATTTCTGCTTGGAAAGCGTCATTATGTAACATTCGAACCACATATTATTTATAGGAGCCATTTTTAAAACAAATATTTTATTTTACATTCCAATCAAATGAAACCTTAGCAAACGATTATTCTGAAGTTGCCAAAGTTTTATCTCAAAATGCAAACCTGAAAATGAATTTCAAATTCGTTTCCATAAAGTGCGAGCGACCTTCTGTAGTCGTATTTTCTAAGCACAAAAATTTTGTTTGAACTGCCAAAAATATGAAACCTTACAATTACGTTTTAAATAGAAAAGAATAAAATTTTACATTTATGATAATTCAGAACAGTGACCTTATGCGTATATTAGGTTGGGGAAAAAGAAATCCTTTATTTTTCCGGTAGAGGGCTGTGGTGTCGATATCTCGTGAAGTATCTATCAAACAATTTCAAATTTATGCTCGTCGGCAAGATGACATTTCACACTAAAAAAATTATTTTGCTTGTTGTTTTTTTTGTTTGGTCCATTCAGTTGTGAGTGACAGGGTGTTAAAATGGAAGTCAACAAAGAGAAAATTTCCTTTCTTTTTACCGTTTTTCTTTGATAAAGTCGAAAATGCAAGCCAGGTGACTGAAATTGTGAATGGTGTTTATGGTGCCGATACGGGAAAATACCAATTACGTGAAATTTTTGGTTTCCGTCGATTAGGTTCAGGTATTATTGATGTTTAAGATGCACCCGCAAGGCGGGCCCCGTCGGGAAAAATGTTGAAAAAACCCGGGGGAAAAAAATATTGACCGGCATGTTAGTTTAAAAATGCCCGGGAGCCAAAGACGACCATAAAAAAAATTTTAAGTTTTTTTGCGCAAAGTTGGATTAAAAAAGAAGCCCATGTTTAAATTTGCCACATCAATTACCCAAAAAAACATGATGGGATCGAATTTCCACCCTGGAAGTTTCCTAAACGGAATGAAATCGACCCATTTTTTAAAGGGGATGGTGACGGGAGAGAGAAATGGGACAATATTGGGGAAAAAACATCGTGGTCAAAGTGTGGTGAAGCAGCTCGGTGGCCAAACCATGACTAACAGCCGGGAAAGGGTTTCCCTACTGTGTTTTTGGGTGAAACGGGAAAGGAACCCTTTTATTGGGAGTTGTTTCCGATCCAAACACTTAATTCAGACCCTACCGTCAACAAAAAAACCCGTGGAAGTTAGAATTTAACCGAAATGTCCAAAATTTGGGCCCAAATCAGAATGGGGTGTTGTGCTCCACCGGGACAACGCCAGGCCACACACTTCGTAGTGTTTCCGCCAGAACCCGGGGGAGTTTGGGTTAAGTTTTAATGCATCCACCAGATAACCGAACTGGCACCAAGCGAACCCCCTTTTTCGCAGTGAAAAACCCTGAGTGATAAAAAAATTGGGACCAAGAAAAGGGATTGTGAAAAATCGATTACTAGATGTTTTCGCCAAAAATGTCAAGAATTTTTTGCGAGATGCATTATGAAGTTACCAAAATGGCAACAAATTATAAAAACAAAACGGGTGCATATTTGACCTAATTGACTATCGAAAGCTTTTAAAAAAAAAGTCTTGATTTTCATGAAAAAATAATGGTTTTTTTTTCCCCAACCTAATAAAAAAAAATTTTATTACAAGGATACGGGAAAAGTTTTATCAAATAAGAAAGGGATAAAAACAAATCAGAAAGGGTTGTGACATAGCCTTTCCCCAAGGGGGCCGCTATGAGTGTTGAATTGCGTAAGCTAGAGGTGTGGGGATTATCAAAAGGATGAGAAAATTTTATAATTTTAATACAACTTTTTATTAAGAATAACTTAAATTACTTTTATATCAAAAGGGAACAACTTTTTTAAGTGAGAAATAAGCCAAAAATTTAGAAAAGAAAAATTTAAGTCAGATCGCACAACTAGATAAAACTTATCCTGGGGGTATGTTAATTATCTGTTTAAATCTAGCTTTTTTTATATTATAATATCCCTTAGAAAGTAACCCCTCCTACCTTTATTGAAGACTCATCTATTCTGCTTCTTGTAAATGGGGTGTACCAGGTACTTTCCCTTTTCCCTTTATGAATATTATTATCGAAGGTGAGCGTTTCCTTTTCCTTGTGAGTGGGGCCGTTAACATTTAAAACCCGAACTGTTCCGCACTAAGCTTTTTTTAAGATTGCCACCCTTTCTCCCCAAACCTTCTACCCTTTTTAAAGTATATCTTTATTTGCATTTTTTTTTGGGGTTTTTTTCTTGGTTTTTTGGGGAAAATTTTTGCCATTAATCGGGCCGCCAAAGAACGTAGAGTTATGTTAGAAGAAGAACGAGAGAGATGTCAAAACCCCCTCCAAGAAGAAAAACGTGATTTTTTTTGGGGGTTCTCAATGCCCTTAATAAATTACGTGCCCAAAATTTTATTTCGAATCTCTTTGGGCTTTCTAAGTTTTATTTAAATTTTAACCTTGAACCCTTTTTAACTTTTTATAATTTCCAATATTTATTTTTGACTTTTTTTTTAAACATCGTAGAATTAAATTTAATATTCAACTTAATTTTAAATTTAAACTCCGTGACAGATACAAAAAAATTTTATTCCATTAATGGGCCAACATTAAAAATTTTGTTGTTTAATCTTTCCTATTCTCACTTTTACATATAAAATTTAAATTTAATTTTAAATTTGATACACTTAGACCTTTACTGAATTTTTCCTGGGTGCCCCAGCCCCAAACTCTGCATCTGACAATCATGGGGGAGCGGGGTTTTTCGCCCCACGTTCCGTTTGGGGGCTACTTTGGGGCCAGACACTATTTTCAGGGTCGGGGTCACCCCTTTTTTTGTCAAATCTTTTTAAAAAACCAAAAAGGGCTTCCAAAATTTTTTATGATTTATATCATTTGTAAATCAAATAAACTTTTTTTTCCATCCCCGCATCTTGGTTCCAAAAAAACACCCAATGAGGCGCAGCGTCCGTTAAAAAATTTATTGGGGGGTGCCCCGACTACGTTCGCTTCCCCTGAACCAGATGCATCATAAAAAAGGGAAAAATACAACAACATATATAAAATACATACATACAATTAAAATTACAAACTTTTTAAAAAACCCATTAAAAAAAAAATAACCAAAAAATTTGCACCCTCACGAAGTCATACATCGAAGCAAAAAAATGCGAATTACAACTGTTTTCACCAAAAAGAAAAAAAATTTTACAAGTAAAAAGTTAAAAAAAATATACACCATTGTAGTGTCAATTTTTGTTTGATTATAATTTTTTTAAACACCGCCGGAGATTCCCTTTTTTTGCAAAATTTTCCGACCACTTTTTGGGAAAAGATCAAAAAAAAAAAAATGAAACAATACAACCTGATTTTTATTATTTCCCCGCACAGGTTTTTAATAAACGAGGTGCTACCACTTTTCCTTTCCTTTTCTTTCCCCCCCCCAAACGGGGAATTTTTTTATGTTGCCCGGGTTGTGGGGTTTGTAGTTTCCCTTTTGGCTTTTCTTTGTTTGTCTTTTTTCCCTTGGGGTGGGGGACTCCTGACCCTTTTCCCCAGGCGGGGCCCCTTCAGGTTGTATTTCGGTCCATCTTGAACTTCAGTTTTTCCCCGTTTTTGTTTTTTTTCCCTACTTTATATAAAAAAGTCCCGGTGACAATGGTTTTTTTGTTAATATTATTGTGTCCCCTTTCTTTGCCATTTTCTTCTGTGGTCCACTTGTCCCCGATCCATTTTTGATTTTTTTCATTCCCTTAGCGAGTTTTTCTCTTTTTTTTTTCTACCATTTGTAAATGAACCAGGGATCTGACCAGTGATCTGCGCTTATGGGCCCCTTTTCCCCCAGGTTTTTTTCTTAAATTTTTTTGATTGAGATTAACCCCCCTTTTTGCCCCCAACTCACGAAAGGGCAGTTTTTTTTTTCCCCATATTTACCCCCTTTTTAATTTTTTGATGACATTTTCCGAAGTTTTTCGTTTCCTGACGTGATCGTTTCCCCATTTTGGGCTACCTTTTCCCTTAACTCGACCCCGTCAATTTCCTATGACGATATTTTTCCTTTTTTTTTGATCAACGTTAACCGTTAATCTTTTTTCCCGACTTCCATATTCAATATTATTGTTATTTTTTCTTCTTTAAAAATTTTGGGCCTTTAAATTTTTGTTTAAATTTGGAAAGATTTTTTTTAGTTTCTGAACTTAAAAAGGGGGGTTTTTCTAATAAACCCCAAACATTTACCTTAATTTGTATATCTCTCTTTATCTTTTTATAATATCTTTTCCCAACCCTTCCCCCTTTTAAAATTTTCAAAATTTGTCTAGCTTCCTTAAATACTTTTTTTTTTAAAAATTTTTTAACCCTTTTAATTCCGATCCATCTGAAATCATTACTAATTTTTTAAATGGGGGAATCAATTTTCGACCCAAAAAAATTCCCCGCAGGGATTTTCCCCCTTGTTTCATTCACCGCCGTACGAATAAAGGGAAACCCCACGTAAGAATTGATCCCGACGTGTTGATCATTAACATAATTTGAATCATTTTTACCCCCTATATCGATTCCTTTTCAGTCCGATTTTTCTTTGGGGCCTTTTATGCAACAGTCCTTTACACCTTTTTGCCTAATCTTTCACTTAAATGTTTCCAAAAAATTTCCGGGTATAAATTAAAAGTTATCACTTAAATTTTTTTGGAGCTCCAAAAAAGCGAAAATAAAGTTAATCAAAAAAAAAAACGCTATTATAAAACAAAAGGCCCTTTTTTTAGGTATAATTTTAGCCCGTTTAAATTGATCGGTTATTACCAAAATATAGCGATTCTTTTACCCCGGGTATAGGATTTCGGGGCCCAACAAATTTAAAAGTCACTATCTCATTTGATAATTTGATAATAATCGGTTTAATCGACCAGTTTGGGAACGCGTTTTTAGTTATTAACTTGGCAATAATGGAGTAGAGCATTTTTGGGTCAATGAATTTTCTCATATACGGGAAATATTAAAAGTCCCAAATTTTATGATACGTTTTAAATCTACCCAAATGTCCTGCAATTTTTTGTCGTGAAATTCTCTCAAATTTTTTCATTTCCCTTTAAAAATTTTGGAATGTATACACGCATTTCACCCCAACGACGTTGCGTGTTTCCGCATTAACAAGCCCTTTAATTAGAGGGAAATCGGGGGGACCAATTTTTTACATATCGTTGCATTAACAAATTATTTCCGGGTTTTTAAATATCTATAGATATGACCCCAACCCCGGGTCATTTCTTCTGTTCCCGTTATTAACTGTTCCCGCGAAGTGAGTACTAAGTCCCTTGGGTTATTGCCCCCAATTAACCCTTTTTTTCCCATTATACTTTCCACAGGGGTTCCTTTTGATAGTATATTGCCACTGCATTTTGGGGTTCCCGGTCTATGTTCCCCTTCCCATATTAAATTCCCCCTAATTTGAGTGCCCAAACTGAAACATCCTACTCGACAAATTTTTCCATGCGGGTTTGGGGTAAAAGGGCGTGATCGTAATTACTTTAATTACCCTTCCAAATAAACCGGAATTTGTTCAACGCCCCATACTACCCGCTAGACATTCCTTTTGGTTACCCGTATAATTCCCCTCTGCGTTTTTAGCGTATGTGAAATAAAAAATAACGGTTCTTTTTTTTTCCGATTAAGCACTGCCCCCCCAAAACCGATCAAACCCTCTGTAAATAACCCCCAATGGTTCCCGAAAGTTTGGTAATTTTAAAAAATGGCGCCCCCTTTTTTACCCCCGCCTTAAACCCCCTTTTTTGAATGCCCTTTTTGTGCTTTTCCCAAAAATTTTTTAATTTTTGTTTAAGATTAAAAGTGGCTCACAAAGATCCGCATAATTTTTTAATAAATTTCGAGTACCACGGGGAAAATACCCAAAAACTTGGAAACCCTTTTTTAAAATTGGGGGTTTGGGTTTTTTCCCTTTTGGGCCCCGAACCTTTGTCTCTATTGTTTTGATTCCCCTTTTTTCCAAAATTAATCCTAAATACTTCCCAAACCCCTCGCACCCAAATTTTACATTTATCTTTTATTTAATGTCAATCTCTTTGCAACAACGAAAAAAAATTCCCTTTTTAAAAGTTCAACATGGGGAGTAATGATGGAGACGTTTTATAACGTCATCCATAAAACCCAACCCCACAAACTTCCCTATCACTTGTTTTAGGATTAAGTCAATTGCCTTTTGAAAATTGGGAGCTGCCCCTGATAAAAACCCAAGGGATCCGCTTGAAAGCCGGGGGGTCCCTTTTACTACGGGAGCGGTCTTTTTACAATATCACCGGGGTTTACCGCCATTTGAAAGGGACCCAATTTCTTTGATTTAAGAGATGAATTATTTTTGTATAGGGGTGTTCTTTAAAAACAAATTTTTAACGGTAAAGGGTATCGCGGGGTACTTTGTGATCGAATTTAGTTTTCTATAGTCTACCTTATATGCTTCTGGATTAACCGGTGGTAAAACCCCTTATTTTTCTTGCATAACACAACCGGTGACGCGTACGGGGATTGAATTGGAACAACGTTTCCTTTGTAAATTTTTTTTTGGGAGGGAAAAACAATTTTTGCTTGTTTTTTGCCGGGGCATATTATATGGCCCCGGAAAAAACTGGTGGGTTATCTTCCCTGTCAATTTAACGGGATAAAAAAATGAGTAAGACCAATTTTTTCTGAAAATTTTTCCTCTCCCTTTAAAAAATACTTTTAAAAAAATTTTGGGAGTTTTTTTTTTTTCTGCCTCCCCCCAATTTTTCCCCCAAAAAATCTATTTTAACCTTTTTTCCCCTTTTAATTGATTCAACCCAACCCCCATTTATTTGAGAATCGGGAATTTTCAACGATTTTCGATCAAAAAACTAAAACGATCCTTTATCCAATTTATTAAAAACAAAAACCTTGGGAAAACATTTTTCCTTTAAAATTTGTCAACACAAGAAAAAGACCAAGGTCTTTCAAATTTTTGATGCAATATTTCACCCTAAATCCCCATGTGTTTTTGGGATTTCGCACCCCCGTGCTGTTATTACCAGGGTTTTGCGGGTTTTTTTAAATTTTCTTATAAAAAAAAATTTTCTATATACTTCTTCCGATATAAATGATTTATCTGCCCGGTGTCCCATAGCGCTTCAAAAAATGGCTATTTAAAAAATTAGGAACGGGGGGAAACTCTACGGGTGATATACAAACGGAGAAAGTTTTAAATTGGATTTCTCCCGATTCCTTTTTAGGTTTATCTTTTTAAATTTACAACATTCAATCGTCCCCTTTGGATCCTATCGCCTCTACTGAAATTTTCACTGAACCCCTATTTTCTACGGTCCTCTCTATTAAAAAATTAAAATTTCGCCCCATTTCGAAATTTTTAACCCCCTTTTGTTGAAAAACTCTGATTACCATTCTGAAATCTTTCCCCCTCGAACCCCAATTTCTTTGAGCTATTCTCATAAAAATCATTTCTACCAATTTTTTGGGCTACGCCTAACCCCCCGTGAATTTCTCCAGTTTCTTTCGATTGGGGATCAAAAATTAGGGGATTCTATGCGCGTTTTGACCTCGTCTTTCTAAAATTATCAAAAATTTTTCTGTGAACCCCTTTTTAAGGGGGAATACCCCCCTTCGAATTTAGCCAATATTTCCAAAAGTTGTAATGGGTTCCCCCCCGGGTTGGGGAACTTCCCGTAGTCCTGGATTTGTGGTTCGAGTCCAACAAAAATGGATCAACCAATTCCGTCTGCGACATCCCTAGCTCTAAATTCTTCTGATTTTAATAAATCGTAAACAAAGTCTGTTGGTTCCTGATTTCTTCCCTGCTGTGACCGAAAAATTTAGCCTCATCTTTCTTATTTTTGATTGGGAAAAGTTTTCAATTTCAGCCTTGAGCTGCGCGAAATCCGTGGAGTATCTGCACTAGCACCGATCCAAATATTGAGTACCAATCTTGAGCCCTTCCCTGAGATGACTTTTTCAAAAGCACATGACAGATTACTTGGGATTTCAAGTAACTGTATTTGATTATCTATTGCTTCCAAAACCTCCGCTACGTTCTCAGACCCGGAAAAATACATTTCAGGTAATATACTAAACCCCTCCCCATTCCCTAACCCAGAATTAAGATAGTTCGGCGATTGTGACATAGCCATCCCGCGATCCCTATGACGTTTTGGGATCCGCGTAAGCTAGAGGTGTGGGATTATCAAAGGATGAGACATTTTATAATTTTAATACAACTTTTTTTAAAGAATAACTTAAATTACTTATATCTAATGAACAACTTTCTTTAAGTGAGAATAAGCCACAAATTAGACAGAATATTTAAGTCAGATCGCACAACTAGATCACTTATCCTAAGTATAGTTAATTATCTGCTTAATCTAGCTTTATATATTATAATATCCCTTAGAAAGTAACCCTCCTACCTTGGTTGAAGACTCATCTATTCTGCTTCTTGTAAATAGGTGTACTCAGGTACTATTACTCTTCCTTATGAATATTATTATCGAAGGTGAGCGTTTCCTTCTTCCTTGTGAGTAGGCCGTCTAACACTTGTTCCGAACTGTTCCGCACTAAGCTTTCTCTAAGATTGCCATCCTCTCTCACTAAACCTTCTATCCTTTTAAAGTATATCTTATTTGCATTTTTGCTTTGTTTTTTTTCTTGGTATTGGGTTGGAAAAGTTTTGCCATTAATCGTGGCCGTCAAAGAACGTAGGAGTTATGTTAGAAGAAGAACGCGAGAGATGTCACAAGGTATCGAAAAAACAAATTATAGTTTTCTCACCTAGTTTAAATGACAGAAATTAGTTGGTATTTTATAATATTTATAAATACACGGGGACTCCAGTTTTATAATTTCATCTTCCAACGAATTTTTAAATATTAATGAGTCATCACAATATAATTAAATATTTAAAAGAAAGTGCAATTTCAAAAAAATATCCGTAGAATATGTTTCGAAACCAATACATACTATATTTAAAATCAATTATTCTGATAAATTACACCATTTTAATTGCATCTCCAAAAATAATATAGGTTTCTAATAAATATTTCAGTACTAGATTTTTTTAGGTTTAGTTTTTCTTGTTAAGTATGTGTGGTGTGAGAGCGGAAATTGTATCCTTTAATAAAACTTCGGCGACAAGCTGTTGGTGTGACCCATGGTGACTTTAAATGCCGATTAGGTGTAGTGTTATTTGTGCAGGTCACCTTCGGGCTGGAAGATGATTGAGACGAAAAGAATCCCTATTCGAGCCAATCATTAAGGAGTTTTATTCCAGTTCTTTGTTGTTTGCGACTTAAAGGAGGTATTGCTGCATACCCTCTTCCTAGAGAAGACAGTTGTTTATTTTTCTGTTTGACTTTCTGAATGATTCTGAGAGAAGGTTGTTTTTCCAGGCAATTGTATTTCATCTCTAGTAGGTTTGAGTGTCGTTAACGTTGACTTTGCGAGCAATGTCTTGTTGAGATGGCGGTTCTAGTTGACGCGTGCGCCGCTACCGTTTTTGAAGCACTGGTCGTGATTAATTGAGAATGTCTTAGTTAGAGACTCTCTATGGAATGAATGCATAATCACCCTGTATCGTCAGACTAGGTTGCCATCTAGAGTTCATTTCCCGGGTCACCACTTCGTCGACAAGCTGTTAGTGACGCTGGGGTGGAAGGCCCATGGTGATCTTGAGTGCTGCTTGAGCGTAATGTTATTTGAACTGGCCACCTTGAGGTTCGAAGTTCAAGCCTTAGGTAACTGAAGCAAAAAGAATTTCTATTCAGTCCAATCGTTAAGGGCTTTTGTTCCTGTTCTTTGTTGTTTGCTTCTTGTACAAGGAGGCGCCGAACAACATTATTGCTTCCGAAGTCATTTGATTCGAGCTTGTAGATTCCAAGTGGTTGGTTATGAATGACTGAACTAAATATTAAAACTTAAAAATTGTAAGATATTCTAATTAAAAATACACTATTAAGGGTATTATAATGTTAATTCCTACATACTTTTGATTTTTAAACGAAGGATTTTTGATTTTGATAAATTTTCTGAAATGCATTTACTTAAAATTACTGTTCGTGAGATTGTCTCCATTTAATAAATGGTACCTAAAATAACTTTATTTGATGCATTTATCACTTGTACATTTCTTTTTTTTTCTTGAACTTTTACATAGCCCACCTGATGTCAAATAAATATAAATAATTTATGCATGTTGAAGGCAGCTAGTCCAGTAAAATGAAAAGGTAATTGATAATGCTTAATACAGTGAAGTAAGTTTAATGCAAAAACGCAAAAGACGAAATATCGATTAACATGAAATAATACATACAATGCTCCTCAAAAAATACGCAGAAATTTCCTGAAGTTTTAATACGAAGCGAAAATCGCTTAACATGAAAAGATTTCTCTTTCTGGGAATGAACATAATACGGATAACCTAGCCACGCAGGTTCATCCTCAGAAGAATTCGTTCCGGTAGATAATGATAATGTGTGTACAGTCCCAATAATGACAGAGAAAAACATTTTGGAGTTCGTTCTATGCTAAAACGTTTAAGAACAGATTCACCATGCAAATTTCCATCAAGTTTGCACTCGGAAATATCACATGAGGATCAAATCATCATACATTCTAGGAATTTCAAAAATTTATGGATGCTACCACTGGGGATATCGTTTATTTCTCAGAATTAAGACAGTTACGTACAAATAAAATTTCTAAAAAGTATTGTACATGTATTGTATTCCAACAAGTAAAGCTATATCAACAAAAAGGCTATTTAATTTAGTTCAGATTCATTCAAGAAAAGCTTTTCTCAATAAATATATGTCGACTAAAATAAAAAGAGCAATTTCCCCGCAGATTTCTTGATACATGAGATTTGTAAAAGTTACAGTCTTAGCGTTAAACATTTCGATCACATTGTGATCTGACAGTGGAAGGGAATTTAGAATAAAAAAGGAGACAGGAAAAAAAGTTTTCGCATTCTGGAATTTTGTTACAAATTTTACACTAAACAAAAAATCGGAATATTTTTTGATATTCGATTTTTTTTTTCAAAATATTGTTCAGTCGTAATTTAGTTCTATTAAAATCATTGCCTTCAACAATTAATACAAAATTGAATAAATTATACTCTCTTAAAGTACTATATGACATAAAATAAAGCTGAAATTTCCGCGGTGTCACTTATAACATTCAAAAAAGTATATTTGCGGGTGAAAATCAAAAATTTTGCCTCAAAAAACACTATTCATCTTTAAAATGGTATTTACTAACAAAAACTAAGTTTAAGCAATATGTTCATCTTTTCTTTTATAATTTTACTCTTTTTTTCTTTTTAATTTTTTTCTGTAGAAAAAATAGTTTTAGTTTTCTATTCTTCAAATCGCAATTACGCGTTTTTTTTTTTAAATATTCAGCTATATATGCAGTCTTATTAATCTATAAAAATTCATTTTTATTTCTTAATCACTTTCATTTTTTAAAAAGAATTTCACTAATACTAACACAAATATACACACCTTTTTTTTGTTTCTAAAATTATATCATAGAAGTGTCCCACTTTAACTAGCAATATCGGTTCAAAATATAATTTTTAATTGTAATTTCAATGCTCTACAAATGTAAAATTTTCTATTCAAATTTTTAATTTACCAAGCAGACACTTGTTAATATTTGAATACAGAAAAATATTCGTAAGAACACAGGGGAAAGAACTAAATCAATACATTATAATATAAAATGCCTTTAATATAAAGCTCATATTCATGCAGTTTTAAAACAAAAATAATATAAAATACAAATGCATCCCTTTTCTTTTAAAATCATCGAGTAAAACACGATACAATAAAAAGGTAACATTCATTTTCTTTGAGTTTTTTGCAGTATTCCACTTCTAATACATAATTGATGGTAATTAGCTATATCCATTAAAAATTCAAGTCGTCATTCTAAGTTCTGCTAACAGCTACATTCTACAAATTGTGCTTACAGCCAATTCTACTTGAATTTTCTAATGTAAATGTGATTGCAGAAAACAATTTTTTCACCTAACCAAATAATTTCCAAAAGGTACCAACATCATTTTTAGCGTGCTCTGCTAGCGATGAAGCGACCGTCTCGAACTTGTCTTTGGCGTCGTGCACAGCATCTCCAACTGCTTCTTTCATCTTTGAGCCTACCTCAACAACCTGCCCCATGCCTGAGCTGAATGCATCTCCTATGTCCTCGGCGAAATTTGGGGCCTTTTTTTCCCTTCTTCCGTCAGTTCCTTCCCAACACCTTTCAAAACGTCCATGCCACCTTCCATCTTATCTTTTGCACCATCGGCTGCTTCAAGTGCGCAATTCAACAGTCCTGAAGAAGGGTTGGCATCATCTGTCTCCTCTTTTTTATCCTCATCAGCAATGACAAAATTAAAAGCGGCACACATTGCCAAAGTAGCAAATAAGTATCGTGCAGACACCATAGTGCTTTTGCTTAGACGAAAATGCTCAAAAACTGATCAGGGAGATCGAATGCGATGACTATGGGATAATCAAACAACCGAAGCCAGTTTTATTTGCTACTCCTTGACGTAACGATTACGTCGCTGTTGTTTCAATACAAACGCCCTTTCCTAATATAGGTGACAGGAAAACTCATTAACTTTCTCCTTTCTTCGTAATCAAAGAAGTAAACGGATGTATATTTTTGGGCGTGAATTTGAAATTTCATTTAATGTATTTATTTCCTTATTTTTTACTCTGCATGTTTAATGTAAGTTTTATTTTATGTTGAAACTTGAAAGGTTCGAGTCAGGAATATAACTTAAATATTAAAATTTGATATTTTTGCTCATCTTATACTAGTATCTTTCTCCCCATCCTGGCGTGGGGTCACAATGGACATTCCTTTCACCCATAGGATGTTTTTTGTCAGCTATCCAAAAGGGATGAGGGGTAATAAGTTTTTGGTGGAAAGCGCCAGAAGATGTTTTGTTTTAGTTTTGGGTGTAGTTACTATAGATTATAAAAATAAACGTTTTTGATCCCTACCATCAGTTAATTCTTTCTCCAAGAAATTGGCCAGCTGGAATGGGCCATTCTTTCTCTTACATTTTACTCGTTTAAATTTTTAACAGATAATTATGTCCTTAGTTTGGAATTATTTTGTATTTTTTAAGACATAAAATTGTATATATACACTTATAGTTAGTTATGCTGCCTTTTTGTTCGTTATTCATGTCTTATAGGTGTGTATATATGTGAACAATTTTTATTTTAAAATTATAATTTTTTGCTTTGGAGAGAGAGGCAGCCTTTTCCATTTTTGTCGGGCGGTGGCAAAATTGCTAGAGCCGGCTCTGCTGTGAAAGCCTAGTGGTTACGATCACGAGTTCGAGTTCTAGTGCCACTGCAGACTCGCCGTGTCGAGGGGGCCCATGCACATTTTATCTGTTCAGTGTGTTGTTTGGGAGAGGTGGTGCCAGCTCATGTGTCGTCCTCGTCTTTGGCTGAGGCTGAAAATTACGAGGTCCATCACCAATACCCTTCGTGATGCTGTATAGTGCTAATTTCATATATTTCTCAATCACTCGTGTTTTTTTTTCTTCATTTTCTATTTTTAAGGAAACAAATGGTTTAATTTATAAAAAAAGAAATCTGGTTTAATGGTTTCCAGAAAATTCTTTGTTTTTTTATGTATACATATTATGTAAAACAGTTTTAGTGCTGAAAGGACCACAAAAAGACAGCCATCAAATTTTTTTAATTAAATTAATTTAAAAGATTCATAAATTGGTTTTAGAATTTACTATAATTCTTCTGCAATTGATGTACGCACATAAAATGTGTGTTCTTTCATCGTAGAAAATGTTAAAAAGTATTAAAATGCCTGTTTTCTCTGTAACAAAAAAATACTTTAATTTTTTTACCATAAGAAAAAACTCAAACAAATAAACTTCATTCCCTTTATAGTAGTACTTAAGATAGAAATTTTGTATTTAATTTTATTTTTCACTTCATCTATATAACAGAGAACATATTTTTAAAATTCAAAAAAAAAAAAAATATCCAATTTGTTCTACTGTGGAATTTGATTAATATAGCAATATTTTTTTTTTCAAAAATATTTTTCCTGAATCAACAAACGATGTACAAAGAAAGAATATATCTAAAATACGAGAAGTATAAAATTTTACGTCTTGATTATGAAAAGTATAAATTGTTTCTCTTACATGTTTATATATAAAAGTTGACGTCATAATTGCGAAAAGTATAAAATTGTATAAATCGTTTGCACGTTATGGAAACGATTTTTATAGTTAATTTTTTTCAATAAATACTGCAATTTTTGTGGCAATTTGCTTCTATCTGATAGCCATGATTCTTGACAATAGCTCTAGCTCGAATTTTTCATGAAAGTAAACTTTTTCTTAGTACTGTCGTGAAAATTTACTCTATTCTTCAACCGTTTTCCAAAGTTCGTTCAGTGTTCTTGGATGTCTTTTTCCTAAAACTCGTTTTAATCAACCGAAAGCACAAAAGTCCATTGGAAAAGCGTCAAGTGATTTTGCACATATTTCATCAAATGGGATACACTTTATTTCTGTTTCCGATTCTTTCTTTGCTAAATAAGCGGCATTTGATTCAGAAGTATGACTTGAGGCTTTGTCCGTTTAAAGCTCAACTTTATCAAAGTCATTTCCATATAAAGTTGGAATTTTTTCAAAAATTGGTTCTAAAATATTCCCCTGTTAGAGTAGAGTGAATTAATTTTGGCTTTTTTTTACTTGAAACTTTTATGATTTTTAATTTGTGCCGTTGTGAGAAAATCCTGCAGCTATCATGGATCGCTTTAGGAACTTTACTATAAACTGACGAAGCCAATTTGCATAGTCATTCCCGTCAGATAAGCAATAGAAAATTGTGATCTTTTATTATAGACACCTAAGTATGCCCTTACCTCATCGAGTGTTACCACAAATTTCCATTTTGCAACAGTTCGGTGTTTTTTACAAAATTTTCTACAATTTGCTTTTCTTTCAGTAATATGTTTTAAAAAAGGAGACGAACTTCTGGTTTAAACGTCTGTTTTAACTTTAAATCCTTTTGAATGATTTTAATAACAGTTCCGGAAGACATTCCTAGTTTCGATGCAATGAATCTTTCAATCGGCGGATTTTCTTTTAGTTTCAGAGACTTCACTTTCTTGATAGTTGCCTGCGTTCGAACAGTCTAAGGATGAAATTTCGTGGTCATGTTTTCATTTTTAGTTTTGCTAGACGCTTTTTCCCTTTCACAAATTTAATATATTTTTAATACCTTTGTGATTGAAATGCAATAACCGAGGTTTTTACGTCGAATTTTAATTAGTTGATACGAATATTTCTCCTTGGAAAGCCTAATTACGTAACATTCGAACCATAAATCATTTTTAGGAGCCATTTTTAAAACAAATCTTTTATTTTACATTCCAATTAAATGAAAACTTAGCAAACTATTATTCTGAAGTTGTCAAAGTTTTTTATCTCAAAATCCAAACGAGAAAATGAATTTCAAAATCGTTTCCATAAAACGCGAACGACCTTCTGTTGTCGTAGTTTCTAATTATTAAATTTTGTATTAACTGGGAAAAATATTAAATTGTACGCATACGTTTTAAATACGAAAATAATAAAATTTTACGTTTGTGAAATAATTCAGAACAGTGACCTTATGCATAAATAAAAATATTTATTACAAATATACAGGAAGTTTTACCAAATCAAGAAGAATATTACTTCAAAAAAACAAATTACAGTTTTCTCATCGAATTTAAATGAAGGAAATTTGATTGTTATTCTATAATATTTCTAAATACATGGAATCCAATTTTATAATTTCATCTTTAAACGAATTTTTAATTATTAATGAGTCATCACAATATAATTAAATATTTATAAGAAAGTGCAATTTCGAAAAAACATCCATAGAATATGTTTAGAAAGCAATACACACTATTTAAAATAAATTTTTCTGAAAAATGACGCCATCTTAATTGCATTTCCGAAAATAATATGGGTTTCTAATAAATGTTTTAGGTACTAGATTTTTTTGGGGTTTAAAATTAGTTTTTTCTAGTTAACTCTAGTGTGTATTGCTTTCTAAACCTATTCTATGGATGTTTTTTCGAAATTGCACTTTCTTATAAATATTTATTTATATT
>BMAV01013237.1:0-69037 GCA_019973955.1 Trichonephila inaurata madagascariensis
CAGTGAAATGCTGGTTCAACGCCAGAAACTAACATTTTTAGTGAAAGTATTTTTCATTTTTCTCTCCATCCATCTATGGTTTAAGATTTTGACGTGTCTGAGAAACAACCTTTCGAAATTAAAGATTTAAGTTCATTTGAACAAGCACCGACGAAAACTCAGTTGGCAGGCGGTGGACTGTAGGTGTTCGGCTGTATCCATAGGTCCGAACGCTCGACGGAACTAACATTTTAGTAAAGTATTTTTATTTTTCTTCTCTCATATCTGGTTTAAAGTTGTTGACGTGTCTGAGAAAACCCTTCGAAAATTCTAAATGTTTAAGTTCATTAGAACAAGCACGCCACCGTCTAGCTCAGTTGGACGGTGGATTTGGGCCGGCTTTATATGGCGCGGTTGAATCCGCCGACGGAAACTAACATTTTAGTGAAAGTATTTTCATTTTTTCTCTCCATCCATTATGGTTTAAAGTTGTGCGTGCTAGAAACAACCTTTCGAAACATTCTAAATGATTTAAGTTCATTTAGAACAAGCCCCCGACCGTCGATAGCTCAGTTGGCAGAGCGGTGGACTGTAGGTGTTTTCGAGGCTGATATCCTTAGGTCGCTGGTTCGAATCCGGCTCACCGGAAACTAACATTTTAGTGAAAGTATTTTTCATTTTTCTTCTCTCCATCATCTATGGTTTTAAAAGCATTGTTGACGTGTCTGAGAAACAATCCTTTCAGGGAAACATTCTAAATGATTTAAGTTCATTTATAACAAGCACGCCGACCGTCCCGATGGCTCAGTTGGCGAGCGGTGGACTGTAGGTGTTTCCAGACTGATATCCATAGGTCGCTGGTTCGAATCCGGCTCGACGGAAACTAACATTTTAGTGAAAATTATTTTTCATTTTTCTTCTCTCCATCCATCTATGGTTTAAATTATTGTTGACGTGTCTGGTGAAATCCTTTCCAGGAAACATTCTAAATGATTTAAGTTCAGTATTTAGAACAAGCATAAACCGTCGGTAGCAGCTCAGTTGGCAGAGCGGTGGACTGTAGTTGTTTCAGGCTGTTATCCATAGGTCGCTGGTTCGAATCCGGCTCGACGGAAACTAACATTTTAGTGAAAGTATTTTTCATTTTTTCTTCTCTCCATCCATCTATGGTTTAAAGCATTGTTGACGTGTCTGAGAAACAATCCTTTCGAAACATTCTAAATGATTTAAAGTTCGTACTTAACAAACGCCGACCGTCCCGATGCTCAGTTGGTAGAGCGGTGGACTGTAGGTGTTTCAAGGCTGATATCGCAGGTCGCTGGTTCCGAATCCGGCTCGGCAAGGAGCTGACATTTTAGTGAGAGTATTTTTCATTTTTCTTCTCTCCATCATCTATGGGTTTAAAGTTGTTGACGTGTCGACAAACAATCCTTTCAGAGGCGGCTTGTCCTAAATGATTTAAGTTCATTTAGAACAAACGCACGCCGACCGTCGATAACTCAGTTGACGCAGAGCGGTGTGGACTGTAGGTGTTTCCAGGCTGTTATCCATAGGTCGCTGGTTCGAATCCGGCTCGACGGAAGCTGGCACGTAAAAGTATTTTTCATTTTCTTCTCTCCATCCATCTATGGTTTAAAGGATTGTTGACGTGTCTGAGAAACAACCCTTTCGAAACATTCTAAATGCTTTAAGTTCATTTAGAACAAGCACGCCGACCGTCGATAGCTCAGTTGGCAGAGCGGTGGACTGTAGGTGTTTCAAGGCTGTTATCCATAGGTCGCTGGTTCGAATCCGACTCGACGGAAACTAACATTTTTAGTGAAAGTATTTTTCATTTTTTCTTCTCTCCATCCATCTATGGTTTACAAAAGTTGTTGACGTGTCTGAGAAGCAACCCTTTCAGAAACATTCTAAATGCTTTAGGTGCATTTAGAACAAGCACCTCGACGTCGACCGGCTCAGTTGGCAGAGCGGTGGACATAATGTAGTGTTTCCAGGCTGTTATCCATGGGTCAAGCTGGTTTGAATCCATTTGACGGAAACTAACATTTTTAGTGAAAGTATTTTTCATTTTTCTTCTCTCCATCCATCTGGTTTTAAAAGTTGTTGACGTGTCACGAAACAGCCCTTTCAGAGAGCATTCCTAAATGCTTTAAGTGCGTTTAGAACAAGCACACCGACAAGTCGATAGCTCAGTTGGCAGAGCGGTGGGCTGTAGGTATTTTCCAGGCTGTTATCCATAGGTCGCTGGTTCGGTCGGCTCGACGGAAACTAACATTTTAGTGAAAGTATTTTTTTCATTTTCTTCTCTCCATCCATCTATGGTTTAAGGATTGTTGATGTGTCTGAGAAAAAAACCTTTCGAAATATTCTAAATACTTTAAGTTCATTTAGAATTTCAAAGCATAAACCGTCTTGATAGCTCAGTTGGCAGAGCGGTGGACTATGTAGGTGTTTCAGGCTGTTATCCATAGGTCCTAAGCTGGTTTCCGAATCCGGCCCGACGAAACTAACATTTTTAGTGAAAGTGCTGTTTTCTTCTCTCCCATCCATCTATGGTTTAAGCATTGACCCCGGCGTGTCTACGAGAAACAACCCTTTGCTTCAAAATTTTTATTTCAAAACCCGGCCTCATAGTATTGGCCCGGCGGGAAAGGGGGGAAAACTTTTTATATCCCTTTTCCGGCCACAAAAAAAATTTTTTAAAGATTTTCATTTTTTTTTTTCCCCCCCTTAGGTTTAAATTTGTTATTTGGAAACAACCCCAAAAAAACAAATGTTAAGTTTATTTAGGGGCCCTGACCTGTTTTTTGAGACGGTGGGCGAGGGCCGGGGGTTTTAAAAGGGGTTTTCAAACCCCCCGGGAAATAAATTTTTAGTAAAGATTTTTTTTTTTCTTTTCCCCCCCCTTAATTTTTAAATTTTTTTAGTTTAAACAACCCGAAAATTTAAATATTTAAGTTTATTTTGCAGGCCAGCGATACTGGGGGGGGTATGGGGGTTTTAAAACTTTTTAAGGCCTGGGTTTCCCCCCCAAAAAAACCCTTTTTTAAAAATTTTTTTTTTTTTCCCCCCCCTCAGGTTTAAAGTTGTTGGTTTAGAACAACCCGGAAACTTTTAAATGTTTGCTTTTAGAAAACCCGTCATAGTCGTTTGGCAAAACGGGGCGAAAATTTTGGGATTCCCTTCTTTGTCCCTCCAAAAAAATTTTTAAAAAATTTTTCTTTTTTCCCCCACCCTCTAAATTTTTGTTTGTTCTTGGCAACCCCGAAAAATTTTTTTTTTTTTTTTTTTTTTTTTTTTTTTTTTTTTTTTTTTTTTTTTTTTTTTTTTTTTTTTTTTTTTTTTTTTTTTTTTTTTTTTTTTTTTTTTTTTTTTTTTTTTTTTTTTTTTTTTTTTTTTTTTTTTTTTTTTTTTTTTTTTTTTTTTTTTTTTTTTTTTTTTTTTTTTTTTTTTTTTTTTTTTTTTTTTTTTTTTTTTTTTTTTTTTTTTTTTTTTTTTTTTTTTTTTTTTTTTTTTTTTTTTTTTTTTTTTTTTTTTTTTTTTTTTTTTTTTTTTTTTTTTTTTTTTTTTTTTTTTTTTTTTTTTTTTTTTTTTTTTTTTTTTTTTTTTTTTTTTTTTTTTTTTTTTTTTTTTTTTTTTTTTTTTTTTTTTTTTTTTTTTTTTTTTTTTTTTTTTTTTTTTTTTTTTTTTTTTTTTTTTTTTTTTTTTTTTTTTTTTTTTTTTTTTTTTTTTTTTTTTTTTTTTTTTTTTTTTTTTTTTTTTTTTTTTTTTTTTTTTTTTTTTTTTTTTTTTTTTTTTTTTTTTTTTTTTTTTTTTTTTTTTTTTTTTTTTTTTTTTTTTTTTTTTTTTTTTTTTTTTTTTTTTTTTTTTTTTTTTTTTTTTTTTTTTTTTTTTTTTTTTTTTTTTTTTTTTTTTTTTTTTTTTTTTTTTTTTTTTTTTTTTTTTTTTTTTTTTTTTTTTTTTTTTTTTTTTTTTTTTTTTTTTTTTTTTTTTTTTTTTTTTTTTTTTGGGGGGGGGGGGGGGGGGGGGGGGGGGGGGGGGGGGGGGGGGGGGGGGGGGGGGGGGGGGGGGGGGGGGGGGGGGGGGGGGGGGGGGGGGGGGGGGGGGGGGGGGGGGGGGGGGGGGGGGGGGGGGGGGGGGGGGGGGGGGGGGGGGGGGGGGGGGGGGGGGGGGGGGGGGGGGGGGGGGGGGGGGGGGGGGGGGGGGGGGGGGGGGGGGGGGGGGGGGGGGGGGGGGGGGGGGGGGGGGGGGGGGGGGGGGGGGGGGGGGGGGGGGGGGGGGGGGGGGGGGGGGGGGGGGGGGGGGGGGGGGGGGGGGGGGGGGGGGGGGGGGGGGGGGGGGGGGGGGGGGGGGGGGGGGGGGGTAGCTCAGTTGGCAGAGCGGTGGACTGTAGGTGTTTCAGGCTGTATATCCATAGGTCGCTGGTTCGAATCCGGCTCGACGGAAACTAACATTTTTAGTGAAAGTATTTTTCATTTTTTCTTCTCTCCATCCATCTATGGTTTAAAGTATTGTTGACGTGTCTGAGAAACAACCCTTTCGAAACATTCTAAATGATTTAAGTTCATTTAGAACAAGCACGCCGACCGTCGATAGCTCAGTTGGCAGAGCGGTGGACTGTAGGTGTTTCAAGGCTGATATCCATAGGTCGCTGGTTCGAATCCGGCTCGACGGAAACTAACATTTTAGTGAAAGTATTTTTCATTTTTTCTTCTCTCCATCCATCTATGGTTTAAAGTATTGTTGACGTGTCTGAGAACAATCCTTTCAGAAACATTCTAAATGATTTAGTTCATTTAGAACAAGCACCATCAACCGTCGATAGCTCAGTTGGCGAGAGCGGTGGACTGTAGGTGTTTCAGGCTGTTATCCATAGGTCGCTGGTTCGAATCCTGCTCGACGGAAACTAACATTTTTAGTGAAAGTATTTTTCATTTTTTCTTCTCTCCATCCATCTATGGTTTAAAGTATTGTTGACGTGTCTGAGAAACAATCCTTTCGAAACATTCTAAATGATTTAAGTTCATTTAGAACAAGCACGCCGACCGTCGATAGCTCAGTTGGCAGAGCGGTGGACTGTAGGTGTTTCCAGGCTGTTATCCATAGGTCGCTGGTTCGAATCCGGCTCGACGGAAACTAACATTTTTAGTGAAAGTATTTTTCATTTTTTCTTCTCTCCATCCATCTATGGTTTAAAGTATTGTTGACGTGTCTGAGAAACAATCCTTTCGAAACATTCTAAATGATTTAAGTTCATTTAGAACAAAGCACGCCGACCGTCGATAGCTCAGTTGGCAGAGCGGTGACTGTAGGTGTTTCAGGCTGATATCCATAGGTCGCTGGTTCGAATCCGGCTCGACGAAACTAACATTTTAGTGAAAGTATTTTCATGTTTTCTTCTCTCCCATCCATCTATGGTTTAAAGTATTGTTGACGTGTCTGAGAAACAATCCTTTCGAAACATTCTAAATGATTTAAGTTCATTTAGAACAAGCACGCCGACCGTCGATAGCTCAGTTGGCAGAGCGGTGGACTGTAGGTGTTTCCAGGCTGTTATCCATGGGTCGCTGGTTCGAGATCGGCTCGACGGAAACTAACATTTTTAGTGAAAGTATTTTTCATTTTTTCTTCTCTCCATCCATCTATGGTTTAAAGTATTGTTGACGTGTCTGAGAAACAATCCTTTCAAAAACATTCTAAATGATTTAAGTTCATTTAGAACAAGCACGCCGACCGTCGATAGCTCAGTTGGCAGAGCGGTGGACTGTAAGGTGTTTCAGGCTGTTATCCATGGTCGCTGGTTCGAATCCGGCTCGACGAAACTAACATTTTAGTGAAAGTATTTTCATTTTTCTTCTTCCATCCATCTATGGTTTAAAAGATTGTTGACGTGTCTGAGAAACAATCCTTTCGAAACATTCTAAATGATTTAAGTTCATTTAGAACAAGCACGCCGACCGTCGATAGCTCAGTTGGCAGAGCGGTGGACTGTAGGTGTTCCAGGCTGTTATCCATAGGTCGCTGGTTCGAATCCGGCTCGACGGAAACTAACATTTTAGTGAAAGTATTTTTTCATTTTTCTTCTCTCCATCCATCTATGGTTTAAAGTATTGTTGACGTGTCTGAGAAACAATCCTTTCGAAACATTCTAAATGATTTAAGTTCATTTAGAACAAGCACGCCGACCGTCGATAGCTCAGTTGGCAGAGCGGTGGACTGTAGGTGTTTCCAGGCTGTATCCATAGGTCAGCTGGTTCGAATCCGGCTCGACGGAAACTAACATTTTAGTGAAAGTATTTTTCATTTTTTCTTCTCTCCATCCATCTATGGTTTAAAGATTGTTGACGTGTCTGAGAAACAACCTTTCGAAACATTCTAAATGATTTAAAGTTCATTTTAGAACAAGCACGCCGACCGTCGATAGCTCAGTTGGCAGAGCGATTGGACTGTAAGGTGTTTCCAGGCTGTATCCATAGGTCGCTGGTTCGAATCGGCTCGACGGAAACTAACATTTTAGTGAAAGTATTTTTCATTTTTCTTCTTCCATCCATCTATGGTTTAAAGTATTGTTGACGTGTCTGAGAAACAATCCTTTCGAAACATTCTAAATGATTTAAGTTCATTTAGAACAAGCACGCCGACCGTCGAAGCTCAGTTGGCAGAGCGGTGGACTGTAGGTGTTTCAGGCTGTTATCCATAGGTCGCTGGTTCGAATCCGGCTCGACGGAAACTAACATTTTTAGTGAAAGTATTTTTCATTTTTTCTTCTCTCCATCCATCTATGGTTTAAAGGATTGTTGACGTGTCTGAGAACAACCCTTTCGAAACATTCTAAATGATTTAAGTTCATTTAGAACAAGCACAGACCGTCGATAGCTCAGTTGGCAGAGCGGTGGACTGTAGGTGTTTCCAGGCTGTTATCCATAGGTCGCTGGTTCGAATCCGGCTCACGGAAACTAACATTTTGTGAAAGGGATTTTTCATTTTCTTCTCTCCATCCATCTATGGTTTAAAGATTGTTGACGTGTCTGAAACCCAAACCTTTCGAAACATTCTAAATGGTTTAGTTTATTTTTGAACAAGCACGCCGACCGTCGATAGCTCAGTTGGCAGAGCGGTGGACTGTAGGTGTTTCAAGGCTGATATCCATAGGTCGCTGGTTCGAATCCGGCTCGACGGAAACTAACATTTTAGTAAAGTATTTTCATTTTCTTCCTTTCCCTCCATCTATGGTTTAAAGATTGTTGACGTGTCGAGAAACAACCTTTCAAACATTCTAAATGATTTAAGTTCCTTAGAACAAGCAGCCGACAAGTCGATAGCTCAGTTGGCAGAGCGGTGGACTGTAGGGGTTTCCAGGCCCGTAAACCATAGGTCGCTGGTTCGAATCCGGCTCGACGGAACAAAAATTTTTAGTGAAAGTATTTTCATTTTTTTTTCTCTCCATATCTATGGGGTTTTAAAAATTGTTGACGTGTCGAGGAACAATCCTTTCGAAACATTCTAAATGATTTAAGTTCATTTAGAACAGCACGCCGACCGTCGAGGGTCGTTGGCAGGCGGTGGACTGTAGGTGTTTCCCAGGCTGTTATCCTAGGTCGCTGGTTCGAATCCCGGGTCGACGGGGAAAATAACATTTTTTGTGAAAGTATTTTTCATTTTTTTTTCTCTCCATCCATCTTTGGTTTTAAAGATTGTTGACGTGTCTGAGAAACAATCCTTTCGAAACATTCTAAATGATTTAAGTTCATTTTGAACAAGACACGCCGACCGTCGATAGCTCAGTTGGCGGGGCGGTGACTGTAGGTGTTTCCAGGCTGTTATCCATAGGTCGCTGGTTCGAATCCGGCTGGGAAACTAACAATTTTTTGTGAAAGATTTTTCATTTTTCTTTTCCACCACTTGGTTTTGTTGTTTACGTGTCGAAACATCCGAAACATTCTAAAATTTTAAATTCATTTAGAACAAGCACGCCGACCCTAAAGCTCGTTTGGGAGAGCGGTGACTGTAGGTGTTTCCCGGGTGTTATCCATGGTCGCTGGTTCAATGGGTCCGGGAAAATAACATTTTAGTAAAAAATTTTTTATTTTCTTCTTTCCCTCCCTTATGGTTTTAAAAAGTTGACGTGTCGAGAAACAACCTTTTAAACATTCAAATGATTTGCATTTTGAACAAACGCCGACCGTCGATGCTCAGTTTGGGAGAGCGGGGGCTGTAGGTGTTTTAGGCTTTTTCCATAGTCGTGTTAATGGCTCGACGGAAACTAACATTTTTAGTGAAATTTTTGCTGAAAAAAATTTTTCCCTTTAAACCATTTCTTTGGGTGAATTTTCGAAGTTGCTGGGAAAGAAACCCTACCCAGGTGTTCTAATTGTTAGAAGCTTTTTAAAAACGAGCACAACGGGAGGGCGATGGGTCCAAATTGGCAGGCGGGGGACCGTAGGTGTTCCATAGCTTATATCCATAGGTTGGTTCGACTCCGGCCAAAACGGAAAAAATTTTTTTGTGAAAGTTTTTCTCCAAAAATTTTTCTTAATCCATTTCTTTTTGAATGAATTTGCGAAGTTGGGAAAGAAACCCTTACCCAGGTGTTCAATTGTTTTGAAGGGGTTTTTAGGGGCCCCCCACAACAGCCGTCGAAAAGCTCAGTTGGCAGAGCGGGGCTGTAGGTGTTCCATAGCTGATATCCCTAGGTCGCTGGTTATTTTCCCGGGTCCCGGGGGAAAATAATTTTTTTTGGGGAAAATTTTTCTGGGGTCCTCTTAATCCATTTGTTATTGAATGAATTTTCGGAAATGTTTGAACGGAACTCTCACCCTTTTTCTTAAATTTTTTAGAAGCTTATTTAGAAACGAGCAAAAAGCCGTCGTAAACTCGGGCAGAGCGGGGGACTGTAGGTGTTCCAAAGCTGATATCCATAGGTCGCTGGTTTGGAATTTCCCTCTCGGGGGGAAAAATAATTTTTTTTGTGAAAATTTTTGCTGAAAATATCTTTCTTAATCCATTTCTTATTTAATGAATTTTCGAAGGGGTTTTTGGAACGAAACCCTACCCAGGTGTTCTAATTTTTAGAAGTTTTTAGGGGCGAGCACAACAGCCGTCGATAGCTCCCGGGTTGGCAGAGCGGGGGACTGTAAGGGGGCCCATAGCTGATATCCATAGGTCTTTGGTTCGACTCCCCTTCGGCGGAAAGTAATTTTTTTAGTGAAAGTTTTCGCTGAAAATTTCTTCTCTTAATCCATTTCTTATTGAATGAATTTTCGAAGTTGCTGGAACGCGGGAAAACCCCACCCAGGTGTTCTAATTTTTGAAACTTATTTTTGGGAAAGGCAAAACCTTTTCGAAAAAGCTCGGGTTTGGGAGAGCGGTGGAATTGTGGGGGTTCCATGGGTGATATCCATAGGTTTGTTTGACTCCCGGGTCGGCGGAAAGTAATTTTTGGAAAATTTTTTTCCCCCCAAACCCCCCCCTTAATCCCATTTGTTTTTGGGTGAATTTTTTGGGGAAATGTTTGAACGGAACTCTCTACCCAGGTGTTCTAATTGTTAGAAGCTTATTTAAAACGAAAACAAAGCCGTCGATAGCTCAGTTGGCAGAGCGGGGACTGTAGGTGTTCCATAGCTGATATCCATAGGGGCGCTGGTTCGACTCCGTTTTCGGCGGAAAGTAAATTTTTTTATTGAAAGTTTTGCTGAAAATTTTTTTCTTAATCCATTTCTTTTAATGAATTTTCGAAAATTGCTGGAACGGGAAAACCCCACCCAGGTGTTCTAATTGTTGAAGCTTATTTGAAAAGAGCACAACGCCGTCGATAGCTCAAATTGGGAGAATGGTGGACTTGGTGTTCCCCTAGCTTTTTATAGGTCGCTGGTTCGACTCCCGGGTCAGCGGAAAGTAATTTTTAGTGGGAAAATTTTCGCTCAAAATTTCTTTCTTAATCCATTTCTTATTGAATTGAATTTGCGGGGGGGAACGAAACCCCACCCAGGTGTTCTAATTTTTTTGGGGAAACTTATTTAGAACGAGAAAACAGCCCCTCGATACTCCGTTGGGGAGCGGTGGACCGTAGGTGTTCCATAGCTGATATCCATGGGGCGCTGGTTCGGCCCCGCTCGGCGGAAAAAATTTTTTAAATGGAAATTTTTTGCCCCAAAAAGTCTTCTCTTTAAACCATTTGTTTTGGATGAAAATTTTTGGGAAAAGTTTGGGGAAAGGAACTCTCACCCAGGTGTTCTTTGTTTTGAAGCTTATTTAGAACGGCACAACGGCCCTCGATAGCCCAGTTGGCGGGGGCTTTTGGGCTTGGGTTATTTTTTGATATCCCCGGGGCGCTGGTTCGACCCGGCTCGGCGGAAAGTAATTTTTAGTGAAAATTTTTCCCCCAAAATTTCTTTCTTAATCCATTTCTTATTGAATGAATTTTCGAAGTTGCTGGAACGAAACCCTACCCAGGTGTTCTAATTGTTAGAAGCTTATTTAGAACGAGCACAACAGCCGTCGATAGCTCAGTTGGCAGAGCGGTGGACTGTAGGTGTTCCATAGCTGATATCCATAGGTCGCTGGTTCGACTCCGGCTCGGCGGAAAGTAATTTTTTTAGTGAAAGTTTTCGCTCAAAATTTCTTCTCTTAATCCATTTCTTATTGAATGAATTTTCGAAGTTGCTGGAACGAAACCCTACCCAGGTGTTCTAATTGTTAGAAGCTTATTTAGAACGAGCACAACAGCCGTCGATAGCTCAGTTGGCAGAACGGTGGACTCCGGTTCGACGGAAGTTCATCTTTTAGTGAGGTTAATTCAATTAACACGAAAAATTATTTGAAGAGTTTTTTTTTAATAAATACTTTTCTGTACCAAACGTTCAATTTTTTTGCCTAAAAAGAGCATATAACTAAGCATAATACTTAAGAAAGTGCGAAAACGAAAGAATTTTATTTGTATGTTCAATTTTAAAGCTTTCATACTATTTTTTACTTTATAATTCTGGTACAAAAAGGTTTTAAATGTTTACTTTTCATGAGTACATTCTGCACGCTATGAAGAATGTTTCATATATCTTCACTACACCAGAAGACGATGTTCAGCAGAAAAAGATTTTTTAGACACGGCTGTTGGTTTACGACTTTTCTCGAACTTAGCTTACATCGTTCTAAAATGTAAAATTAGAGCATATTGAAATGAAAAAATGTTCCTAATTTTTTGAAGTTATACTTCTTTTTGGCGTTAGAGAAATAGGTTGAGGGTAAATTTTTACAATGCGCGCATACGGTCACGGAAGCGGAAATCCTTTGTCTAGAAGTATACAGAACGGGACAAATCATTCCCGCCTTCGAAATTCTCAGAAAAATATTTCTTTTCACTTCCTGAAGAAGGGGACAAGCGGGTTTGAACTGGACCTCTCGATCTGCAGCCGAATGCTCTACCACCGAGCTATACACCCGCTTCAGCGAACCTTTGCTTTGTGTTCCGTAGGAACGTATACGAAAAATGCTTTGTCTAGAAATATATAGAATGGGACAGATCATTGCCGCCTTCGAAATTCTCCAAAATTATTTCCTTCCTCTGAAAGGCACCGGTTTGAACCGGTTTCCTTCCCATCTGCAGTCGAAGATACTCTTCACCACTGCTAAACACCCATTGTCAGCGAACGCTTGCCGTCCGTAGGAACAGGATACGAAAATGCTTTTGTCTAGAAATATGCAGAACAGGACTAGATCATTCCATCGCCTTCGACCTTTTCCCCATGTTTGGTCCTATTTCCTGTGCGGTGTGTTTAAATTTATTTAACTCTTGATTAACTCAGGTTTGGCTGGTCCGATTGACTGAAGGTTAGTACCGTTCAACTCTGCTCGTGACCGCATTTGGTTCTTGTCCCAGCTTGCCCTGCAAAAGATTTTTAGAAAGATTTTAATCTTGTTACTCCAAAGAAGTATAACTTCTTACGTTTGTACATAAGTACACATACACAACTTTTTATTTATTTACATGTTTTCGAATTCTTGAAAATTATTCTGTTAAAAGAATAAGTTTAAGTTATTTAGTAAGGGAATTGTGTATAATATCACCAAATTCCACATTCAGATAATTTTACGTGCATATACTTTACGATTTCTGTACTAAAGTGAGAACAAAAAATTTAGACTTATTTTTTTATCATTTGATGTTCTCACCAAGATTTAGAAATGATTTTTTGAAAAAATCAATTTTTGAGAATCCCAAATGACCTAGGTTTCCTGAAAAGAATAGCTGAAATGATTTGATTTCCTTCTCGATTTCCGTAATTAAAAAAATTATCACTTTCTATGTTGGTTTTATTACCAGATTTATCCTTACGTCATTATCATTAGCAGAAATACCGTACATCTAGGCAACATTCTATATTTCCTTTAAGTAGAATATATATATATATAATTCTTATTTGTTCCCGCCAAACTGCTGTGTAATTTCACGCATTTTTTCTCTTAAGATATCCGACTACTTGTGACAGCATTTTTTTTTTTTTTTTGAAAAATGGGATTTATGGGGATTTTTTTCGATTTATTTAATATATTGTAAGGAAAAAATCCTAAAATTGAAAACAGAAAGAAATTAATAAATTATTACTATTAAAATGGGAAAAAACTGGTGAAAGTGTACAAAAAATTACATAAAAGGGGCTCGCTCTGAACAAAAATTTTATGAACAAATTCTCAATTTTTCGATTTTGATGTGTTATTTTGCTATTCTATGTTTGAAATCACTATCAGGATAAGAGATATTTTAATTTTTACAAAAACTAGAGCACTTTATATTAGTTAATATATGAAATTCTTAAAAACTAGTCATTATATTCACCCAAAGGATTGTAAATTTTGAAATAAAACAGTGATTCACAAGTCTGAAGGTCAAAACACTTCTGCTATTATACAGAACATACACAAAAATTTCAGCAAATTATTTTCAAAACTTTTTGAGCAATCGCTGTCCCCGTTTGAGCTTTTCGAAAAAAATACATTTCGAGTGAAACGCATTTTAAAGTTTGACATCTTGTGTAAAGTTATGGCATCGCTTTTTACTAAAACTCTTGTAATTTTTGTTCTAGTGAATGGAAAATTAAAAACTTGGTATTTTTATTAAGCTAATAAGATGGCCTATAAAATAAAATCATAAAAAATTTAACAATTTTGAAAAAAATCATAATTTTAGGGTAGTTGGATATCTTAACACGAAACGCGAAAATTGCTTAACAGGAAAATATTTCTTTTCTAGGAATGAACAAAATACAGAAAACATCAGCCGGGTTCGACTGTCCAATTATATTATCGGAAGAATTCATTGCAGTAGAGTATGATAATGTGTGTATAGCCCCAATTATGGCAGACAAAAACATTTTGGAGTTTGTACAAACCTCGAAAAATATCATTGATGCAGATTCCGACGACGAATATGAAATGTATGTGTAATGCAGCTCCTGTTCCCACATCATTCGAAATGAGGAACTGTATGAAAAGTATGCGCAGTTATTTAGACGCACATTCCAATGGTGAAATGAGCAACAAAATGGATGACATTGGACAATTTGATGCTAAAAATGGAAGTGCAAGGAAAAATATCAGATTATTTTCCCAGAACTCAATAAATGTTTTTTTTTCAAAATATTTGAAAATTTTGCATTAAATTTTTTAAAATTCTTGTGATTGTTTTTGCTTCATTGGTTTTTATTAAATATATGCCTATATGCATATCTATGTAAATAAAATAAACTGTAATAAACTTAATTTTGTTGATATAGGGTGTTTTTTTGCAACGAAAATCTATTTCAGTCCAATCAGTTTTGTATTAAGCAATTTTCACTATAAATGTTCTTACGAAGAGTGCGATTTGTATTTTATTTTATTAAATATACTACATGAAAGGATATTTAATGGCATTTGAGGTAAAAAAAATACGACACATATATTATTTTCTCAATTTCCCTTGGTTATATTTTGAATAAGCGCATCGTTATATAATTATATAAAAATGGCAAAATTTCACTTTCTGAATTGTATTCATCTTATAAAAAATATGTTATTAAAGTTAAGAATTTTTATTTTCTTCGACCTTTAAAAGCCTACGATATTGGCTAATGATTAGCATTTTTTAAAGAAGTCGAGGAAATTGCAATGTTTTAAATATAGAGATAAAATTAAGTAATAACAACAAATTTTTTAAAAAATTTATTTGCAAAACTTCTCATGCTTCACATTGCATAACATGAAGCTTATAGACGTAAGTGGTAACACAATTACATCATTTAAAACAAATTTGGAAAGAAACATTTAAGACAAAAACATTAAATAAAAAGGAAGAAGTGGAAATACACAAATATAGACAAGGGGAGGTACCCCAATATCAAACTTTAAAAATCTATACAGTAAACAAATTTTCTTAAGACATTTAGGCTTTCAGTACAATTGACCGACAAAGACAAAACAGGTGACCAGGAAATACCTAAATGTTTCAACTCTTTTTTAAAATTCCCTCTTTTATAGAAATATAGTTTACAATACATCAATACATGTTCACAGTTTCAGCATCCTGACCTCAAGAACAAATATCACTCCCAATTAAATTAAATCTAGATAAATAGCTCTTAAAATTTCCATGTCCTGTTAGAATCTGGGATAACTTGAAATCAGTAAAAATTTCTTTTTTCTTTTAAAGTCCACAAAGCCTTAGGGTGGTCAAAATTAAAGGGTTCAGGGGGAAAACAGTTTTTTCCCAAGCTCATGCTTCCCAGGGCAAGGCCCGCAAAAAACTATCGCGGGGTTTCCCTTTTTGCCAAACTACCGCTCTATCATTCCCAGATTTCGCTGTCCCCCCAACATAAGAAAAACCCCTTTTAAAAAAAATAACAAAAAAAGTTTTTCTGTGGAGTTTACGGACCCAACAATGGATGAAAGATATCAGTGAAATAAGAAAGTTGGCGTTCCACCCGGGCGGAAGGGAGTCCTGAATCAATTTTACGACAAGATTAATAACAGAGTTTTTTAAAAAAACAGAGATTCATTCTTAATCTAGGAAAGAAAATTTTTTCAACAGTTTTTCACAATCTGTGAAAAAAAGTTTTTATATTCTTGAAGACTTCGAAAGTCACAAAGGGGATGGGTTTTAACATAAGGATGTGGCAAAAATTTTTGAAAATGAACGTCCCATCCAGCGGGCCCAAAGGGTGGTATAAATTTTTCCGAACAAGATTGTTCAAATACCCTGAAATTTTGGTGGTTTCCGAAAAAGCAAACCTCTTCATAACTAAAGTTTTGACCTTTTTAAAACGAAGTAAAAAATTTTGTTGCGTTCTTTAATAAGTCTACTATTAATTTTCCCAAAAAAAATGTCCCCAACCCCGTGCATAAGAGAAATATATTTTCCGTTTTAAAACAAATTGGGAAAATCGTTTTTACCCTTTTTTGGAAATTCAAAAGTCCCAAAAGAATTTTTTTACTTTTCAGAAACATAAAGATATTTCCCCTTCCCCCCGCTTTGGAACAAATGCAAAAAAAACTCGATATAACGTATTCAGAATAGTATTTCATCCTTCTGATTATAAAAAACGAGCTAATAATTTTTTTTTCTGTTTTAAATACCCCTTTTTATTATTTTTTTTTTAATTTTTTGTCAAATCAGGGTTGGGCATGGTCAGCAATATTTTTCGAAAAGTAAAGGATCACAAACATATTTTTGGGTGGCAGTTCGGAGGCATAGTGTGTATACAAAGAAAAGGGTTTTCTGTGATGCGGCTGCGAGGGGGGGAAATCATATTTGCGGGTGAAGCCCATTTGGGAACCCGGTTTCATCAGAATAGCGTTCTCTGGGGGAAAAAAACCCATGGGTATCACATGAATTAGTATCCCAAATAATCCCTTACTCCGTAGAGTAGCACGGGGGATGTAATCGTGCGTCTTTCTTTTGCACCGAAACCATATTACCCTTTTAATATATATATAAAAAAAAAAAAACTGAATAAATTAGTGTGTTCGTATTTCAGTGCTATTTCGTCCAACCTGTAGTTAACCCTTCCCCTTTCTTTTAAAATGTCACTTTTTCCAACCTGGTATTTTCAAGAAAAACAGTTGCAACTTTTCCCCCCCCTCGTATATATGTAAATTCCGGAGTATCCCACTTTTTAACACAAAAAAAAGATCAAAATTTAGAGTGCGTGTCATACAGGGGGAAAAATGGGGTTAAAAAAATAAAATAAAGAGATGAGTATAAAAAGAAATCAGACTTCTACGTAGTTTGGAATATTGTTTATTTAGAAGAAATGATATTCCTAATGAACTTAAAGAGGGTTGTAGTTCTAGAAGTACACTATATTTTCAAAAAAAAAAAGGGGATAATACCTTGAATTAATGACTTCAAAACATAAGATAACTGAATACGCACCTTTCAGGTTCTTTTTTTATAAAGGGGGTGCGCGTTGTACGGCGAATATACCTAAAAATGAAAAATAGCGACTTGAAAGTAAAGGTGTGTGTGTGCGTTCGCATTATACGCCGGATTTTATGGCGCATATATTTATATACCGGTCAACGTTTCATAATTTTAACACGGACCGCTCAGAGTGGGACGCGTTGGTTGTTTATATTTTAATTGTTTTGAATTTAATTGCTTTAAAGCTTGGCAAGACACCAACATAAACTTATGCAATGCTGGTACGTATGAAAATCAAGCATTGTCCATGAAGTATGTGTACGAGTGCTTCGCCCGTTCTCGAGAAGGCCAGGACAGTTTTTTGGGACAACACCTGCAAATTTCCCCGACAACCCCATCGTGACGAAAATATAGAGGGGGAGAAAAATTTAAACATGTTAGATCGTGATTAACTGTGCAATTAGCTGGATGATGAATGCTGTAAGGTACATTGAAATTTTTACCGGTTTCATGAAACGCACGTGGGTACGACCCCCGTACGCATAATACTGAGTTTTTTTTCATGATAAGTCGCCCCCCACACAGCCAATATCGTCAAACGTTCCAGGCAAAAGGAATGGTACAAATTGAAAATCCACCATTTCGCCAGATCTCAATCCTCCAGCTTCTTCCCATTCCCAAAGATTCAAACTCCTTTTTAAAAGGAAAAAATTTGACGATATTTTATCTCCCAAAGAAAGTGACAAGATTTTGAACTTCATCCCAAAAAAAACTTTGCAAAGTTTGGGACATTTTAAGAGATCTCAGCGGTGAATAGTTAGGGGGGTGACTACTTCGAAAGGGCAAAAATCAATATATTTCATCTACGTTTAAAGTTACAGGACTGTTCACCGAAATTTATAGTAAGATTGCAAAATGGGAATATAATTTAATGTTCCTTAAATGGTCCGGAACCATTTTATCCATTGCCCGGGGGTTGGGGACCACTGTACTAAGCTACTATCATTCTCACAATTAAGATAAAACAATACTTCGAGTTTATAGGTTAAAGTAGAATAGCCACAATAACGACTAGTGAACTCTTACGTCTTTCCATATGCTAACAAATTGTGCGATTTTTTAAAATTTATTTTCACTGAAGCATGAAAAAAAAATAATAATAATCTCCATTTTATATCGCAGTTGTCACGGTGACTTTCTTGCAAATGAGTAAAACAAAACTGGCCGATAAATATGGAAAAAAAATGTTTTGAAAGCTTACGTATTGAGGATTTTTAAATTTATCAAAATGATTTTATAATGCAGTAGAGTCCCGAAAACTCGATAGTCGATAACTCGGCCACACTCTTGCACAGTGTTCGATGTAGAAATAATTGCTGTTTTCACAGTTAATAAAAAAATGCCGGGAGATGATGAAGACGTTAACGTTAAGAACCAAATTCAAATTCCAAAAAATATCACTAGGGGAAAATGAAAGGCTGTTAAAAAACCCACCCTTCAGTTTTTCGAACAAGGTGCGTCGGTCAGGGACTTACTGTCCCTTCGTCGTCCTCGTAATGAAGCAGCAAAAGGGAGGGGGGGTGGGTACCCGAAAACAACAGGGGGAAAAAAGCATTTCTTTAAAAAAAAAAATACCCAATTTTTGCAAAGTCGGCTTCTAATTTTCATTATAAGCAGCTCTATGCCTTCTTAAAGTATTTTTTTTTTTGACTGATCAAAGGGAAATTATTGTTTTTTATGCCCCGCCCCCCAAACTTTTTAATATTTGCGACGGGTTTTAATCATAATTTTTATCACCCCCCCCCTCCCAAAAAAATAACAATGCATCGGGGTTCAATAATACTATACCTTTCGCTGAAGCTACAATACACTTTAACCCCCCTTAAAGGGGGCCACCCCGGGATATATACACATCTCACTCCCGCAAAAAGCGTTAAATACCCCCGGGCGTATATAACCTTCTTTCCCACCCGATCTTCTCCCGTGCACTGCTATCCATAAAAAAATTTTTTTAAGGCTTTGAAATAAATAAAAGGACCTTGACGGGGTTTTGGGAAAGGGTTTACTTATTTCAGAGGTTTTATTTATTTATTCCTTTTCATCCCCCCAAAAAAAACATCACATACGTGCGCCTATGCGGAAAATGGAGACATTGGGGAGCGAATCCTGTAACTTGTGTGTAAGCGGCAGTTTCGGGATGAATTATAAACCGTACAAAAAAAATTATCAAGATAAGCGATTTTTATGAAAATTTTATACATGACAGACCTATGGGGTCAGTGGGAATTATTAAACTTGTTCTTAACTCAGTATTGTTAAATTAATTATAAAATACATTGTGCGGTGCTGATACACTTAAGATGGTATTATATGAGTGAAAATGTGTATTTTATATTTTATTATGCTGGAATGTATCTTGTTTGTCAAATTTCTCAATAAAGTAACAATTTTTGTTTAAATTATCTTTTGTTTTCGACTTTTCAAAATGCTCGTGCCCCCCTAGTAGGATTATCACCGTAGGATTATCGTAGGCCCCACAATTTTAGAATCACCGATTTTATGCATTCATTAATTTTCATTTTTAGGTAGTAAATGCTCTATGCCTTTAAGTGTTTAAGGGTATTTAGGCAGCTAAATTGCTGTTGTATTTTCAAGCACATACCAGTACAGTATTTTCTGAGGAAACATTCGTACTTATTCTTTTTTAAACTCATCCTCGATAACCCGGCTTTTTCACAAATTTACCCATCCTTCGATCCTCATTTAGCCGAGTTTTTGAGACTCTACAGTATTTATATCCTAACCATTTTCCTCAAATTTCAAACACTGGAAGAAACGGATATGGTTAAGGCATGGGACTACTTCGGAACGGGATTAAAAAAGGCGCATAAATGGATAATTTCCATGATATTTAGTGTCATTAGATTAGAATACATGTATAAAATTTTTTTAAAGGACTTTTTGAAAAAAAAAAATTATTTATATAAAAATTTATTTTATTTTTTCGGCAAAAATTAACTTTTTAGAAAAATGTTCTTATAAAAATATTTTGCCGATATAGCCAGACCTCGTGAGGCTCAATTACGATTTTTGAAAAAATTTACATTATTTTTAGAGTTACAACCCTTTTGGGAAAAATTAAATTTGGATTTTTTTTCTTAAAATTTTCCCCCTTTTTTGTTGTAAAACATGGATAAACCCACTTCTAAGTTATATATTTCAAAAATTCTTGTTGAGCCTCTGTACAGACAGAGGTCTGAGCTATAGACAGGCAAAATATTATAATAGAAACATTTTTCGCAGGAGAATATTTTGAAAATGGGTCATTCTATGTTCATTTTTTGTCAAAATAATGTACCTAAATAATTTTTTATTGTAATAATATTCTTAAAACAATTTTATATACATTTTCTAATCTAAGTGACATTAAATATCATAAATATTATCCATTCATACGTTTTTGCAAAATCACGGTTCCGAACGTAGTCTGATATCTTAAGGGTATTTGTGTGGGCAGCTAAATTTCTGTTGTATTCTCAAGCACATACCAGTACAGTGTTTTCTGAGGAAACATTCGTACTTATTCTTTTTTAATGTCATCCTCGATAACCCGGCTTTTTCACAAATTCCCCCATCCTTCGATCATCATTTAGCCAAGTTTTCGAGACTCTACAGTATTTATATCCTAACCATTTCTTCAAATTTCAAACACTGGAAGAAAAGGATATGGTTAACTAAATAAAAAAAATATAATTTCTTAGAATTTTTCATGCAATGCTATATGTAGCAATTTAAGAAGCATGTGGTTTGATACAAATGAAAATTTTAATGAGAGAGAGAGTGAATCGGTTTTTTATTAACGTCACACTATAAAACAACTCAAGGACTATTGTCTGCAGACCTCGTAATTTTGAACCATGGTCAAACGACGGGGAAGACACCTGAGCTTGTACCCTACCCCCTCTCTCCTACTACCACACCACACCAATGAGATGGCATTGAGTGTCTTAAGTGCCTCGACAGATTTAACAGGCATTGACCTCATCTACACTGCGGGTCTTTAGTTGCATCAAGACTCGAACTCGCGACACTCCGGCCAAATGACAAAGTGATGTTTTCATTATTGTTATATTATTCGCCTAATTTGATTCTAATTTATGATTTTTGATGTATATTGTTACGAATTTTGTGTTAAGAATGTTTAAAATAGTGTAAATAATTTATACCTAGCTGTGTAATAACGTTTATATTACTCTATGTTGTATTTATTTTATGCTAAAATTGTAATATTTCTAGCAACGCCATTCTTTACATAAAATGGCAATTCAGTGGAAACTTGGAGAAATCTTGGCGATAGATACAAGTTGGCATCATTTTTGGCGATCATTTTGGCGACTTAATGACCTTTTTGACTAGTTCGTGATCATATGGGTTCTTCTGGAAATTATAGAAGTAATCTACAAATATCACGATCTATGGCGCAAATGGATTTTTCGAGAAAAATCCGTGAGGCCTATAAAAAGGGAGTCACTCGCTGAAATTGCGCTAGCCTTGTTTTGACTGTTGCAAAGTGATATTGATTTGACCGTGAAGAGTCGACCAGCGAGTAGTTATTGCTTCGGCTTTTGAGTAGGACGAGCGAGTGCTTCTGAACAATCTTTAACATCCTTGTATTTTAGACTCTGATAGTTGTGTCTGAACGCGTAGAAGGTGTGAAGGCCTTCTGAGATTTATTCTGCGAATATTGCTATTGTATCCTGTATTTCAAGGATTGTTTTTCGTCAATAAATTTCCATCGCTTCTGAAGACTTGCTCTTTGAGACTGATAAAATAACATCCTGAATCCCGATCTACGTAACAATATTATTATTATTCATACTCCTCCTTTCTTTCTTTTTTCTTTCTTTCTTCACCCCCAATTCCTACTATTAGCTCCCACTGTCTATATATTTATTTATTTATATATATTTGTATATTTATTTATTTATCTTGGTGGAATTTTCAATCGTTAATAGAATACATTTTAAAGCGCTGAATTGAGCTAAAATTTTGTATACAGGATCATTTTGGATGACAATACTATAATTTAGCTATAATTAATAAAAATTAATTGATTAAAACTAATTATTTAAGGAATTACAAATACAGCCACGTTGGTGACTTAGCGACCCTTTTGGCGACTTGTGTCAACACTAGAAAAGGTTTTTTTTCTCACGAGTTAAAGAATTCAGTTGGACTGAAATTAAAAGGACAATACGATACTTTAATGATAATTAAAAAAACTCATTACCACTTAATGTTGTGATTCTCTCCTATGTATATACATATTTATATTAATTGTAACTATTTAATAAAAAGTAGCTAAAATAAAATTGTTGATCTAAGTAGGAATCGACTTAAAAACTATTTTTTTATATTACTTGTTTAATATTTTTTTCCTTTTTTAAGCAACGTAGAACAAATTTCAAGTTGTTAAAAAAAGTTGATTTACATTTTATCTGATTAAAACAGTTATTTCGGAAATGATTAAAAAAATATTAAAATCAAACTTCAAACGATTTATTTCTTTTCTCGTTTTTTTCCTAGTGTTAAAAAAAAATAACGATCAAAAAGAAAATCGTTACAAATCATTTAAAGAAAATAAATCTTAAATCAATTTGAGGTAATGAAATAAAATAATATATGGAATAAACCAAATAAACGTGAAATCTGTTTAAATTTTTTGATAAAAAATAAAATCAAATATTGTTTGTCGTCTTAACTCTGCTTCACTCACAAAAAGAAAAAAATTGAAAAAAGGACAAACAGAACAGAGGCGTGCTAGAAAGATCGAAATATATTTTTAGCTTTTCGGGTTGAGAGTGAGATATGTATTTTTTCGAACAAACAGAACGCCTTCTTTTCCCAGAACCGTCTGCGATATCGTTTGAAGAATACATCTCATGCGTGCCCACGGGTATTTTTGAAGTTAATCTTCCGAGATTTTCCTGTTCCATTTATTTCAGCTTGGAAGATATAAAACACGATATAAAGGCGATGATTGATATATGTGTGTTTCTTTTGTTTATAAACAGGGACTGTAAACAACAACCTGTATTCAAGTAAGCTATTAGATGAATCAGAAATGCAAACAGCAGAGATTTCATGGACGAATCTGAAAGCGTTAAAAAATATTTTTAATAATGATTCAGTGTTCGTCATTTTTCTTGTAACTTGCATAGTTTTTGGTAGATGATGGGAAAAAGGACCTAAAACTGAAACGTTTGAGTCCTTTTTTTATTAAAAATTATTCTGACATTAACATTGTACACTGATTTCGATAACGTAGTAGCAAATTTTAAAAGTACCGTTTAATCTTTTCTTTTCAATCACTTTATGTTTCTATATACGCTTTACTTTTTGTTTTCATTTCAAATATTTTTAATACATATTAGATGCTTAACTTCATTAGTTAAACAGCTAATATATATATATATTAAGTATATGTTAAGTATTTCTAAATGAAATATTTCTATGTTTATACATAAATAAATATAATGAAATATGTTTAACGTGAAAACGCTTAAGGCGAAATATCGGTTAACACGAACTAATACATTAGACCCGACCAACTACTATGTATTTCCATGAATTTTTTTGTCTCTTAACTCGAAACGAGAATCGCTTAACACGAAACGATTTCCGCCTTCTGGGATTGAACAAAACACAGAAAACACCAGCTGTATTGGACTGTCCTACTGTATTATCAAGAGAATTCATTGCGATAGATGATGATAAAATGATAATATGTGTTGCGCCCTCTACCGTCCGCTATGTGAAGCTAGCTTTTATAAACAAAAGACTCGGGAAAAAAAACCGTCGGAAGAACTGAAACGACTTGTAACGAAGCTAGCGAGCAGAATGTGTTATGTAGCGGTTTTTGTAGGAAATAGCTTTTAAGTTTAGAAATTTATATTGTAAATAAACGTTAGAATTGCCTACCAAAAGAAATCCCTTTGATGTCAAGTCCATGAGAACCTCTCATTTAATTTAGTAACGATTACACAATTGTCAAAGAATACCACAATATGAGTACAGCCCCAATTATGACAGACAAAGTCATTTCGAAAAATATCATTGCTGCAGATTCCGACGATAAATATGAAATGAATAATGCAACAACCCCTGTTCCCGCGTCATTCGAAATGAGGAGCGTCACGAAGAGTATGCGCAGTTATTTAGACGCACATTCCAATGGTGAAATGAATAACGGTATTGAACAATTTGTTGACAATTATACATATAGATGCTATAAAAAACAAAGCAAAGAAATATATCAGATTATTTGAAAAAAATTATATTAAATTTCTTTAAGCTCTTGTGAAAGTGTTGTTTCATTGATTTTTATTAAATATATGCCTATATGCATATCTATATGAATAAAATAAACTGTAATAAACTTGTTAATATTAGTTTCATATCAAGCGATTTCCCCTGTATGTTGATTTCATACGATTCCAGGAGCCTTCAAATCATTCTGAACTTTGTTTATTTTTTTAAACTTAGTTTTAAATAAATAAATAAAAAAGTAATAATTTAAATCGAGAGATGATAACTGAACTAAATTTCTTTAAAACTGATTGAACAAGTAATACTGAAAAACTTATGTTTATGCATTAAATTTCCGATAATACAATAATATCTAATAACTGATTTTTCAACACTTTGTGATGTATGGTCACTGCAAAAAGAACGAACTTTATTTTCATTAACAATACCGGAAAGATTGATTTATCTACTAATTGGTTGACAAACATGTTGCCATTAGCCCGTGTACAAATAACACTCATTTCTGGACCATATATGTTAAAATAATCTATATTTCTACTTATTATTCCAAAAGGAAATTAAGATAATATTCTTTAGCATGTAGTAATTTTACCACAAATGTAATATCAAATTAATTCACAATTTGTTGTTTAACGGTAAGCTAATTTCTCAAAAGGTTCTTACAGACCTCCATTCATCTCAAAACCTCGCTAATAATTAATTCTTGGACATCATTTAAAAGAAAGAACATTATCGTATGACAATATCTGTGGAATGTACTTCATCAAAGACCAACGGACTCTGCGAGACCTTGACTTATCTTAGGAGCTAGCGGCAGGACTTGATTCTCACAGTGCTCCCTCCTCAGACAATACAAACTTCCGTGCCTTATCATCAACTTGAATCTCGCTGACTATTACATTCCATGTTTCTTTGACATAGAAACGGTTATCATTATTAGTAAGGAATGCAAAATTAATTATTTGCATACGTTGCTGTTGCCATTAAATTATAGAACTTTTAATCGAATGATAAATGTTAATATTTTGCTTTTATATTTATATTAAAAAAAAGAAAAAAGATTTTCACTTGAAAACCTATTTGCAACTAGATGACCTGCCCAGTTTTGCTTGTGAATCCAGTGACCCTAATATAGCAAGTGGCTTGAGTTTATTTACCTGGTAGAGACAACCGTCGATAGCTCAGTTGGCAGAGCGGTGGACTGTAGGTGTGAGATAACAGTTATCCATAGGTCGCTGGTTCGACTCCGGCTCGACGGAAGATGTTTTTTTTTTCAGAAATTCAAAAGTGCATTCAAATAATAAAATTTGAAAAAAAAGGAGAGAAAAATCCTTTTGTTAGTTTTTAAAACGGAATAATTTTATATATATATATATATATATATATTGAGTTTTTAAGAAAATTAAGTAATAAAAAAAAACTATGGATGAATAGTTTTCAAAACTAATGTAACAGAAATAATAAACTTGTTTCGTTTTTAATGTATCAACGGTCGCTGCTTGGGTGATTTCATCGCATTTCATAGAAATAAAAATAAAAATAATAATAATGACTAATAAACAATTCAACACTCAAAATTTAATTTGAAATCCTCAAGTGCGTTTAAATAATAAAATTTGAAGAAAAAAGAGGAGAATAAGTCTTTTAATATTTTTAAAAAGTAATAACGTATTACATTTTTGTTTTGTTTTTAAAGAAATTAAATAATAAAAAGAATACTGATGCATAGTATTCAAAACCTATGTAATAGAAATAATAAACTTTTTCCATTAATTTTTAAATGAATCAACAGTTACTGGTTGGAGGATTAGATTACACTATATAGAAATAAAAAAATGAATAATAATGATTATTTAATAATTCAAATGGAAAAAAAGAACATTTAAAGAAAGTCATGTTTTAATTATTTTTTTAAAACATGATGAATGTATTTTTTGAGTTATAAGATGGTACTTCTTAAAAAATATTTTGTAATCATCCTATAAATAGAAAAACTAAATTTTTGTCATCATAATATAAAAATAAATTATTCAAAATTAATTATATGAAAAAAAATATATATTTTACAATGTGAAGAATGAATAAAATATACTTTTTTATTTTTCAAAAAGTTAATACGATATAAGTAATATAACAACTTTCTTGTTTAGGAAAAAAATTAACCTTTTAAACGTACTATAAAAAACAAATTTCAGTTTTATCATATATATAATCCTTTTACAGTCTATCGCAATCAAAATAAATTTAAATAACTAAAAGCTTGCCATGAATTTAATTTTTTCCTTAAATTGCTGATATTCTCATGTTTATTAATGATCGAAAAAATAGCTTTGCAGAGAAGTAAGAGTATTCTCCCAAAAGGATTGCTTGAATCAAAAAAAGTAGAAAAAAGCTCCGATGAATTATGGATATCATTATCTCTTAAAAAATACGCTCTAAATTTTTTACGGGGAAATAATTTAATTAATTAGATTCGTTTTTTTTCACTATGCACATATAAATTATTCTAATATTAATCATGGTATAAAATAATAATAATAACTTATTATTATTATTAAAAGTTAAAACTAATTTATATAAGGTATTCAATAATTTTTAAAGTATGGTAATTTGTGCAATTATATTCATATTTTTCATAGTACTTTTTGTGTGAGTTGGTTTTAAATTTATTATTTTTTATGCATTGAAACTTTAATTCCTGTGAGATATACTCGCTTTTTTTTCGTAGTTTTAATAATACCCTTGACTTTTCCTTTACTAATCAGAGATAATTTAGAAGTTTATGAATGGGAAATAGAGGTTATATATATATATATATATATTAACATAAATGTATAATATGGTGGATTTTAATTTTTTCCCCAGAATTTCATAATTTACCTATGCGGGAAAAGATTTACTCTGGTATACGGATGAGGGAAAAAATAAAAATAATTAATTTTAATGTCAAGTATTTCCACAAGGGGAATGTTTAGGTATTTGAGCTTTTTATAGTAAAAAGTCACAGTAATTTTTGGTAAATAAAAACAAGCGTTTTAGTAATTTTTAACATTTATTACAATGAGAGGGCAGCTGCTGAAAAGGTACAAGAAAAAACATCCGGTACATCTAACAACTTCTTTAATATAAATTTAAAAAAGAAAGAAAAAGCCTACTGTCAATGTGACAGAGCACGATAAAGCGGAAGACAGAAAAATCTCGGATTCTACAGATTTGAAGGTGCGGGGAGTTAGTTAACTGGAATTATTAAATGTTAGAATCTCTTCGCGAACATTGCATTATTCACTACTCAATATAACACGTACAATAATCATTGCTTTTGGTTATTTATATTGTATGACTATAATTTTATAATTTTAGTCTAAAATCACTCAACCAAAATTAAGACTTTTTTCTATTTTTTTTTTTTCCGAAAATGCAACCCCTTTGTAACAATATTAAATTTCGAAATTATTTTCTTGAAATTATTTTTCTCCTAATCCCCATACTAAAGAGCAGTAATTCTCAACCACTGAGCCTCTAAATTTTTTAAAATTACTAATTATACTCCGATAAAAAAATAAAAAAATCTGGAACCGAATCATTCGGTTGCTTAACAGAAATAAACTATTCATAAAATTGTTATTGACCATTTGAGTACACTAGAGGGAAAAGCTGTAACGGCTCTATCCGCGTCCTTCTCATTAACAAATCCTCTTGGGGGAATCTTTGATGTTAAAAAACTATTTTATTAGAAAGAACCCTCTGTAGAAGAGAACATGTAAATTAGGTCTACTATATTAAGTCTAGGCTTTCAAATTAGAAAGAGAAAGATAGGATAGATTACTAGCGGAACAGTGATTAATCAAATTTATAGTGTAACGCAGATATTTGCTATTTGATGACTGTAATAATTAAGGTGACGACTTGTCACTGGAGATTGAATAGAGATTTCATAGCTAAGAAAACAGTGTACTGGAACCAGAAGTTGTGACGGGCTCACGCGTCTTTTCATTAACATGTCCCTTTGGGTTCTTTTGGGGCCAAGATTAATGGCAACTCTTTTCCAACCAAAACTAAAGAAGTGAAACGTTAAGGAAAGATGCAAATTAGCAAGCTTTTAAATAACAGAAGTTTAAGAAAACAGTGTGGCAATTTGGGGAATGTTTTGTTAGAGATTGATACAATCGTGAAGTGACAGCCAACAGAGGTTATCTCGAAGATAGAGCCATCAGGTCAAGGTGCATACCATTGCACTCGAGTAAAGGCGCAACTCCCTTAGTATCGGATCAACGATTAAATTAAGGTAGGATTGACTATTTAATATTAGGACTTGCGTTATTATTGGAATTGAGATTAGGCGGGTTAGATATGGATATGGTCCGAGTTACTTCTTTCGGTATTACTTGTGTGGCGGTGTGATATCTATATGAACTAGTACCAACATCACGCGACGACGATCGTTTTGGCGTAATTTGTTAAGTACTCGCGTTCGGAACGGAAGGTACACAGAGCGAACCTTCTTCCTTCATTGGTGACCCTGGCCGTGCAAAGGAACCGCACCCTTCACAAGCCGCAGTCATGGCGCCATCTATCCACCGAAAAAGAAACCAAGCCGTCAAACATTGACGCAAATAAGCCGTTAATTCTCAAAGTCGTGTCACACAAATGACGCAATCAAACCTTCACACAAATGACGCAATTCTCAAAGCCGTCTCGCACGAATGACGCAACCCACCAAGTGACGCAACTGCTTACATGCTCGCCACGAATATGGTATCGTTTGTTCGCCTATTCACCGAAACACTGGCAGGGAAGTATGTGGCGGAGTGATATCTTTATGAACTAGTACCAACATCACGCGACGACGATCGTTTTGGCGTGATCGGTTAAGTACTCGCTTTCGGAACGGAAGGTACCCAGAACGAAACTTCTTCCTTCACTTGTATTGTGTGTTTGTTCATCGTAGATTCTCACATATATAATTATTATTTAATCTGTTAGAGGTTTAAGTTTAAGGTCTTAATAAAGTCATATTAAGATCATAGAAACTTCTCACTTTTTAGTTGACCCTACACCTCTAGCTCACGCAGATAATCTAAGAGAAGGGCACCCTAGGGGGGCACTTTCACAAAGTAAGTGTATTGGTATTTTTAAATTCTTCACACGTAACTTGTTAATTGTCTCCATATAGCTTTAATTGGGTGTATCTCTCAGTTTTGATTGATTGAACTTGTGTTGTTGATTGTGTTACAAATAAATTAAGTAATTTTGAATATAGCTAGTCTTCCTTCAATTTCTGCCTCTTCTCTAGGCGTGGATTCGAGATCCTTATAAACAAAGTTATTTATTACTTCCCGAATTTAGATATATAAACATTTTGATTGGGTTCGCGTAATCCATTTGTATATGAGTTAACTTTGAATGCAGAGAAAGACGAGATTTAATTTCAAAACATCAAAGTGTCCATTAAATCATTTTATATTAAGAGTGCACAGTACCCTACAAATTTCAAAAGAACCGAAAAAAATATTTTTGCATTTTCTTGTGAGCTATATCATTGGGAAGCTTGTCACCAAATTTCAGATCTGATAACAAATTAGTTTTTAAGATATTTTTGAAGTTCTGAGCTTAGGTTTCATTTTAAAGCCTTTTTCTACTCTTAAATTGAATTAATTAAAAATATTTTTGAGCACAATCAACTCTTTCAGTGTGAAATGGTTATTAAGTTAAATTTTCATTATTAAAATAATTTCTGCTTGATTATATTTGGAGTTTCTTGAGTTTTTACTTACTTGAGCTACTTAATTAAGATTGATTTCAACGCCAGTTTTTGTTTCAAAAAAACATTTTATATAACTTAGAAGCTTTACTGTTAATTTTTTCTGTTGAGAAAATGTCATGGCCAAAACGTTCTCAGGTTTCTATGAGAAATAATGTTTCAAATGACTACTGAAAATGATGTATCTAAAAATCAGGCCACAGCTATTACTCCAATTAGACTTCCGAAAACAAGTATTCTGAATTCAAATATTGCAGATAAAGCTAAATATTTCCATGAAGTACCGAACTACATTATAGTAAACATACTGTAGTACTATATTTTAGTATTTTAAAATTGCGCACCACACAAAAAAATCAAACTTGCTGAACTGCCCAATTTAAAGCTGAAAAACAAATTAAATTTTATGTACAAATTAGGTGATTTTTAGCTTAAGTTATAGTATCCTTATTATTTTTACATAAAATCTTTATGCTTCAAAACTTTTGTGAAAATATTAGATTACCATTAAGCTTAATTAACCTGTCATCGTAACAAATGAAAATTTTATGCAAAAATATATTTTGAATTTAAAAAAAAAATCCAGTCATATTTAATTAAAGTAGTGCTTTAATGTAGAACACACACACACATATATTGGAAACAAAATTTAAAAAAATTAGAGACCTATAGTTATTATAAGTATTTGTTTTGTACCTTTACAAACTTTAAATGAATTTTTCTCAGATTTTTAATTTAATAAGGCTCAAGGCTTTTTTTCTGTTCACGATAATATCTTGAAATTTTTTGTATATACTCTAAAACGTATATTCTATAAAAATTAATATGGATTTAGGTCTGAGATTTCTGGTTATTTTTTAAAAAATGTTAAAGTCAATATTTAAAAATTTTCGTGTTTTTTCAAGGTTTAGCTAGAAAAATAGTTATTAAAAACCAACAAGAAACCTACGTTCGGAATCGTGATTTTGAAATAGCGTATAAATGAATAATTTTTATAAGTATTTAATGTCAGAGTTGAATTAGAATATACATATAAAATTGTTTTAAGAATATTATTACAAGAAAGAATGATTCTAATGCAATTTTTGGAAAAACGAAGGAAGAATGACTTAGTTTCAAAACATTCTCCTTTTATGAAAAATGATTCTATAATAATAATATATTTTGACTACATATCGCTAAGACTTTTATAACGAGGTTAAACTAAAAATTTTGAAGAATTCCCACTTTCTGAGTAATAGTTAACTGAAATAACAACGAATGTTTGCTAAAATTTCCCTATTCTGATATAATAAAATTGATACGAATTACAATGAAATTAATTCGTGATCATTTACGCAGTGAGACTCGAGAACTTTTAAATCAAAAACTGAAAAACTTTAAAACATTAAATTTATTAACGTTAAAATCAATACACACACACAGAGTTAAATTCCTAAATCTAAACATATTAATCCAACATTCAATCGTGTCAACATCTTAAAAAAAACAATCATATTAATAATCCTTCGAATAAGCAGATCAAGTGCATTTATATATTAAGGGAAGAACTGATGCCATAGGAGAAAAGAGAACTTTATTCAAAACTTCAGGCAAATTAAATGAGGCATGTACGATAGCGGTATGATTAAATAGCATCACGATCTGCTTATACTATACTTGGCAGAAATTCCAGGTGTGATAGAAAATTGAGGTAGATTGAAGGTTTCTTTCTGTCACACCTGTAATTTCCCCCAAAAAGTACATAAATCATGCACAAGTATAATTAAGCAAAACAAGCAGGGACGTCTTAAGGCTTGGGCCAACTGGGCCCGGGCCCAGGACCCGACCACAATGGAGGCCTTGTTTTGTTCTCTACTCAGCCTTAATAATGATTCAAATAATTTCAATGGTCAAATTTTTTCCGGTTGTATTCTCCGAAAAACTGGGAATTTTGGACGAACTGGTTACATGTGAGGACCGTCGTTCATGTACAGGCCTAGACCTATCACTACACCATTATTACTCCTTCAGTCATAGGTGGCAGTCAGTCGAGCCGGTTTGTGCGATTGTAAGTCATGCACATTTATTTGTTTCGGGTTATTGTTTGCACGTGTATTTGACAACGTATGTTGTGTACTGTAATTTAAGATATCCGACTACGTTCGGAACCGTGATTTTCCAAAAGAGTATAAATGCATAATATTTATGATATTTAGTGTCACTTAGATTAAGAAATGGATATAAAATTGTTTTAAGAATAGTATTACAGTAAAAATTATTTTAAGTACAATATTTGACAAAAATAGAACATAGAATGACCCATTTTCAAATATCCTCCTTGTGAAAAATGCTTCTATTATACTAATCTTTTGCCTGTATATAGTTCAGACCTCTGTACAGAGGCTCAACTAGAATTTTTGAAATATATAACTTAGAGGTGGGTTTATCCATATTTTACGACAACAGAGAGGAGAAATTTTAAGAAAAAAACGCCGATAATTATTTCAATGGGTGGTAACTCTGAAAATAGTGTGAATTTTTCAAAAATCGTAATTGAGCCTCTGTACAGAGGTCTGAGCTATATACAGGCCAAATATTATTATAACAGAAGTGTTTTTCACAAAAGGAGAACATTTTGAAAAAAAGTTTATTCTAAGTTCATTTTTTGCCGAAATATTGTACTGAAATAAATTTTTTTTGTCAAAATGACCTTAAAACAATTTTATACATGTATTCTAATCTAAGTGACACTAAATATCATGAAAATTATCCATTTATGCGCTTTTTTAAAATCACGGTTCCGAACGTAGTCGGATACCCTAAGGGCGATATGCTGGGCCCACATTTGCGTAGGTGTCCAGGGCAGGGGTATAGCAACCACCGTATCAATGATAAAGGGCCCCAAATTGTGTAAGCAAAAAATCGTAAAATATTAAGGGGCCTCTATCAAGGGTAATCAATTAATTTTTGATACAGTCCCCTCTTAGAACTAGCTTCGCCAGTGGTCTAGGGCTTACTTTTGCGTTGAGGACCAAGGCCTCAATAAGTCCTAAGACGTCCCTGAAAATAAGAGGTGTCATTGGCCAATGACAGTACAATGAAAAACATGATCATATAATTTCATAACATAAATTTTACATCACATTAAAATTTAAATGTTGCTTAAAAATGTTTATTCATTACAATGTATCACACAATTCTTAGATAGCACAATTTTAAAATATTATTCAATGTATAAAAAAGTTTTCACCGAATGCATATATTTACAATGATATATAAATGATTTTTGTATATCAAATACAAAATTATCTAAAATACTATATTTGGTTGCTTACAATTGATTCTAGCATTTCAAACTATATAGATTGAATTTGGTTGTATAAAAGATATATATAATGGTTTTAACAATTAAAAAAAAATACTTTCTTTAAATCTATTATATTAATCTTTAGTTTGTGGTTTATAGTAAAGATATCCACTAAATTACATATACTGCGAACATGTTTCAAATTAAAAATGTTTTTAGCTACCCAATCTCTAATAAAGTGAAATCGCGCATCAATATGTTTTGTGTTGGAGTTAACAATAGGAGAAGTTGAAAAGCTATATTACTGCTTCGTTATATCATTCATTATGGGGTCCGGCACGTCCATAGAATCCCATGTTAAATTGCGTAAGTTTATGTACCTATTTCTCTGAAATTACTTACTTCTCACGGATAAAATTTTTACAGTAGGTTATGTGTACTATCAACCAAACTTTAAAAAAGGTGTTTGTTTTTGTTTGTTAAAAATTAAAATAATTATGAATTTATTAAAAAAATGTCCAATTTTTTTTTCTCTAAAATTTAGTTTGAAAAAGCCTTATCTAAAACGGTTTGCCAGATATATCTAATTCCCTCCACTAAAATGTGTAAACATGTTAAAAGTATGCTCACTGAAAATTTAAGGAATATATAATAAGTAGTTTTTGAGAAAAGGTACATAAAGTGAAAAATATTACATTTTGAGAAAACAGGCTTTAAAGTGCAAATTTGTAATTTTTTGTGAATATTTACTTTTTTAATACTTTCCAGAAGTTTATGAAGCATTTTCTTTACCCTCTGCGCCTACAAAAGACTCTTCTAATTTTCTTTTTTTTTTTTCGTTATTTTTAACAATTTTGCCTTGCTAGGGATCTCAAAATGCTTTAATCGAGCTACACGAATCCTACGTGCATATAATTTTTCGAAGCTTGACGCACAGTTATAACTTGGTTCAATATCACAATGTTTTAAGATCATTAATTTTGCTACATGACTCATATTGAACTGTGCAATAGCCATATTTATGCTTAATTTTTTAGAGCTTTTCATTCCACAAATGTTGATGGTGGAATCCCTGACCATATGATGTTAATAACACCATACCGTGCACTCATACACTTTTTTGGGGGGGATAAGTCCAATACATTCTAATTTTTCCACTAGAACATCACATGGACTCGCGCTCATCAGGAACTTGTACAAGGATTTTAAAAAATATAAAAAAGTGAAAACCGATAATTTTTCAAAAATTCATGTACCGGACCCCCTTTAAGTACTTGGAGGGAACAAATGGGTTGTAAAGAAAATGTTCATCTCTCCACATTCCATGATAACGTTATGTAACCATACTAGTTTCTTGCCTGCCTCCTTAATGTTGCAGAACTCGGACTCCATTGACGATAAGGTGACACATTTTTGTTTAGCAGTTTTCCATGGCACCGCTGATCTGTCAATGAAAACTATTAATCCACCGATTGATTGTCTTTCATACTCATTGGCACCATAGTCAGCATCACAGTAGGAACGGATATCAAGAGGCTATGTAAAGGTGAGGTCAAGTTGATGATCCTTTGTAGAATATACCTAACCTAAAAGCTTTAAAATTTCGTTTAAAGTTAGTAAGACCATTATTGAAGACCAGGATCGCTCTGAGCTGGGAAAGATTTACAGCATACGAAATATCAGGTCATGTAAGAGCAGCTAAGACAAGCATCCAATTAGGCTCCGATACGGTGTGACATCTTTTGTATTTCTATATCTGTTGTGTGTGTGTGTGTGTGAGGGACTTTGAGAATTCGAGTACACTATTCCCTAGGCGATCGGCAATGATGGTATTGGTGGATTGGCTTATAAATTTCTTCTATGTATCGAGTTTGGCTGATAGAAATGTTTCCATTATTTTCTAAAAATTGGACACCAAGTAGAGTTTTTGTTTTTCCTGAAACTTAAAGATTAAATTTGCTTCCAAGGATTTTGAATGTCTTTCGTGAAAAGGAGTCAGTTTTTCCTAAAGTAACGATATCATCAACGTAAAGTAGTAGATACTACGTTAGGTTGATGAAAAACACGCCATTAGTCTATTAAAGCTTTGTTAAATTTAGCTCTTCTAAAATACATGAATTTCACGAAACCATTCACGTCCACTCTGCTCCGTCGTAAATACTTTATGAAGAATGCAAAATATATATCGGGATGCTTCAAGTCTTCATAACATTTTGGATGTAGTCTAAAAATCTTTTCTTTCAGATTTGCATATAAATATGCACATGTTATGTCAATTTGAGTAGGGCTGCAATGATAAAACCTGACCAGTATGGTAAAAAATAACACAACTAATGAAAAATTGATGATTAGAGAGGAAACTTTCTCATGGTTAATTCCTTTAATTTGGTTAAAACGTGTACGACTATAAACGAGCTTTATATCTTACCTGCTTCATCCTTCTTATTAGTGTAGACCATCGGCAACCAATGACTTTAGCTTTCTCTGTAGTCCTGGTATTAGGTTCTAAGCTTTCCTTTTCTTCATGGTGATGATTTCCTCGTCCGTTGCCTCCTTCCACGATCTGGCATAGGGAGAGTTCATGGCTTCCTAAAAAGAACAAAAAGGTGTCTTTGCTAAGTTATGCCTGATCAGCTTCAGGTTGGGTCTCCTTTCCGGTTTCTACCACTCCAGTATATTTGTATCTGCCTGAAATAATTAAAGATTTCTGGTTTATAATCAATATAATATTTTTGACCAAATTCTTTGAATTCTTCTCTTGATCGGAAATAACTTTCTGGCTAGGAAATTAGTAGTAAATATCTGTTCTATTTCTGCCATTACATGAAATGGCTGAGTAGTCAACATCGTCATCTTCTGAATCTTCAGAAATTTCTTCTGTTTGGTCATGGTACGACTCTTCAGATTTTTGATCAGATACAACTGGATCTTGTTCAATCGGTTCAATTTCCGATTCTGAACTTGAAGGTTCATCATCACTGAAACTATAGTAACTGCTTGAGGATGAAGTACTTTCATCTGATATTGCGGGTTCACTGTTTTTCCTAAAATTTTGTGATCGCGTAAATTTAGCAGGAGATTCGCTAAAAGATGGGTCCAAATTGATTCCACTTTTTTTCTTATTTTCATTTCTGTAGTCATTATAATACATTCTTTTCCCAAATACAACGTTAATAGTCTCTAAGATCTTTTTTTCTGTAGGAAGATAGATTCTATACGCTTCTGTTATTATCGAGTAACCTACCATGATTCCTTTTTTAGTACGCATTTGCAACTTTGATCGTTGCTGTTTTGGAACGCCAACGTAGGCAATTGTTCCAAACGGTGGCTTTAAATTAAACACAGAGGGATGGTAACTTTTAAAAATCTCAAAAGGTGTCTTATTTAATTTCTCATGAATATCGCGATTCCAGCAATAAGTAAAAGCTTTCAGAGCTTCCCAAAATTTATCTGGAAGATTACTACTTTTTAACCACACTTTTATAACATCTTCAGCTGCATTGTTAAATCTTTCAGCAACTCCTTTAATTTCTGGAGAATAGGTGTTAGTAAATTCAACTTTAATGCCTACTTTTTCTAATTGTTTGTCGAAGTTCAATTCACGGAATTCGCCTCCATTATCGCATCTTACTGCAATGATTTTATTCTCATAAAATCGTTCTAAACATCCCTGGAGGCTCTGAAACGCAGCAAAAGCTTCATCTTTACGCTTTAAAGGAAAACAAATAGCTCTTCGTGACATATCATCAATAAAAGTTATAAAATACCTATATCCTTTCTCAGGTTTGTTTTGAAATGGACCACAGATATCAGTATGGATTAATTGAAGTCGTTTGGTGGATTTTATTTTCCAGATTGACTCAGACGATCTTATTTTTGTCTTTGCCAGCCGACAAGGATCACAATCTGATTGATTTGCATTCAGTTTTGGCAACCCCCTGATCCCATCGAACGAGTCTGAGGTATACTGAACATTGCTGTGTCCCATCTTTCAACCAGTTCTTTGGCATCTCCCTTCTTTGCAATGCTCTCCAGAACCTTTTCCTTTGGGGCCTTTCTACTTATGTTCTGTGGATAACATCTGTAGAATCCTTTATATAACTTGGCGGTTATTATCTTATAATCGTTCTCGTTAAAAACAATAATGCATCCATTTTTTCCAACAGAAGTGCACCCATCTTTGTCTAATTTCCGGCCGGAGAGCAAATTATCCCTGATTTCAGAGCAGTAGATCACATCCTTTAATAAAACGTCGTTAGATCCAAACCTCAGGCGTACAGTTCCTTTTCCTTCAACAGGGCATTTTATGCTATTTGCCAAAGAAATATACCCTTTTTTGGTAGATTTGAAAGTTTCGAACATTTTGCGTTTCCGCAAAAGTGCGATGTGGCTCCACTATCAATTATCCAACTCTGTTCCAAATCCTTTTCACTTATGCAAACTTCGGGTATAAGCGTATTGACAGGTTGTCGATTTTCCTTTCTCGAATTTTCGCCTTTCGCCAACAATTAATTTCTTCATGGCCGATCTTTCCACATTTGTGGCATTTGACGGGATTTACTTTTTCTTTTGTGTGACTTGATTGCCTTTTGTACTTTCCGAACTGTACCATTCATTGCTACGAGATCACTGCTGCGATTGCATTGTAATAATCGCGATTCTTCCGCGATAAGCTCTTCTAATACTTGATCGAAGGTGAATTTTGATTCATCCCATCTGCAGATCGATTTCACGATTGTCTGGAACTGAGCGGGTAAATACCTTATCAGTTGGAAAACTTTATATTTTTCTGAAATCTTCTCGTCGCAATCAAGTAGATCATTAATTATTTTCTGAAGTCTTGCTGCAAAAAGTCCAATCATTTCCCCTTCTTGAATTCTACACGAGAAAAATGCATCGAGAAGACCAATTAGTGTATCTCTACTATCAGGCAGGAAATATTTGTGCAAGATATCCCATGCTTCTTTTCCATCAGTCGTATGAGATACTAGAGGTCTTAAAACTTCAGAAATATTCAAATAAATAGTTGAGAAGACACGGTTTTTACGGGTATCGAAATCAAGCTTCTCCTTATTACTGGAATCTTCTGACGGTGGCTGTTCTCTACCTTTTATAAGGTTCCAGCAGTCATGATCGATTAAGATTGCAGTAATATCCTGCTTCCAAGTATGGTAGTTATTAGAAGTCAGTGCGGCAACTCTTTCAACTAGCATCGTTTCCATTGTATTGCCCCCCACTCAGAAATTTTTTATAATACAAATATTTCCTGAATATTATATATTTCCTAACTTCAAGCTAATTTATGAAATGGTTCAGGAGAATGTTGTGGCCCATAATCTATGAGGCGAATAATAATGAAATTAATCCACGATCATTTACACCACTGAGTCTCAAGAACAATTAAATCAAAGTCTGAAAAACTTTAAAACATTAAATTTCTTAACAGTAAGGAACAGTCATAATAACAATCCTTTAAATAGGCAGATCACGTGATTATTAAGATATATTAAGGGAAGAACTGTTGCCATAGGAGAAAAGAGAACTTCATGCAAATTAGATGAGGCACGTTTGATAGTGGTATGATTAAATAGCATCAGGATTTGCTTATACATCACTTGGCGGAAATTCCAGGTGAGATTGAAAATTGAGGTGCGTTGTGAAGGTTTATTCCCAACAAAAATATGAATAAATCCACTTCTAAATTATATATTTCACAAATCCTAGCTCAAGCTCCTGTTGGAACTTTTAGCTATATCGAGGTAAAATATTATTTTTATAAAAGCATTTTTCATAAAAGGAGAATGTTTTGAAAATATGTCAATTTTTCTTCATTTTTTGCCCCCAAAAAATTAATTCAAATAATTTTTTCTAGTCACAATACTCGTAAAACCATTTTATATGTCTAATTCAACTGACATTAAATATCAAAAAATTATCCATATATACGTTTTTTTCAAAATCACGGTTTCGAGAACGTAGCAGTCACCACAAGGCGAAGACAGTTTTTGCAATGGAGCTAATTATGTTTTCAAATTTTGCATCATGAAGTCAAATGTTAAAAATAAACACAGCTAACAAATCGGTTCAGTACACAATCTCGTCAACGATAAAACGCATTGCGGGCCAAAACATTTCCAAGATATGCGAACTAAAACAAACTGTTCGGCGGATACCATTGTTTTTGTCATTCAACTCGTCGCCAAGCAAAACTGCCTGCTGAATGGCAAGAGGACGTTTTCACGGAAGTGCCTTGTTATCTTGCTGGCGTCATAGTTGGCGTGGAGTGTGGTACAAATATAGAACGTATCTAGTGAAACAACACCCCTTCGTTTTATTTTGGTTCTCGAAGGAGCGAAGATGGAAGATACGGGTTCAGGGTGCGGAATAGAGTCAACAGTTGGAATAATTGTCGCTTGTATTTTGATTGTTGGGGACAGTGATTTTTGAAAGCAAATTAAGTTTTTACATTAAAGATATTTGGCTGACAGGTGTAAAATATAGAAAAAGATAGACTATAACCGTCTTAACACTTAATTCAATGCTTGGATTTAAATTGAATTCAACAGTAGATTATCCAGATTATTTGTTTCATTTCATGGATTACACATAAATAAATACAATGAGAATCGTTTAACTCGAAACTGAGGGGGACTGAAATATAATTACTTATTGAGTTTTTGAAAAATAATCTGATATTTTTCTTTGCATTGTCTTTCTAAGTCTCAAATTATCAACAAATTGTTTGGTGTCGTCCCTTTTGATATTCATTTCATCATTCAATTTTGCCCTAAATAAAACTAACAACATGTTTCTTTTTGGGAAACGCGAACTTTGGGCCCATATTTTTTTTTATTTTCATTGTCAAATCCAAATCGCTTTTTTTTTTTACTTTAAAATGTCTTTGTCACCATAATTGGGGCGGTACTTTCATCATCATCTATTGAAACCCAATTTTTCCCCAATACCGGACTCTGTAGTACAGAAATTTTCCCACATTTTGGGGTTGGCTGGTTTTTTTCCGTATTTTTTCCCTTTCCCCGGGGGAAATTTTTTTCTTTTAAGCGTTTGTTTGATTAAAAAAAAAAAAGCGAAAATCCATTATAGTTTGTTGGGACTTTGTTTTTCGTTTAACGAATTTTTCCGTTTTAAGCGTTTTCGTGTTAAACGAATTCACTGTATTAAAATAAAATTAAAGAAGCTGTGTGGGGGAAAAATTACTTACAGTTACCCCAATTGAAAAATTATTGGGGGTTTTTTTTTAAAAATTTGGATCCCTTTGCGAAAAAATTGGAAAACCCCCATTTCACAAATTATTTCACCAATTTTTTGAGCCTGGGATTTCCTTTAAAAGGCAAAATATTTTTAAAAAAAACTTTTTTAAAAAAGGGGGGCATTTTAAAAAAAGATTATTCTAATTTAAATTTTTTCCCAAAAATTTTTATTTAAAAAATTTTTTTGTAAAAATGCCCTTTAAAAACTATTTTATACATGTATTCTAATCAAATGACACTAAATATCATAAAGTTATCCATTTAGGGGGAAAACCCGGGTTCAAACGTATGGATACCAAGCAAATGATTTGATAAATCTTAAAGGGCCCAATGTACCTTTTGGGCCTGATTGCATAACTCGTTCACAACTGTGGGTTAAAAAAAATCACTGGATTCCAGCCTGAAATAAATTTTTCCCCAAATCCCAAACTGAAGGGAGAATAAAAATTTATCCAGCCTTCCTGGGGGGGCACGTGATTGGCTATTGAGAATTATTCCACCCCGGGGCTTCCCAAGGGTTTGGGTTCTTTGTTGATGCCATATCCCGCGGGGTCAGAGACTCGGCAGCGAACAAATTTGGGAAAAACGTCGGTTTGGTTATCGGTTCACGTAGTTTTTTCGCTGCATTGAATGCTTCACACTCCCGGTTACGTCCCTATAGTTGTTCAAATACCCATCTTGGCAATTTTTGGGTTTTTATTAAAAAAAGTAAACTGTCATTTGTAAAGGGGGGAAATGTAAAAAAAAGTGTTGAAAGAAAATTTTTCTTTTTAAAAAGAATCCCCCCTACGCTACTGGGTGGACCGGAAAACCCCAAAAAAAATCAGTAACCTGAAGGAAGAAGTTTCGTTCTGGGTCCTTTTCCGGTTTTTAACCGATCACGCCAAAAACGATCGTCTTGCGTGGGGTACTAGCTATGATATCCCCCCGCCACATACTCCCCTGCCGTGTTTCGGGAATAGGCGAACAAACAATACCATTTGGGCGAAGGCGTTTCACTTCGTGGGTTGTTTCCCTTTGCGTGACGGCGAGAATTACGTCTTTGTATGACGGTTTGCCGCATTTTGTGGGGGACGCTTTTGGGGCGCGCGTCAATGTTTGAGGGGGTTTGCTTCGCGGTGGGTAAATCCCACGACTGGGGGCGTAAGGGTGCGGGTTTCCCTTTTCACGGCCGGTCCCAACAAAGGAAGGTTTGTTCGGGGGACCTTCCCTTGAAAGCGGTACTTAACCGACACCCCAAAAAGTCGTCTTTGGTAATTGTGGTACTATTATATAGATATCACACCGCCACAAACCCATATCCGGAAAAGTCCCCCCTCCCGGGAAAATACAAAATCTCTCGGCATATTTTTTTTTGTACACCCTGTTTTTGTTGATCACAGATGGCCGATAAATCAAATCAAGAATAGTTTTAGATGTAAACACAATTTTGACTATCAAATTTCCAGCGAAAGTTTCATGCTTATCAAAAATGATGGTAAAGGGAAAAATGAATGGGAAAAGTAAATATTTATTTTTTTTATCCATATCAGTATCCAAAATCGAAACAGATAAAAGATACATTTGTTTTTTACTTTAATTTTATTATAAAGAGTGAAAAAAAATAAAAAAACGTTCTTTATTCTAATTTAAAAAAAAATTTCGTGCAGGAAAAATTTTTGTTGTTAAAAAATTTAAAAAATTTTGAGTTTTTTCCTTTTTTTTAACCAAAAAGGTTTAGTTATTGTTAAGAAATAATCGGATCTCGGGGTAAATTTTTCTTGGGCTTTATTGATTTATCAAAAATACGCTATTAACAGGACATCTTAAGACCCTTTAGCCCCCCCCCTTTCCTTTAAAGGCCCCACCTCTCTTGACCCTTTAAAAATAAAAATACAAACAAAGTTGTCAGAATTTTACAAACCAAAAACCGGGAAAAAATAATCATGATTTACAATTTCCCGTGGGTATTTAGTTATTTTTTTTGTACAAAAATATAAAAATTTCATAAGCGAAATTTTGATACACAAATAAAATGTCTTAAGTACAATAAATTAATTTTTTAAATTCGTTTTCTTTACCCCGCAAATAAATATTCAAGTATTTTATATATATATATATATATATATATATATATATATATATATATATATATATATATATTTATCTCTTAGTAGCACAGCATTAGAAACATAATTGATTCAGGATTGATTAAAAAATAATTGAAAATCGATCCTCAAACATGAAACTGGGTGTAGCTTTCAAAACAATTCCTCAGACATCAGCTGAAGCTGAGAGAACATTTCCTTCAGCAGGGTTATTCATAATATAGCTAAGAACTAGGCTGAGTGACAAAAGCATAGATTGCTTATATTTTCTCAAATCACACTTTAAAAAGAAAATATTAACTCAGTGTTTCTAAACTTTCAATGTTTCGACCCAATTTTCAATCATACTTTTCATCGCGCCCTCCTTAACACAATAACAATGTATTGAGTCAGTAGCGCACAGAGGAATTTTTCAAGGTTGAGGGGGCGAAAGTGTACCATTCTTGTATCAGCCTCCTTTCTATTTTGCCGATTTTCGGAAACAAAAAAAGGTAAAAAACTAATTGTTGAATAAATCATTAGTATTAATTAATAAAATTAATCACACACACACACATTTATAATAAATATTTAATTAAATTTTGCGTACTGTATACTTAGAATTATAAGCAATCGGAAAAAAAACAAGGGCTTTGTAAATGTTTATTTTATCTTTTATTATGTCCGAATGTATTTTTGTTTTGCTTCCTTTTAGTAAATTTGTAATGTGTTAAATCCCTTTTTTTTTTGACTATTCGATATGCTCGCGCCCCCCTTGTAGGGTTATCACGCCCCACAGCTTGAGAAACGCTGTATTAACCTATTTTATATTTTTGAATTTTTAGTTGCATATAAAAAGGGTATAAATTTTGGAATTTATATGTATCCTTATTTTATGTAATTATTGATATCAATTAAAACTAACATGTTTTCAAATTTTTTAAAAATTTGACGTATTCCCGGGAATTTTGGGATTTCCCGAAAAACTCCCGGATATGAAAAAAGCCGGGAAAGCAGAAACCCTTATTAAGACTGAGTCAAGAACGAGACGAAGCCCACATTGTGACCTCGGCCCTGGGCCCAGTTGGCCCATGCCTTAAGACGTCCCTGCCTGAAAGTTAATGTCCGCCAAACGGCCTCTATATTTATTTTTGTTGAAATTCATGCAAGAAAACTGTGCTCACAAATATATGTCGACCTAAATGTAGAAAGCAATTTCTGTCTTAAAAACATAAACGGGTTGCCGCAGAAAAAAAAAAAATTCGTTGCTGGCTGCATGCGTTCCACAGATTGCTATTTACCTATTCGAAATGTAAGATATTTATTTAAACATCTGCAGCTAGTATTTATAAATAGCGTCGTACAATGGTCTTATCAATGAAAAATACAGGAAACGTATTTTTACATTATTTACATCATAAAGCAAGAAATTGTTTATCCCTGTTTTAAACGCGCAAATTCTTAGATATAACTTATTTAGAAAATGTCTTTCACTATTGCTCTGTAAAATTAAAATTAATAAGCTATCCCTCTAAAATAATCTTTAAGCCCTTAACTTCCCAATTTTTTAAAAAATTATATATATATATATATATATATATAAACTAAGCTATTTTAAATAGAATTTCAGTCATTTTTTTTTGTTTGTTGCAGAAGTGCAACATTGCGCAGTAGTGCTGTAAATTACAAAACTTTTTTTGTATGAGGATTTTACTATCCATTGTTATAAATTGCTTTAGCCTTACATAGAATGAAAATTTTTAAAGCACTTATTGATTTTGTTGTAAGAAAGTTCTAAATTACACTTTTCGCACTTCAAATCCATAATTTCTCTTGGGAGCATGTCATCTGCGTGGAATTTTATAACTTCTTCATTCAATGAAATGTTTTGATTTTTCCATAAAAAATTCTTTGACAATGTTTTATTATTCTTAAAAGTTAAACTTAAAAAATGGTTCTCTGACTGAAATATTTCTATCTAATTAATTATCATCATCGGATTTTTTTATATTCTGAATTGTATATTTTGTTAACCAATACTATTTTCACAGTCGCTATCCGAATCTTCATTAGATGACACACAATCAGCTAAAAATCAACATCATCATCAGAATATTCAAGACCATCCTCACTTAATGCACTTAATTCATCCGATTTATTCATTTTTCTATCAATTTCATCTTGGGTTTGTATACGCTTTTTGGCCATATCAAAATGGTAACCAAAGACCAATGTTGCAAACCTGCAACACATAATTAAAATCAAATTTCTTTCAAACTTTTTCCATTAGAAAATCAAAATTACTTTTCAATGAACATAAAATGTTTATATTTCTTACCTGGTAATTTATTTCGTCGATAAACAAGAGGAAGCATAAAATATAATAGATTCTTTTTATAGCAAAAACACAGTTCTTGAGGCATCAGAGATTTTTATAATTGTTGTGATTTCTGGAAAAAATGTACTTCCATCTAGTGACAAAATTAGCATGTATTTAGTTGCAGTAATCTTTTTTTCTCAGATAAGGGATTTGTAGGTAATTAAAAAAATATTGAGTCTGTTAAATTAAAATAAATCACATGTTGAAGAAATGCAACAGTGGGAAGTTAAATGTTAATATGTGCATTCCAAAAGGAAATTTTTAAAAACTTTACCAAACAATAACTTTAACCGATAAAAATTTTACGCCGAAAAAAAAAATTGAAGTCTTTCTTGTTTCTTCAAAATTCACAGAACATTCTTTCGCAAAATAATGAAGAGCTAAACAGACTTGAGAAAGCTGTCCCTAAAAAGCTAAGAAAGAGACATAAAAACATCAGGAAGGAAAAACTTGAGAAAGACGTGTAAAACCTGAATAGAGAGTCAAAAATGATGGAAATGATTATGTTTTACAAGAAAAAGATATTAATGAATAAACATAATTTCATCAGTTCTTATAATGCAATATGTTTACAATGATGCAGAAAAAAAATTCTCATTTTATTTTCATTATTTAATCATGATGTTATGAAATAAATTATACATATATAAAAAATACACACATATCAAAGTAAAAGTTTTCTGAGATAAATCGTTTGCAACATTGGTCTACATTGGAAAATTATTTCATTGATTTAGTTAATATTTTTAAAAAATAATGAGTCATACACATATCGGGTAACTTTCTAAGAAGAAATATTTATAAATAATACTCAAAAAGTTTTCTTGATTACTGTAAAATATTTTGAAACATAAATAGCTCAAATTTAGGAAAAATTCAAACAAAATAATGTGAATGTGGATGAAACTATTTAAAAGAATTATTAATCGTTTGGGAAAAAAAAAAGCAACTATTGTTCGTTATCTTTTCTTTCTTTTTTCCCTTTCTTTTTATTAGACATTTGCTTACTTTTTTTTTTTTACTTGTATGCAGACAACTTTAAAATTCTTTTTTTTTCTCTCTCTTTTTTTTTCTGTATAAAGAAATGAAATCTGAAAAAGTACGTGTTATTTTTAATCAAACACAGATACAAGTGAAAGCTTTTGCTGCTTGTACTATCTTTGCAAAACATTGTACTAACGAGTATAAAATTATTTCTTGGAACCCAGGATTGTAAACAACTGAAAATTCTTATTCCAGTAGTTAGTTTCGTATTAAAAAAAAAGTTTTAATATTCTTTTATTTTACTGTAATAAAAGTTTTTAAAGTATTACAAAATATAGAGAGTTACGTTATATATAAATAAAATTTTCCGTTTTAATGACTAGGATGAGATTTTGATATTTGTAGTTATACAAACTTCATGTAAAACATGAATCCATTTTGCAAACACATTTATAATTTTCTTTTCGATTTCTTATTGTGACTTGTGAAACCCCTGGGAATGCATCATGGAACCCCAGGGTTTTGGGGAACATAGTTAGAAGATCATTATAGTACATTTCCCGAGAGCTGGTATCACTTTTTAGTGATGCACCATACAGGTGAATACTAATTGTCGCAATGTAATTCTGACTCCCAGTTTCCACACCCCAGAGAGGGGGCACCTGAGCTCTGACAACGTGAAATCGTTCTAAGAATTTAATTTTGCCGTGAGTTCCCAAGTCAAAGGGGCACTCTGGAGATCTTAACATGCAATATTATCACACGACACCGACACTGTCGAGTTTCTGTATCATGAAAATCCACCGACTTGGGCCGAGGTCGAACCCGCAAACTTGGGGGCACAAAGCCAGTGGTAAGCCAACTGCACCACCCAGCCGGCATGAAAGATGGTATGAAATTATTTAGAAGATTCAATATACATGTTACTTCTTAAAACTTCAACCAATTAGGTTTAAAGAGTAATTTTAAGGTGTTGGTTATTAGGAAAAAAAAGAAGAATCATAAAAATTGAGAAAGAAGGAATATTATAGAAAACGAGATAATTTTTTAAGTTGTTTTTGTAGCATTCACTTTATATAACCTATAAGAACATTTTTAATGTGTTTTTTTGAAGAAGGAAATGTTCACGTTAATTTGTACACGAAAAACGGGTTTCTCCAAAACACAATCCAACCAAATTCAGTGAATTTATATGTTATGAGCCCTTTAGAGTGTAAAAAACCGTAGGTTTTACGATAGTTACATTTAATAACATTTTACAGCCATTTTTAACTTAGAACATACAGTAAGTTTGACGAAAAATCTGTCTCATTAATGTCAAATTTAAAGGCTTATGAAATATTTATTTCTGTAAATATTCTTTAGCCTGTAGTTTGTGACACTTGAGATGGATCAAGAAGAATATCAATGAAATTAAAATTGCATTATGTCCTATGCATTTTTATTTATGTGCTTTTCTTAACTTTGAAAATTTTGCTAAAATTTCATAAAAATAATTTTTATTCAAACCAAAGGATAATATGTATTACTTATTTTATAATTTTGACTCTTGTAGCCTATTTATGTCCTTTAAAACAATAAAATTCTTCTGAAAATCAATTTTCAAAAAATTGGTCTCCCAACCTAGTTGGATGTTTTAATTATCACATAGAATTGTTCCTTATACAAATTAGATATGTCTTTGATGCATCAGTTAAATTCGAATATTAATAAAGAAAAACAAGTATCAATTACAAAACAAACAATTAAAATCCAAAGTCATTTAACATTTTGCTATTGTTTTAAGGATTACATTCATTTTGTTTAAAATTTAAAATACAGTTGAACCTCTATATAACGAACCTCTATATTGCGAATTTTTCTATGTAATGAACTTTTTCCAGGAAACTTGCACATTTCACGATCTTCTTTGTAAAATAAGCTTTCTATAGTGAAGTGCATTTTCTATATAACGAACTTGGATTACATTCATTTTGTTTAAAATTTAAAATACAGTTTAACCTCTATATAACGAACCTCTATATTGCGAATTTTTCTATGTAGTGAACTTTTTCCTGGAACCTTGCACATTTCACGATTTTCTTCGTAAAATAACCTCTCTATAGCGAAATGCATTTTCTATACAACGAACTTTTTCTTTTGTGATTCAATTTTTGTTCTCCCTTTTTTTTAAAGTATTTCTGAAAAAATTTCAAGTTAATCTCTCTTTAACACATTTTATGGTGGTCATGCATCCTGAACTTGTTTTATTAGATCCTAACTCTCCGAGAGCAATAGAGCTCTGGATGTTTCGTCCAAGAAGTGCAACCTTTAACCCCTTCTCATTGCCCAATTCAGTAGAAACATCTTCGATATCCTCTTTTACCCTCAGTGGAGTTGTCCCGTGTCCCCGTGTTCTAATTATAAAATAATATATGTTTAATGTTACTTATATGGTTTAAATTAGAAAATGTCCTTAAAATTCCTTATTATGGATTCCTTCCTTCCTTATTTTCTTAATATTGAAAATACAGTGAATTCGACATCCTTTTTCTTGTTTTCCTTGCAGTTTTTCTTTCTTTCTTTTTGGATGGGTGATATATACACAACTATAAATTAATTTTAAAAAGGTATGAATACCAATACTTTTTAATGTATAGTTTTATGAATTTAAAATTTGTTTTATGTGCTTTATAAAGTATATTAAAAGATGAACCTCTATATAATGTATTTTCCATATAACGAACTTTTTTCTGGGATTTAGCGACTTCGTTATATAGAAGTCCGACTTTATATAGGAAAGGTTATCATTATTAAATGTATTAGAATGTGTGTGGTTGTTTTTCTCAGGAAAGAAAGATACAAATCGGGATTTTTACCTTTATAATTACGGGAAGAACCCAATTAAGAACTACAGTAGCTTGAGAAAGATGCAATTCACTCAACGGAGAAATATTTTGAAAGTTTCAAACTTTTTGAAGGACACGATTCAATGCTACGAATTTAAAAGTGCTGTAACCTGTGGTCTGGGAATTTATTTAATTTTGTTTTTCTCCTCATTCTCAGGTAGAAAGGCCGGAAATTATCCTATTCACGATTTAGAATTGAAAAGATTAAAAAGTACTGCTTGAAAGAAGGAAATTTTGCTGAATCACAGATTCACAAATTACTTATTGAGATTGCATGCAAAATTATTGGGAAATAAATGTTGGTAATTTGTTTAAAACAATTTATGGTTCTGAGAGCATTTACTGATTTGTGAAGAAATAAATACGTATTTTATCACATAGTTCATTTCTATTTTATTCATTTCTAAGATTGTCTTTGCGTACTGCCTGAGCCTGGTACAAATAAAGAATACATTGTAAGACAGAAAATTGTTGTAAGTGGCACTTCCAGGCACGTCTTAAGAATTTTGAGACCCTGGGCCCAGATAAATCCTTTCTAAGGCCCTGGGCTCCTATGCAAAAGTAGGCCCTACCAGTAATTTTTAAAAATGTACAGTATATAGAATACATCGACAAATACTCGTACAAACGGTAATTTGAAACAAATAAATCTGGTAGACTCAATCTCAAAAACCTGGGCACAAACTGGCTCGACCGATGACCGCATTTCGAATAAATGAGTTGAAGGATTTTCTTTGGTATTAGGCCTAGGCCTAGACATGGACAACGGTCATCATCACATAATAATACAATCTTGCCAATTTTGCCAGTCGACATACAGTTTGGAATTCTGTTTTTTGGAGAACATGTACGTGTGAATAATATTTTACCATTAAAATTGTCCGGATCATGATCTTATTAAGACAGAGTCGGGAAAGAAACGATGGCCCTACTGAGGGTGAGGCCTTAGTCTCGGGCATTGCCGCAGGTTTGTCCATTTATTCAACAGCATTTTTAAAATTTAAAAATGCTCCAATTTTTATGAAATATTTAGCATTATTGCGTAGAAGGAAATATAAAGTAGATTTTATACCAAAACAAATGGATAGAATTATTCTAAATGAATAAATTTTAAAATACAGTGTTCTCTAAATGATTACGAGGTCCTTTTCTAGAAGACGTAACTGTGGTTTGAGCACAGGTTGTCCAAGTATGTGATCTGTGGCGTCTCCGACGAATTGTACGGCAAAGTAAGGACTCTACTGTGCTTCAACTGATACAAATTGTCAACCAAGGCTCTTCCCAACCGATTTTAGCTCGAACCATGCGCAGAGGATAGAAATGCATAGTCTGGTGCCTGTGAGAAAATCACTCATTTCTGCCCGAAATGCAAAAATTCATTTACAGTGGTATTGGGAAAGAAGACACAGGACATCTGAGGATTGGAAACGGGTAATGAGGTTGGATGAACCACGCTACATCTTATTTTGCACTGTTGAAGACGTCAAATTTGGCGGGAACCCCACGAAGCCATGAATCCATCTTACTCGCACTGTGTAAGGGTCTGGTGGGTCTCTCTCTCTTGACTTCTTACAGCGCTTGTCAACTCTGTTGCCTTTTTTCCCTGTCTTGTCTTTCATCTAGACTTAACTGTCAGTCGTTGGCAGCTCTTTGCTGCTAGCATTGGCTAGAGGCAAGTCTTGTATTTTATCTTGTCCTTGTTTCGATTTTTACTTTGTTCTCTTGGACTGTTTTAGGTGTCTTGCATCTTTTTTCTATAAATTTCTATTGTCGCTGCATATATTTGTTTAGCATCCTTTCTTCCTTAGGAAGATTAGATTTTTAGCCCTAGATCATTTTGGGATCGGGCATGCATTTACAAATATCAGATTGTGTGATCGTATCTCTTTTCATGTAAAGACTCTGTGTATTATTGAATTCTGATATGAGGGATTGTTATGTATATCACATGAAAGTGCCCTGGTGTTCTTCTAGGGTAAGCTAATAGCCATGAGATACTTAGATGTACTGGCTGATCAAGTACACCCTGCAATGTTGCATTTTTACCCTGATGGCTTCATGGAAGATAATACAGCTGTATCTTGGGCCATGTGTTCAAAATTGGATCGCTGAACATCAGTTTGACTTCCCACACTAGCCACCGCATAGCCCGGATTTTAACCACATAAAAATGTGTGGGATATGCTGGAAAGGCACATCCGACAGCACTCTCCTCTAATTTACAAGATCTAAAAGACTGCATAGTCGATGCGTGGTATTCTCTGGACACAAATATACTCCAGATGCATGTAGAATCGATGCCCAAATGAATCAGATCAGTTGACGTTGCAAAAGGTATTCAATAAAATATTGATCTTGGGTTTCTAATTTATTGGCCAATGTGTGTAATATACAAAGACACAGCCTCAAGGTATATGCACATAAACTCAAAAATCACTCCCATTTATAATGGTTCATCGTTTTATCGAAATCCAGAAAAGAGTGACTTAGACCTTATCTCAAGCGCATGTTTGGAACAACCATTTCGGAAAATGTTTTTGAGCATCTATGAGGGTGAAGGGTTGCCGTAAACAAAACGATACGCCCAAATGTTAGCCGCGCCCTATCTTCCCATTGAAAAATTACTCGCCAATTTTTCTGCTTGGAAAACGAACATTCAATATTGTTTCTTCTATTCCGTTCACTATTTTATTGATGGTCGTAAACAGAAATGGAGAACCATTCTGTTTAAAATATTATACATCATTTCCGATGCTTTTGACGAAGCCGAGACTGCCATCTTTATCACCATCTTGTTTTGTCACAAAGAACCCCATCGGCTGGAATTTAGAGCAACTTTAATTTCGAACAATTATTTCAGCTCCCTAGGAAAAAGTTGTTTGAAGCTGTTGTTATGGCAATTGGGTAGAAATTACTCAAAATGATTCATTTTTAGGAAATTTTCTCCAAATATGTTTACCTTTGATAAGGCCTTGTCATATTTTTGCTTGTGGATCCCCTTGTCCTAACTTTAAGGATATCCATATACACATACATGATATTTTCAAAGGAAATATTTATTTATGGGATATGTTTATCCTGAGCCTCTCTTAGTTGATATTAGACATCCCGAAATACAGTTTTTTTTCTTATGGAATATTCTGAAACTTTTATAGACCCCCCTCTGGAAGAGCTGCTTTGATTAATCCAAAACCAATACCTTCACGAAAAAAAAAGTCAAAAGGGTTTAAATTAAAGTTTTGAAAAAAAAAATCAAAATATTATGGAAGATGAATATTATTTTTTTCAGTTACCAATGTTATTAATTCAAAATACGACTTTTTAAAAAAAAAATCTTGTTTTTTTTCTCGTTTTTAATTCTGTATATTTGCTTTCGACGACCATTGTTGTTCAAAATCGAAACTTACAGACATTTTTTAAAAATAATAATAAAAGTGATTCACGTAATTTTTAGTTTTTCTCACTTTTATTATTTTCCAAGCTTCGTTTTTTTTTTTTTTGTTGATATTATAGGCTCCAATGATTCACCAAACTAAATTCTGTGGCGCAATAGCCCATGAGGGTCAAGGCCTACTGTTTCCATCTCAGTTTTGATGATCTTGGGCACTGAGGTGCATGAACAGATGTTCTGGTCAAGTGGTCAGTCTGACGCGAATACCCCAGTGTTTAGTTCCCAAGCAAGCTTGGTACTCATTTATCGACCCACTGAATTGATTCATCGGGTCTCAATTAATATTAATAACTTCTATTTATTTATAACTATTATTGAAATTCTACTCCTTCAAATTTCACATAAGAAAACATTGTATTACATTACTACACTTAAAATAAATATATTAATTAATGCTTCATTACTTTTATAATTGAGTTCTCGTATTTCATTAGAAAATCTTTGATCATATAAAAAGTACACAAGATTATATTTTAAAAGATCCTTCATATTTTTGAGAATTTAAAAGTAACTTAAATTCCACCGGAATTTTCGAAAGAAATGCTTTTTCTCCCATCTCTAAATACTTTACCTCCTTTGTTTTCAAATTAATTTTTTTATATTAAAAATAACTCTTATACTTTCACTTTTTCATATTTAAATAACTATAGATTCTTTCGGTGAAAATAAAAAAGAAAGCGCACACCAAATTTGGTGACTTTTAGGATCGAAGACGATTTTGTTCCGACAAAAACTTGTGAGACGACAACCTTTCAGTATTAGTATTTCTATCATGTCTTAAAATAGACCTTTTTTTAAAGTTGCCAAAAATGCCAAAATAGCCAACCTGCATTCTATAATTTAATTTAACCAATTCTCAACGTTGTACATACTTTCTTATGAGCCATATGCGAAAAAAATTAATCACAACATATAATGTTGGTTACAAAGATGTTTAATCCTTCGTCTGCCGAAATTTTTCTCAAGTCATTTACTTCTCTGTCTTCCCACGCTTCTTCACGTTTTTTTTCTTCCTCTCTGATACTTCCCCCCCCTTCTTCACTTCACTTACTCTTACAATTTTTTTTCCTGGTCTGTGAAAGGAGCGAAGTTCTTTTGTGTTTAGAAAATTGGCAAAGTTGTTATTTTTAAGGCAATTCCTCATCCTTCTTCCTACCAAGCTCCGGTGACCTTCCACTCGACTGCAACCGTAACATTTTCGTAAAAATAGAATGCGAAATTTTTGTCTGGGACGGATTCGAATAGTAGGGATGGAGATAAAAAAAAATACATCACTGAAGTGGTTGACCCTTCGCATAAAAATCTGAAAAACACCAATACTTGGATGGTAGCCAATTGAACGAATAATAATAATAATAAAATATTATTGGTGGTTTCTTTTTGATTTCAACATAGTTTCGAGATTCTTTACAAGATCTTCATTCTGCGTGCAAGTATATTTGTGTAAAGATATTTTTGGTTGTTTAGAAATACTTGTGAACTTCAGGAAAAAATAACTTTTTTGACCATGACCATTCAGCTCTTACTCTGTCGCCTTTTACATTTTAAATCATTGAATTGTTTTCTAATCAAAAGAAAATCCAAAGAAAATAATTATGCTAATTGTCGTTGCTTAAATGTAACCTATGCTACTGGTTACATATAATATAAGTAACCGGATTATATGTAACCTATTTACTGCTGATCAAATGCATTAATGTGACTTACAGTTAATAGTTAATCGAAAATGGATTGCAAAACTAAGAAGAATTATTTCTTTTATGTGTTACGAAATTCAAAAATATCAACAAAAAAAGTCTTGGAAAGAAATTAACAGTAAATGTTACTAAATTTAACAAATAAATTATAAAATGACAGAAATTATAACAAAAGTAAAGTCCAAATGGATTTTTGATCATTCCGTTAGAATGAACTGTAGTAGCTAAACCTAAAATCGCCCATTCATGATACAAAGGGAAAAGAACAAACAGCATGCTTGTTTTTAAAATCGAACAACAACAACAAAAAAATAATAATAATTTGACCTAAAAAAAAATTCTTGCTACATGTACCGAAACGAAATTTTTTAAATAAGAGAACAAATCGAAATTTTTTAAATAAGAGAACAAATTATATTTTGTTTTAACAAAATTGAAAAAAAAAATTCATTTAATAAATTTTATTGTTAAATTATTCAGTGACACAAAAGAAACTTCGAATCTCAAAAAAACGAATATTTTTGACTCTCCCGCGCATTTACTCAAAGCTTTTAAATGAAATAAAAAGAATTCAAGAGTTTTTTTTTAAAAAAAAACATCAAGGAAATTACTTCAAGCAATATTATAATCATTTGCCAAAAAACATTCCAAAAAGAAAGCTAAATTAAAAAGAAATAGTTTGAAGATCTTGAAAAACATATAGAAGCCTCATTGTCTTCAAATTCTAAATTAATTTGTTTTAAATTCAGTCACGTTTTGAATTTTTGGTTACTTGCAAATAGAGAATTATAACAAAATATTCAAAAGTGGTTTCAATATGATAAAAAAATCTTATATTAGTTTTATTTCAATTTATTAAGACAGTTGTACAAAAAATGCTTTATTGAAACAACATATGTTTTAGAATTCTTGCATCTGGCAACGCTTTCAAAAACAACAGCTGGTCTTAGACTAGAGATAGCTTAATTTTAAATTACGTATAAAAATATTTTTTTACGAGTTCTGATTTAAAGTTCAGGAAAATAAATTATTATAACGCAAAAGAAGGAGCTATTTTTTTGGTTAAATAAACTATGACAGACTAATTAGCAATGGCATTAAATGAATACTCGCAAAAGTCAAAAATTTAAAAAGAATTAAAGAAAAAAAAGGAGATTTTTCCTTTTACATGAGCCTTGAACTGAAAATTCATAAATATCTCAAGGAAGCATTGAAATTGATTATAAGAGTTTTCAATAATCTTTTTTTAATTAGTTTTTGAATAATGCTCTTTCTATGTTATGAAATTATTCAAGCACATTTTTATAAATCACAAAAAAACAAGCCTTGATGCTGTTATCCTTTATTCAAATTATTCAGCGATAATATTTTTAAATATTTCTTCATCACTTGTTTGAGAAGTTATGATCTTGATGAGCTTCAAACTAATTTTTCCAGCCTTGTTTTTTTGCTCATGCAAAACATACATTGTATCTTTCGCAATTTTTTTTTTACAGAAATAATATAAGAATCACGAAAAACAAAACCTTGGTACTCCTATATCCTTCATTTAAATTATTTGCTAATAAGAGATTTTGCAATGTTCTGTTATAGAACCCGATTATCTAAAGAACTCTTTCATCAAAATCTAATGCTATTCAATACCACCTGCTTATATGATTCATCTCTTCGAGGTTTATTTTGTGCAATCCGCCTTAACCCTGAGTCAAAATAAGTCTGGAACTTACCGTTGTTTTACCAAACGATAAAAAGAGAATACGATTTATTTCATCGCTTCTGCTGTCATTTTCAGAATCGTTTGTTTTTAAATCTAGAAGTCCTTCAACTTTAAAGATGGGCGGTACTCTTTTACATATGACCTTGGCTCGTAATACAAAAAACCAAAGTCAAATAAATACATAATATATTTTTACAGTAAATATTCTTAGGAATCAACAAGTTGCAGCAATAACTGTGCATGTCGTAACGAAATGTACCGGAAATTCGAAAGGTAAACTGGAAGATCTCTTGTGACAGGGAAATAGAAATTATGTTGCAATACGTCTCTGTCCCCGACGACTGAAATTGGGCCAATGATGTGGTGAGGTTATATATTAGGCAAGTTTGTTTTTCAACTCTTGAAGTTTCATCAATTAAGAAAAAAACAAACAGCAGACAATAAGTTATTCAAAATGAGTTACTTAATTCCGTGCGGAGTAATTTAACTGTGACTTTGATTACCAGACTAAAAATTTGATTTTGTGTTAACTTAGAATGTATAATAAGGTTTCTTTTCTGAAAGGTCAAATTCGAGAGTTAAGTGAAAGTTTTCGCCCAAAACTTGACCCTGTTTGTGAAAAAATGGTTAGTTTTTAATTGTGGAATGCAAATTAAGATAATTTATCCACCTACTAAAGTATTTTTCTTCTTCTATTTCTCTCAGAAATATTTTTTAACAAGTATTTGTTCATATGTCGTATTCAACTTGGAAAATACCTGTAATTTTTATCATAAATTGTTTTTAGGAACTCTTAAATTAAAAATTTTGAAAAAATTAGTCTTTGACAAGATATATTGCCTTAAAATGTTCTTAATAATGTTTGTGGGGCTTTGAAACCAATTAAGATAATTAAAAATTGATTCATTTTATTTCAGATGAAGTTTAGCCCAATGATACTTCGAATCTTACCGAACAACTGAACTAATTATGTATGTTAAAATTAAGTAATATGAAAAAAGTTTAAATAACAAAATGGTGGAAGTACAATACTAAATAAATATAAATGAGTTAAAATATGAATTTACAGATACTGAATATAACAAACAAATACAAAGTGAAACACTCATTTTTTATTTCAAGTATACATCTGTTATTCTATGTTCTTCGAGAATATGATACATCAGTATGCAACTTTTTGAATCTATATTATAGGGAAAAAAAGACATGATTATATATTTTAATTAATGTCACATGAACGTAGTTTTTAAATTGTTAGTTTCTGGCGAGTGGCAATGGAAAGAGTCTTTAAAAATTTAAAATCTATTTGAACAGAAGTAAATTAAGTCATATAACAAAAGATATTTTTTGACCAAATGGTTTTGAGGCTGCCGCATTCAGTTTGATTCATTTGTTTCCAGTAACATTTAGTCAACGTTTTTTTGACAAAAATAAAGTTTTTTCAGTCTTTGATATGTCCGTAGCATAAAGAATAGCTTATTTATTTAAGTATTATTATGATAACTAAAGCAACGTCTTCTTAATGTAGTATACGCGCTTACTTATGTTCTCATATTTATTCATAAATCTCCAATAACTACGGATTGCAATACAAGTATACCGGGATACCGAATACCAGTATTTTAAGCCATTTGTACAATTTTGTAATACCGGTATTCACAAGCTTAAATACCGCCGTTTCGGTATTTACTAGAATTTTTTAAAATTGTCTCCGAAATAGGAAATGTCTTACGGTATTTACATAATTATAATGATTTTAAAAATGAAAAAGAAGAAAAGAGACTAACCAATTCAAATTTGATCAAGTTTATTGTACATTTTCTTAAAGTTTTTTTCCCATATACCTATCCGCAATCAGAAGAATTCGGTACTGTTGTCGAAGATGATGATGGCAGTAATGCCGATAGTGAAAAGGAATTGTCTCTTGAACAAAAATTAGAATTAGCGATTGTAAAAAAAAAAAAAAAAACCAAAATACAATACAGAAATCACCTATATCCAAAACCATCCGACGAGAAATCGAGGAAAATGAGGGATTTAGAGGTAAATACTTGAAAAAAAGTATATTGCGCATCGTTAACAGTACCACCAACCAGCGTAGATTTCAAAAGAGCGTTTTCAAGCTGGTCATTTTCTAAAATTACGTCTCAAGCTTAATAACAGTACAATTATCGTTTTTTAATATCCATTTCAAAATTTGTAATAGTACCACAGACGAATAGTGATACACTTTTGTGATTTAAATAAATAAGATGCCCCTTTATTTTTTGTGTTTTTTTTATATACGTTATAGTTTATAAGTTACAAATTATTTTTGTGATATTTAATTTCAATAAAAACTGGAAAAAAACAAAGAAACATCCGTGTTTTCTTTTTTTTTCTAAAATTTCTACTACTGGTATTAAAACCGGTATCCCGGTATTAAGATCTAAAAAATACCAAATACCAGTATTGAACTTTTGGTCCAAAATTGAAATCCCTACCAATAACCTATACAATTATTCTGAAGCTGATTACACATTGACATCTATATAAAGCATTTATACATATTAATATAAACCGAAATACATAATTAAAATGTGTAATTAATTATGTACATATTAATTATGGACATTAACTATACATGCAAAGTGTAAAATAGTAACTTTTTTTTCCTTTTTTAGAATAATTTGTTTTAGAATTTTAAAAGATGTGTTTTAATAAAAATAGCAAGTTATAATACTGTAGGATCTTCTTAGAACAAAAATTTTCTAACTAAATTTATTTGCTTTTTTTTTAACTTGTAATTTTATTAAATCACAAAATTTTCTGTAAGTAAATTTTAATGTAATGTGACACACATCACTCAAAACTCTATTCTATATTTCTGTTTATTATTTTTTTTTAACGATTTCTAGATTTGACGCACTTTTTCAGAAACACATTTCTTCAAACCCATATCATTCAAGTATGAGACAAAAACATTATCATATACCGTAGAACCTGTTTTTGTGCGGTCTTTTTTATGCGATTTTCTTTTTATGCGATTTTTTTGTGCTATCTTTTTTTTTTTTGCGGTGTATGAATTTCAATAGCTTTGGCGCCACTGTAATAATGTATATCTATTTACCAGTGGTGTAATGCAGAATGTTGGGACCCCCTTCCCCTCTGAAATTCAGGTTTTGCCTTTAATATTTTATAAATTGGGTAAATGCGTATTTAGCGTAAGTTAGGCCTTGGGCCCCTAGAGTCCTGCCCCCTCGTGATGCGGGGGTGTACATTACGCCACTGAAAAGTGGACACTTCAAGACGCTCTGTTCATTTGTTATAAACAGTCTCCCGACAATGCGCATTCAGTTGCTTTCTCTCAACGCTCCTGCAGCCCGCGCTTGATTGAAAACGAAACTTTCAATGACAGTGACATTATCAATAATTTGATAGATTATGAAGACGGACAAGAAGAACCGGATTCTTTGAGAGCGGATAAAAATATGCAGGGATCCAGCTTTTCGCGACAAATTTGGAAAAGCATTTTCTTAAAATAGATTCCAATTTAGAACGGAGTATAAAATTCCAAAAAGGGCTTCAATTATGTATATATGGTTATCGTGACATTTACAAGCAACTATAACCATCCGACCTTCGTCACAAAAACTTATCTCTTACTTTATGTTGCCAAAAAATAAATCAATTGAAATTGCACCTTTAAGTGACGAAAGTGATTTTGAACTTATTCATTACAGGGCTTTGGATTACGATCAGTAGCAATGAATTATGTATGTGCATTTTGTGAAAACTTATCCATATATACAATGAGAAACTATATTTTTAAAAATGTTTCCATGTGTAATATTTAATTATTTATTTGGTTTTGGAAGTACTCTTACACAAATTTCGTAAATAATTGGTATATTTTATAAATGCGACTTCTTTTATGCGTTCCCTATCCACACATAAAAAAAATTTCTGTAGTATTCCCACGATTTAGATTGTTTAATGTAAGAATTTATGAAATTTTTGAATATTTTTTTTGTGCGTTTATTTTTATGCGGTTCCTCTCTACCGCACAGAAACAGGTTCAAAAATATTATTTTTGCAGACGAGCGTGAAAATTGTTTAATCGTTTTTAAAGTATTCCAGACAAAACATGAACTTAAAAATAGTACATAATTGGGCGTTCTAACTCTTAGAATTCTATGGAATGTGTAAAATTAAGTAATAATACAATGTTAATATTCCATTATTTTTAAGCAAGCAAAAAGAAAATTTCTCTGGCGAGGAAAAAGAAAAGCAAATAAACATCGAACAACAACAAAAAAAAACACTTAATAAATATTCCATATTTTAGTTTTCCTTCTTCCCTGTAAAATTGTTCCAAGAGGAAACTACAGATATTCAGTTGAAATTGTTTTTGAAATAGTAAGAATTGTAAGAGGATTGGAGATTAAATCCTTCTAAAAGTTGTACATGAACTTCGAAGCAATTTCGTAATGGAGTTAAATTAAACCACAGACATAAACAAACCAAACGACATAAAAAAAAAAAAAACAGGCAGCAAATATGAATGACTCTTGTCAAATTGTTGTTAAATAGCTTTCTTGAAAAAGAACTGACTGCAAAAGATATATCCATTGTGTATACAAGTATGAAAAGTGGTTGGCGAAATTCCAATTCTCGCTATTTTTCCCGCCTTCAAAAAATATTGGAACATAAGGACTAATATATATATATATATATATATATATTTTAAATATAAACGCATAACGATAATTTTAAAGTTGTTCTTTTACCCGGTAAAATTTATTTATCTTCTGCGAGTAATTTTAATTCGGAGTTCTTTTTCACTTGTAAACTCAATGACAAAAGTTGTAATTCTTGAAAAAAAAATCATATACATATTTTGTGTTTTCTTTTTATAAAGTAGAATTGCAAGATAATATATCTTTTTAGTCCAATTTTCTTGATAGTAAAAAATGCTTTTCTATTCATTTAAAAAATGTTTTTGTGAAGTAATAATTTTTATTTTTATAATTCTCAAAAGATTTGTCAGTACTTTCCCGTTTCGCTGGCACAAATCTCGCGAAGTTGGCGTTATCGGCAAAAACACACAAGAAATATTAATAAATATTAGTTCTCACACTGGTTTTTCATCCATTTTTAATGTATTATGAAAAAGATGTTACTGATAAGAAGACTACAAATTGTTTTGAAAATGTGGTGGTAAAAGGTTACCATCGGTATTATTCCGTTTGTATCATTGTTTATTATCGTTTGTATCCGTCGGTTATATCATTTTTGGCGACTTTATTGCCTGCGCCGGCAAAAAGAAAAAGTACCGAGTAGTCTAATGTAAAAAAGTGGCATCAGTTTGTCCTTTTTTTTCATTGGTTTTAAATATTATGCAATCATGCATTCATACTACCAAAAAATCCGGCGTATAACGCGTACCTATACTTCCAAACTGCATTTTCTAAATTTTAGGTATATCCGCCGTATAACGCACATCCATTTTTTTTAAAGAAAAAACCTGAGATGTACGTATACCAGTAGTGCACACAGGAATTTTTCAGGGGTCCGGGGTTGAAAGTTCACCATTCTTGTATCATGCTATTTTTGATTTGGTCGATTTTCAGGAACAAAACACAGTAAAAAACTAATTATTGAATAAATAATTACCATTAATTAATAAAATGAATCATTAATAACAAATATTTAATTAAATTTTACGTATTATATACTTAGAATTATAACCAATCGGGAAAAAATCAAGGGCTCGGGGGGTCCGGACCCCAGGACCCCCCCTTGTGTGCACCACGGACGTATATTATACTATTTTTAAACTTTTTTGTACTATACTATATTTTAAAAAATTTATTAGAAAATAATTATTACGTTTTTAAAAAGTTAAAAAAAGATGTTTATTTTTAAATTTTATTACTTGAATTCTTTTATTCTACTTTAAAGAAAAAATTCTAAATGCTGAAATAATTTTTACACATAAAAACATAAATCAAACACAGAAAACATTAATACATATTGTGTGTTGTTAAATTAAAAAAATGGGACCAGTTTATCATTTCAGGTATATTGATTATACAATTTAATTATTAATTTTTTTTTACTTAATTTCCACAAATGTATTATTTTTCGTTCAAAGAATTAATAAAAGAACTTTCCCCATCACTTCGGATTTTATTTTTTGAATGCATAAAGAAATTTCTTAAGAAAAAAAACAACGTCCGTCGAGCCGGAGTCGAACCAGCGACCTATGGATATCAGCTTAGAAACACCTACAGTCCACCGCTCTGCCAACTGAGCTATCGACGGTTGCGGTGAGAAAGCGATAACAACCAACAGTAAACAGATTGATTATTGGGTCGCACGTTCGATTGTAAATTACATTAGGGAAAAAACGAAAAAAAGAATTTTTAAAACATGATCTTTATCTAACCTCACATTAGAGTTTTTTTTAACAAATAGAATTATTTGTTGAAAATTATATTTTCTACATTCTTGACATTCATAAGCTCACTTAATTAGTTATTAGAGTAAAACAGTAGTAGTTTTTATTTATGTTAGTATAAACACATTTCCATACATAAATTCTTTTTCATACTTTTTAATTATTTAAACATTAATAAATTAGAAAATGGGAAAAATAATTGTTTTATTTTTAACAAACTAAACTAATTAACGAAGTGAGTTACGTCTCAGTATATTATTATGATCAAAGGTCAATCCTTTGAAAAATACCTCCTTCAAAAAACATTAAAAAATCGCTTACCACGAAAACTGAAGAGACTGAAATATTTTTATTTTTTTGCTTTAAAAAAATTTCGTGTTAAAAGGATATCGCAAAAAAACCCATACATCAACAAAATTAAGAGTTTGTTTTATTTACCAAGATATGCATATATGAATATATTTAATAAGAATCAATGAAATAATGAAATTTAATACAAAATTTTCAAATTTTTTGGAAAAAAATTTTTTTGAGTTTTTGGAAATAAATTTGATATTTTTCAATACATTGTTTTTTTAGCATCAAATTGTTCCATAACATCCATTTTGCTATTCATTTCACTATTAGAACGTGCGATTAAATAAATGTGCATACTTTTCACGACGTTCCTCATTTGGAATGTTGTCGGAACAGGAGCTGCATTATTCATTTCATTTTTATCGTCGGAATCGGCATAAGAATACTTTCTTGGCTTTGAACAAATTTCAAAATGTCTTTTACTGCCATAATGGAACCGTTCACACATTATCCTCATCTATTGCAACGACTTCTTCCGATAATACAATAAGACAGTCCAATCCGGTTGGTGTTTTCCGTATTTTGTTCGTTTCCAGAAAGAAACTCTCTTCATGTTAAGCGACTTTTGTTTTGTGTTAAGAGAACAAAATGCATGAAAATGCATATTAGTTTGTCGGGACCGTTGTATTATTTCGTGTTAACCGATATATTTCACGTTAAACGTATTTTACTGTAATTAATTGTAGAATGTTTTAAGATTTCCGCTTTTCATCATGCTTTAATCAACTTGGGCGCTATTTTGATTTTTTTGCGTGTAAGTTCCGGTGAAACTTTTTACCATCGTCTTGTAATGGAATTTTATCATTTATTTTCGTAATTTCTCTTCTCGTTTTTATATTAGCAACAAACTTTTCGAAATGTTCAAGGATTAAAGATATAAATTATAGTTTAAAAAAAACTAAAAATACGCTTTTATAGTAAATCGAACTAAAAAGTAAAAAAAATAATTCTTAGTATAAGAATAAAATGATTAACGAGAAAATTAATGTCATAGAGGTAAAAGCGTGGGGTGTTTTGTATTACATTTTTACACTAATTCAGCATTTCGGAATAGAGAACTAGTAAGAAATTATAACAATTAATATAATTAATAATTTCATTTATTATAATAATTAATAAATGACAAAATTCTTTGATCGAATTATTCTATGAAATATAAGGAATATTGTTAGTGTAAAAAATCAAAATCGAAATTTTGACTAAAATTTGAAAATTGAGAAGGTCTACCATTTCCTTAAAACATTATTTTTTGACTGTTACAAAATGACATATTCGAATACTATCTTTCGTGGGGTATATGGAAGGCAAATACACTCATTTGGGGATGACATTCTAAAATAACACAAAATTGGAAATAATTCAATTATCCTCCATTGTCAAACATTTTATATTCGAAACAATCCTTGAAAAACTTAGTTGTTTTCAATTCCTGCTATTAGTTCACACTCTCCATATATATTGTTCAAATTTTCAGTCGTTAGTAAAATACTTTCTATTCTTCCATTTAAGTTCAAATACATTTTTTAAACTTGTAGTGAATGACACATTTGATGTTAATATATTTTTCAAATATTAATTCACTAATTAAATTTAAAAAGGAATAAATTGTAACAAACAAAAATAATAGTCCAACAGCGTATATAAAAATGAAAAGTTCACTGTATCCCTGTAGTGCAATGGATAGCGCGTTGGACTTCTAATCCAATGGTCGTGGGTTCGAATCCCACCTGAAAAGGCTAATTTTTGAGAGAGAATGTGATTCCTTTCGTACTGTACTATTTTAATAGAATAATTAAATTTCATGAATGAATAAATAGTAACAAACAAACAAAAAAAATTGTCTTACACCCTATATAGAAAGGAAAATCGCTTTCTATTTTGTCACTTAATAGTGTAATTCTGTCATATGTATATACATTTTTCTATTAATTCTAACCAGTAGTGCACACAGGAATTTTTCAAAGGGGGGGGCGGTCCAGGTTCGAAAGTCCACCATTCTTGTATCATGCTCCTTTTGATTTTGTGGATTTTCGAGAACAAAAAACAGTAAAAAGCTAATTATTGAATAAATAATTAGCATTAATAAAAAAATTAATCATTAATAACTAATACTAAATTAAATTTTACATACTATATACTTATAGAATTATAATCAATCGGAAAAAAATCAACGGCCTTGGAGGGGAGGGGGAGTCGGACCCCTAGGACACCCCTCCTTGTGTGCGCCACTGATTCTAACTTTTTAATGAAAAGTAATTAACATAAAATGTTTCTTGGTTGACCTAAGTAGAAATTGACTTAAATTTTTTTTATATTACTTGTTTTTATCTTCTTAAAACATTTTTTTTACGACTGTTACAAAATGGCATATTCAAATACTATCTTACGTGGAGGAATATGGGGTGCAAATACACTAATTTCGGTATGACTTCTAAAATAACACAAAATTTGAAATAATTCAATTATCCTCCACTGTCGAACATTAAAGGGGTTTTAAAACATTTTACTTGAAAACAACCAAAAAAACTTAGTTTTTTTGAACTTTTGAAAATATTTACTAATTCCCCGGGAAACAGGGTGCCACACGGAGAAGTTAAAATACACTAGACAACGTGACTCTAGACTCTGTGTTGTCTCAAGCAGTCTTGGATGATAAAAATAACGCTACCACAAGGCTGGTTCAAAAGGGCTGCTATTAGAGAATGGAAACCTGACCTTAGAAACTAAGAGATCACGAGACATTGTTGATTTTTTTATTGGAGGAGAAAGAAGCTCAATTGACCAAATAACCAAAGTCCTTGTAGTTAAGTTCTTTGATTAATAATGGAATAGGTGTCTGCAAAATATAAAGTGATAAAACCCAAACCCCCTTTTTTTCAGGGAACGTTCTTGAAAACCGTGCAAAAAAAAAATCGTGAAAAAAAATACATGAGCATATGACAAATTTGGGGTTATTTTTCCCAAAATTTTTTAAAAATCATTTAAAGGGTATCCACAGTTTGGAACCGTGTTTTTGAAAAAGCGTATAAATGGATAAAATTTATGATATTTTGTGCTTTGATTAAAAAAATGTATATAAAGTTGTTTTAAGAATAGTATTCTAAAAACGTTATTTGAAATTTTTTGACAAAATAAACATGAATGCCCCTTTTTTAAAAACCTCTTGAAAAATGTTTTATTTTAATTTTTCCCTGTTAAGCCCCTTACAGGGGCTCCATTGGTTTTTTTGGGTTAAACCCCAAAAGGGGTTTTCCCATAAACAGAAACAGAGGGAAAAAATTTTTAAGAAAAACGCCGATAATTATTTCAAGGGGTTGTAACTCTAAAATAATGGTTTTTAAAAATCAAGTTGACCTCTGTACAAGGTCTGAGCTATATAAAGGCAAAATTTTATTATTTAAAATTTTTAAAAAAAAATTTTGTGGTTTTCTAATTTAAATTTTCTTCCGAAATTTTGTATTTAAGGGAAGAGTGGACTTTAAAAAAATTTTTTTTAATTATTAAGTAAGGTAATGAAAATTTATGAGCATATACACGGGATTACAACTAGATAAAATATATTTTGAAAAAAATTTAAATTAAATTTTTTAAATTTAAAAAAATTAATAATTTTTAAAATTTTTTAAAAAACTTCCTTTTGGGTTAAATTTTTTTTTTGACTTCGTCTAACATTAAAGTTTATTATACACGTTACACAAAAAGGGGTATTTTTGAATTTCATGCACCGGTTAATTTTTAGAAAGGTTTTTCTTTGTATTTAATTTTCTGTAAAATACGTTTTGTACACAAAAAATGAAATTTAACTATCTAAATGAAGTAAAAATTTTAAATGGATCCCCAGATTTATTTATGTACTTATCAGTATTCTTCACGAAAATTTCAACAATTTGTAAAAAAATTGAGACGCATGGAACTTTTTAAAAGAGTAAATCTGAAAAAAAAAGTTTTGAAAAAAAGTCTTTTTAAAAATTTTTTTCCACTTACCATAATTGTTGTTCTGATATTATTAAACATCCATTTTATTTAATAACAGACATGTTTATACTAGGTTTTTATTTAAAAGATAATTTAAGAGAAAAAATTAATAAAAGAAAAAAAATGGTTTCACATGATACAGTTTTTCGGTAAAATGTTTCAGTGATAGTACAAATAAATATTAATTTACTGAAACAACTTTTAAAAATTTCCCCAGGACCTTTGTTTCACCTTTTTTTTAATGTTCCTTGAAATTTTTGGGATGTTTTGGCCAATTTATTACTAATTTTTTTTTTTCCAACACAAAATTTTTTTTTCACCTGAGCTAAGCGTCGTTTATCACGTTTAGGGGAAATGCCCACAGATACAGCACTTAACTCATTGTCTAATAGCTAAACTATTGAAGAACCAAAATTATATCCCCCTTTGGCAGATATAAACACATTTGTCGCTTTTAAAAACAAAAGTTTCTTTTGGGCATTTTTTCCAAAACACTGTGGATGTTTTTTTCGTTATTCGATTTTTCCCCCCACTGCATTTTTTAAAAGTCATCGTTTGCAACCCTTTTTGATATACGGGAAGTTTTTTTCCAGAACTTGTTCCGACAGCTTAGTTTTCATCAGTGAATGGGACATAGGTTCCTTTTTGCCAATGCCCTCTGGTAAAACACCCTGATGTGAACCAGTAGGGCATTAATAGCGGTTTTATCTGTTGATGAACAATGAAACAATGGCTAAAAATTACCCTTTTATTTTTTCCCTCTGGTCATTGTCTTTATAGCTTTTTTGTAAAAATTTGTCAGTTTCACAATGGTATTTTCTTTTTAGGTTTCTTCCGCCCACCAATGGTGATACCTTTACTCCGCCACTCTGAAATTTTATTACGGGTCCTGTGCCGCCTTTTGCCACGTGGTTAATGCATTCTTCTTTCACAATTTTATGCAGTCACCATACACATTTAATGATGATAAATGCTGATAGGTCTTATCACCCTTGACAAGATGCTCAGACCCTTTCAAAACGTTTTCCTTTTAATTTCTGCAGCTTTAATTTTGGCTTAAAAATCCTACATAATTTTTCGATTTTTTTGGGGGATTTGTACCAAATGGGTAACCCGCACTATTTTCTCCAAGATCCCTTTTTTCGGTAGTGCATTCCCGGGGAATATTTGGGAAAAGGGTTTCGTAATCGATAATCAGCCCAGCAAAATGCGATAACAATTCCCACCCGTACAATGATGAATGTCCCGTTTTTTGCCATGTTCCATCATATAAACGGGGATGTCTTTTAACACCATTAGCAGTGCCGACAAATCTTCATTGTTTTCGGAATTTCCGGGGAAAATTTTAAGAATTTTCTTTAAAACTACACTTTTCTTCATATAATTTAAGAAAAAATTTTGAGAATGTTTTTATCCATTGCATGAATGCCAATAGCCATAAAAAAAGTTCAATGCGAGACCTTTCCCCTTTTTAGAAAAACCAACGAGCTTTTTTTTGCCCCGGGGAAAAATTTGCTATCATCATCTCTGGGCTAAAAATACAGAATTAAATATTTTTTGCAGCTTTTACATTTTTGCCCCTATTTTTTAAGAAAAAACCCTAAAACACCATTACACCAACATCCAATGAGCCCTATCCATTCATCCATTTTTGTTACATAAAAGAGAAACCACATATCATTTTCATAAAAAAATATGAACTTTTCACTAGGACAAAAAAATTGATGTTGATGTAGAAGGAAACACCCGAAATTTGCTGGCACTTGCATTCAAATATTGTTCATTTTCACCAGACGAACCTTCATCACTAATAGAGTTTTAGATGCATAAAATTGAAGTTTAGCAAGCAGAATATCAGAGTTTTTTGCACACATAACTATCAAAAAACACTTTGCATGTGATTTTTTCCCCCTCTCTTTGTACTTTTATGCCACAAACTCCTTTTTTGATGGCCTACCTTTTTGGGTTTTCGAAGCGCCTACAATAATCCATTGTAAAAAAAATACAGGAAATTGTAGATGTTTTTAAAATTTTGTGTTTTAGATACAAAAAATTTGATTCCAAAAAAATATTACTAAGAAACAGAAACAATCAAAGATATGCAATTTTAAAAAAAGGCAATATTTTTGACTTTTGAAAAAATGGGAAATAAGCAAAAAAGCGATAAAACAAAATTAAAAGGGTTCGTTAAAAAGTGTAGTTGTTAAAAAACGAAAATATTAATTTAATAAAAACCCCAAAAATTATGAAACCTAAACACATGCTTTTTTTTTAATTTTTGGGCCATTTAAATTTTTTTTTAAAAGCTTTAATTTTTAAAAATTTCTTTGCCCTCGGTTTTCTTGCATATGGTTCAGTGAACTCACGAAACTCATAATTTTAAAAAAAATTTTTCCAAATTTTGGGCGATTTTCCCATTTAAAAGTCTACCATCCCCCTTTAAAACATTTAGAATGTTTCGAAAAGGGGTTTCTCGAACGTCAACAATACTTTTCCTAGATGGGTGGGGAGAAAAAAATGAAAAAACTTTCACTAAAATGTTAGTTTCCCTGGCCCGGGTTCGAACCAGCGACCCATGGATACAGCCGAAACACCTACAGTCCACCCCCTCCAACTGAGCTATCGAGGGCGGGTGCGTTTAAAAACTTAAATCATTTAGAATGTTTCGAAAGGATTTTTTCAGACACGTCAACAATCTTTAAAATAGATGGATGGAGAGAAAAAAATGAAAAACTTTCACTAAAATGTTTGTTTCCCTCAGCCGGATTCGAACCAGCGACCCATGGATATAGTTAAAAACCCCACAGTCCACCCCTCTTCCAACTGGGTACGATTTTAATTTTCTTGTTCTAAATGACAAATCATTTGATGCCGAAAGGATTGTTTCTCAGACACGTCAACAATACTTTAAACCATAGATGGATGGAGAGAAAAAATGAAAAAAACTTTCACTAAAAAAGATTTCCGTCGGCCGTTCGAACCAGCGACCTATGGATATCCGCCGAAAACCCTACAGTCACCGCCCGCCAACTGGCATCGACGGTCGGCGTGCCGT